>JBBMOL010000125.1:1953507-2309544 GCA_037954665.1 Laguncularia racemosa
ATTGTATTCATGTTATAGGACATATAGATATGTGGAATTTTCATATGAGAATTTCTACTATGAATTGTATTTTATAATTGAAATCAATGCATAGAAATGTAAATGACTCGAAAGAGAAATTTAGGATTTATTAGGAATTCCCAAGTAAGATTTAATAATTTATGCGGAAGCGGCATTATTGAATTTTATTAGAAATTGACCTAAGTGTTTCATGAAATATTTTTTATTTAATTTTTCACTAAGGGATTAGGAGAAATTATTTTAAAGATAGTAGGTAATCATATAATTGGGAAATTTATGATCGTAAATTAGAATCCTCCATTGATTTTATTTAGTGGGAGCTATTAAATTAAATTGGGGTTTTGATACTTTAAAACTTGAAAAAGGATTAAGGTTTTGTCAAATTTCTTGTGAAAATCCAAATAATTATAAGTTATTATAACATGAAGGCAATATGATTAGTAAAAATTAGGGTGGATTCTATTTTCCCACCATCCATTCATCCTTTTTCAACACAATTCTCTTTTTACACATTTAGTATAATTCATTCACATTTTATTCTCATCAAATATCATTGCTTAATTAATAGTAGAAATTGATATAGGTCTATTACTTAATCAATCTTTGTGGTTCGACACTCTTCTCTCACTATATTGCTTGATCCGATCTGATACACTTGCCGGTATTTATTCATGCTTATCTTATATCTCTTTTTACGTGGATCATATAGCCCATGTTTGGTTTTAAAAGCAGTTTTCCACACATCACCCTCTTTCATACGAATTTAGTAATATCCATTTTTAAAGTCAATTTTTGAAAATAAACATGCACCATTCAACTCATCTAGCATGTCATCTAATCTAGGAATAAAATGTCTATACTTAACTGTATTTTTATTGATCACCTTGCAATCCACATACATGCGCCACGTCCCATCCTTCTTGGGTACTAGTATCACTAGAACCGAGCATGGGCTTAAACTCTCTCGCACAAACCTTTTCTCCATCAACCTATCCACTTATCTTTATATTTCCTTGGCCTCCTTAAGATTGGTTTTGTATGCTAGCCGGCTTGGAATGGAAGCACCTGGCATGAAATCAATTTGCTGCTCTATCCCTTGCAGAGGGGGTAGGCCTTGAGGCACTTCTTCAGGGAACAAGTCCTTGTATTCTTGCAATAAAGACACAATAACACTAGGTACAACAAAGTTAAGGTTAGTAGTAGAAAAATACAAATCCATGTACATAAGTACAAGTAATTGTTGTTTGGCCAGCACTACACTCTTAACCTCACTTTTTCTCGCCATACTCTTTGCTTTCTGTGTTTGAGTGTCTTTTCCCTTTGTACTCACCAGTGTTTGCTTTTCACTCGTTTTCTTTTTCTCTTCACTTTTGTCTCGTGCACTCAAGTTTTTTTCTTTAAACTCCTTTGCAATCCGCATATGATCCTCACTAGCTTCCCATGGTTTCTGTGGTGTGAGAACCACTTTCCTTTTGTTTAATACAAAGGAATACTAATTCTTGTACCCGTCATATGTAATCTTCCTATCGAATTGCCAAGGTTGCCTTAATAGTATGTGGCTAGCCTGCATAGGTACCACATCACACATAACCTCATCTTTGTAGCTCCTTATGGAAAAGGCTATAAGAACCTTCTTGGTCACCTTAACCTCCCCACATTCATTCAACCACTATAATCGATGTGGTTTTGGATGTTTTACAGCTTTCAACTACATCTTATCTACCAGCAAGGTGCTAGTGACATTAGTGCAGCTGCCACTATCGATTATCAAGCTACAAAATTTACTCTGCACGTGACACCGTGTATGAAAAATATGTTCACGCTGGATCCCCTCACCATCCTCCTAGGGTTGTACACTAAGTACTTTCCTCGTGACATACAACTTGCCACTCACGGGTCCCTCCAAGTCAACATCCTCATACTCTTGCGATGGTGATTCCTCCTCCTCCTCAGGGCTCACACTCTCTACATCCCCATTATCACAGATAATCATGGCTCTCTGATTTGGACATTAGGATGCAATGTACCCAAACCCTTGGCACCTAAAACACTTAATATCTCTAGTCCTGGAAGGGTGTGTAGTGTCGGTTTTTCCCTTAGGTTCAGCAACTAGATTCTTAGCCTTCATATCCTCCTTAAGCTTTGAATTTATGGAGTTCCTCTTCTAATTAGACTTTTATGGAGATTTAGAAGTCAAACCAGTCCTTTGTTCACTCCTATATTTTAATTGTCACTCTACTTTAATTGCTCTGTGCAGTAGTTATTCCATATCCAAATAATGTTATAAATCTACTACATCAACTATTTCCCTATTCAACCCATTGATGAATCTAACTATAGTGGCCTCATCCTCCTCCTTAACTCTAGCCCTAATCAAGGCTATTTCCAACTCCTTGTAATAATCCTCTACACTTTTGGTTCCTTATGTCAATCCCTAGACTTTCCTAAGTAAGTCCCTATGGTAGTGACTAGGAATGAACCATTTTTGCATAATTGTCTTCATCTTATACTAAGTGCTAATAGGTCTCTCTCCATATCTATGCTTATTACGCATTAGCTGATCCCACCATACATTGGCATAATTTGAAAACTTTACTACAGCCAGTTTTATCTTTTTCTCCTCAGTGTAGTTATGGCATTCAAATACATGATCCATTTTCCTCTCCCACTCTAAATACAATTTCGAATCATTTTTTCCCTGAAATGTTGGGATTTTCAACTTAATACCACCCAGGTTACTATCACACCTCTAGGTGTTCCCTCTATCCCTAACGTGGTGATAATCTCCAAAATCAGACTCCTCACCTTCTTCTATCCTAACTCCTTCCCTATTTGGTCTACCTACTCTTCGCCTGATAGTGGTATTGCTAGACGGTTCCCTACTCCTCTCTATCCTATCCATTCTTTCATGGATCTGCTCAAGTTCACTCGCCAAGATTCTCTTCATCTCCCCCATTAACTCTTGAAACATCACCCTATTTTCACCTCCATTCATGTTATGTCCCGACATACTTCTAAAGTTATCAATAGAGTAAGATCACAAATAGTAAAAAATATGTTCCTCACACCCACTTGTGTATTGCTTACAATTAATATGCTCACAATTCCACTCGTGTATGTCTCTCACAATTATATCCTCACAACCCGCTTTTATAGTCCTTTGCTAGGAACTCGAATTGGAACTCCTCAACACCAATCACTAAGTCACCTAATGATCATTAGTTGGTTCCAAGTCATGGTGCAATGAAGAACAAGTGAGAATTCTAATAGATATGAACAATCTCTTCTACTAATTTTGGAACAATTCAAAACAAGTCCCTATCACGCAATTTAAATGGACACACAAATTGCACTGAATATATTAAGAAATATTAGTGTAATTTAGATGCACAATTTGGAAGGCAAAGATATATGTTGTGGTTCTTGAATTTTAGAATTAGAAAGTGAATTTGGCAATTGAATTGAAACTTGCCAAAACTAGATTTTCTCTCAGGAGATTTTGGTTCTTGATTTTTTCTTTCTTTTTTTTTTAATCGAATTGATTTCTCTTTTTTTTTTGTATGTATTCTTTTCAAGATGAACTATGAATTGAACAACAATTGAATTTTCAAAGATTAATTAAACCTAGATGTCGTCGATCTCCAAAGGTTTTTTTTTGTGACCGAACAAGATTTTTTTTTTTTGTGACCGAACAAGATTTTTTTTATATATATATATATATGAATTTCTAGATATGAGTATAGAAAATAACAACAGGCGAATAACAAAAAAGGGATAGAATTTACTTGATTCAAAAAGCCGATACCAAATGATGCGTGAACCCTAGGTATTTCAAACCTAGGACTCGATATTGCTATTTGAATCAATTACCCCGAGGACCGTCTTAAACAAGTATGGCATAACTAGACCCCAATCACACCTGTTGACTAAAACCTAAGTTATCAAAAAGGGTTTCCTAGCAATTTGGTTAAGAATTCTTATGGAAGAGTTCTTTTGCAAAAGAACAAAAAGAGGTTTTTGTTTCCATGAAAAGGTGTTTGTTTTAATTCAATAATATCATGTCCATGGTCGACTCCTTGCACGGCATATATAGTATACAAATAACAATATGGAAAACCTAAGTTGCCTAATCTATCCTTATCCTCTTGTGACCAAGTAGGCAACTAAATAATATAAATTATAAACCAAACAAAAAAAAAAACCCGAATGTACTTCTTTGTTTTGTCGGTTCAATAAAATTATTTTAAGGCCTCTCTAAATCATCACTTCCCTCCATGGTCACGTGAATTAAGTTGACAAGTGTTGTGTCTCCTTTAGTATAGCTTGATTCCTTGGCTTGTAAGTCCATGGCTAATTCTTGTAGAGCTTCGTTTATCCTCTTAGCTCTAGCTCGAGTCGTCGGGCTTCCAATACCATGTAATGGATCATGGGATTTTAGTTCCTTCCTTTTAGATGCTAGCTAATCTTCATCAGTTCCCTAGAGGAGTGGTCAAAGACATGTTAATGAAGGTGCAAGACTTCACCTTCCCAGCAGACTTTATCATTCTTGATATGGAGGTGGATGTAGATATCCCTTTTATCTTAGGAAGACCATTCTTGACTACTGCTTGAGCTATGATAGATATTGGAGATGGGAAGTTAGTTCTAAGAGTAGGCAATAAAGAAGTTATTATGAAGATGCCTGATGTGCTTAAGCAGAGTTTGCACCAAGATGAAACTTATTATGTAGTTAACTTTATCGATTTAGCTGTTTTGGGTTCACTCCAAGAATTCTTATGTAATCATACTTTGGAACTTTGCTTGATGAAAGGGGAGCAAAAGGAAGATGGGAATTTAGCACTTAGGTCAGTTACAAACTAGCTTAAAGACAATTTTGATTTGAAGAAAGAAGGGAGTTTTGAAGTCATTAACGGGCCTATTATTTGGGTATTAAAGCCCTCCATTAAGGAGTCACCTAAGGTAGAATTGAAGTAATTACTTGATTATCTTCGATATGCATTCTTAGAAGAAAACACTAAGCTTTTAGTGGTTATAGAATTAGCCCTTAGTCAAGAGCAGTAAGATAAGTTATTGTTTGTTCTTGGTTAACACATAAAGGCAATTGCATGGAAGATTGCAAATACAAAGGGGATTAGACCCTCCTTTTGCACACATAAGATTCAAATGGAAGATTAAATTGAGCCAGTGGTACAACCTTAGCGAAGATTCAATCTTAATATAATGCGATGAAGAAGGAAGTCATTAAACTACTAAATGCTGGGATGATCTATCCTATATTTGATAGCTCATGGGTGAACCTAATGCAAGTTGTTCTAAAGAAACGTGGCATGGCTGTTGTGCCCTATGAGAAGAATGAACTCATTCCTATGATGATAGTCATGAGCTAAAGAGTATACATAGACTACAATAAGTTGAATGATGTAACTCAAAAAGATCATTTCCCCTTTCCATTTATTGATCAGATGCTTGAGAGGCTAACTAGATATGCTTATTATTGCTTCCTAGACAGGATGTTCGGATACTTTCAAATCCCCATTACACCGGAAGATCAGGAAAAGACAATGTTCACATGTCCATTTGGAACGTTTGCTTATTATCGTATGCCTTTTGGGTTGTGCAATGCCCTAACCACCTTTTAAAGGTGCATGATGGCAATATTTGAAGATATGGTTGGAGAGAGCATGAAAGTGTACATAGATGATTTTTCTATCTTCGGGAATTCATTTGATGAATGTCTCCACCATTTGAAGTTAGTTTTGCAGTGTTGTGAAGACACCAATTTGATATTTAACTGGGAAAAGTGCCATTTCATGGCATAAGAAGCAATTGTCTTGGGCCATAAGATCTCCAAGAAGGGTATTGAGGTAGATGATGTAAAGATTGAAGCTATTTCCAAGTTACCACCACCATCTTTAGTGAAATCCATTAGAAGCTTGCTTAGCCATGCCGAATTCTATCTCCAATTCATTAGACTTTTCAAAAATTGCAAGGCCAATAACAAAGTTCCTAGAGAAGGATGTACCCTTGAATTCACCCAAGAGTACTTAGATGCTTTCAACTTTCTTAAGAAAAAGCTTACAAATGCCCTCATCATGGTCACACCGAATTGGAGCCCCCCATTTGAGATAATGTGCAATGTTAGTGACTCAACTATCAGTGATATTTTAGGGTAGAGAAAGGATTAAAAAAAAAAGCAAGTTAATTTTTTTTTATGAGTTTGACACAACCACCAAACATGATCGTGTTGAGAACATGTTGAATACAAGATGTTCTCTAGATGTGACATGACCATCAGATATGAGCATTTTGAAGTCATGTCAGGATTGTTTATCAAAAATAATTTTTTGCAAGAGTTACATGACTTTTCAACATGGTCATGTTTAGGTTGAGTCTAATGGGGTTTTGAAATTATTTTTTTCCAAAAGAAACACAACTCATAGATATGATCATGTCAAGGTCATGTTAGAACATCTAAAGAATATTAATTATTTATGGGAGTTACATGGACTTTAGACATTATCACGCTTAAGTTCATGTTAGGTATGACTTGTTTTAATTGTTTATGGCAGAAACATGGTCTTTAGACAAGGTCGTGTGCTAACCATGTTGACCTTGAATCCCCTATTTTATTTTCTAGGTATAGACATAAGGAGATGAGGAGATTTTGATCATGATTACAGTGACCAATTTCTTTCTTTCCATTGCTGTAACTAACAAAACTAATGTAGCTTGCTAAACTAGATTGTAATAATTTTTTTAACTACTTTTTTTTTTTTAAGTTTATGTTCCTCTTTGCCTTTTTATAGCTTTTACATGTGTAATACCTAAATTTTTATGACGTATCAATAAATATTTATAACATTATAACGTAAAACCAAGGCTAAGATGGGGATTTCATAAAAAATTGAGGGATAGACATGTCTTTCTATGGTTAGAGTATAAATGCTCTGTGTTAACCCTAGCTCTCCTCTTTTCACCCTTATAGTAATTACAAAGTGAAAAGCAAGAAAAAGAAGGAGACACTCTCTTCAAGAACCTTAAGATGATTAAGAGAAATTTGTTCGATCCAATCATACGAGGCAAGATTTTACTATGAAATGGTTAATGAGAATACTGAATTTAAGATTTACACTTGTTAATTCACCTTATTCATCCATAACTCAAAATTTGAGGAAGGACGAAATGAGAATGGGAATCAATAGCTCAAGGATACGATTTGTGGAATTATTGATGTAAGTAATCTAATTCGTGTAATTTAACTGTAATTGCATGTTTTAGAGAGTAAATTAAGACTAGGGATAGAGACAATTAGGTTTAAGAGAATTTGGAATGAAGAATTAGGAGTTCGTGCAGATTGGTGAGGGTAACATGACCTTCCAACACGATCATGTTTCGACTGTGTTGAGTTTGAAGGTTACACCGAGAGAAACATGACCTCCTAACACGGTTGTGTTTCAACCGTATTGAGTTTGAAGGTTACACTGAGAGATACACGAACGTGTTTCAACCATGTTGAATCAAGGGTAACACAGCCTCCTAACACATTAGTGTTTTGATTGTATTGAATTAAGAAAAATACGGCCTACTAACACGGTCATGTTCCAATGGTGTTGAAGCCACACTTTACATTGAAAGATACACGACCCTTAACATGGTCGTGCTCTAACCCGTGTTGAGCAACACGACCCTCAACATGGTCGTATTGAATAAAATATAATTAATCATATATTCATTTAACTTCAAATTAGACTAATTTCCATGCAACCTAGATAGTTAGTAAGGCTTTAGAGAAATTAAATAAATAGGATTAAGAAAGTTAAGAATTGATATTAGTTTTAGATTAAGTACTAAAAAGAATTGTTGATGTTGTACAAATTCGATTTAGCTTAAGTCCAAGACTGGAAGTGCTTAAGGCTAGGATTCAAAGTATGTGTAACTTATGTGTTGTTCTGTGTTTGTTTAAATTAGTATGTGTTTTGAAATTGGTTAAGATGAATAATGTGGCTTAAGTGTTTAAGTTGTATTTTGTATGTGCTTGGCTCAAGTTAAGGGCCTTTAGTGGTAGTTCCCATTACCAGGATTAAGTGGTTTACGTAAACATGGGCGTGGGGCCGTAGTGGTAGTTCCCATCATTGAGTTTAAGGATTAAGGGATCATGGGTGTGGGGCTCGTAGTGGTAGTTCCCATGACTAATTCATGTTCCAATGTGTTAAGTGTGTTAATGGGGTTATGAGTACCCCGTTGTTGCTTGTGGACATAAATTGTATCATGAAATAGTTGCCTCTATTTAAGTATTGCATGTTGCACGTAATACTTGTTCATGTTTAGTCATGTGTATGTGGTAGTGTTATATGTATTAGGTATTAGCTTAGCCTTCGGGGATTATTTTATAGATGTAGGTGTTGAGAGAAATGATACCCCAAAAGATAACTTGGGTTTAGGTGA
Organism: Laguncularia racemosa; assembly: GCA_037954665.1. Taxonomy (NCBI): domain Eukaryota; kingdom Viridiplantae; phylum Streptophyta; class Magnoliopsida; order Myrtales; family Combretaceae; genus Laguncularia; species Laguncularia racemosa. The sequence continues at coordinate 1,961,974 of JBBMOL010000125.1, forward strand.
CCAATAAAGAGAGGAAGATTAAGATTACCATTACTATTATGGTGATTAAGATTTGGAGAATTATGTTATTTGATTGTAATAGATATTATCTTTTGAAGAATGTTGTTTTAGTGATCAAAGACTTCCGCTATGTTAGATGTTTGATATGGATTTATGAAATTTATTTTGTAGTTATGGGATGTATTTAATGCTTTCATATAAAAGTTACAGGCCAAAATGTATCAGAGTTGATTTAGAGCCTTAACATATTTTTGTGAGATAAGGACACGTGGCAAGTAGTAGCATAACACAAGTTTTGGAGTGTTTTAACTTGTTAAAAGCATTCAAGATCAACCATTTTCCACGCTAAGCTTGTTTTGGAATGGAACAAATGCCATATTCAGAGGAGTACTAGTTCTTTTCCCTACTACCTTAAATTTTTGTTTTCTTGTTTTGGAGAGATCGATGGACCAAGCTCAGGAGATGTCAAGTCATGAGGATCAAGGAGGCAAAAATGCAAGCCAAGAGTTTTTGAGTTCGATTAGCATGCCTCAAAGCCTTATAACAAGATCTCAAGCTAAGAAGATATAACAAGCTTTGAGTGTTCATCTATAAGGCTTGGTGAGGACAGTTAGTGAAGAACTTTAAGGATATCAAAGCTTTGGGACTATTGCAACTAATGTTCAATACAATTTAGTACAAGTTAAAGTGGATATTAGAGCTTGAAGGCTGCTAGCTTTGGAAGTGAAAGCCGACGTGGAGCATAAAGCTGCCGGCCTAAGCTACCGGCATTGGTGAAAAAAGGTTGCCGGTGCAAGCTGTCGGCATTGGAAGTCAAGGTTGGTCGGTGTTTAATAAAAAAGCCGCTAACTTATAATTAATGAGGGATCAACTTTTTGTTAATGGGTTTATAACTTGTTTTTCATTAAGGTTTTGGGAGGAACATATAAATACCCTCTTTGCCGCATTTTAGGGGTTTTTTTAGATCATCTTGAAATAAAAAAGACTTTGATATTTCCTTGTGTTCTTGTGTAGAATACATGCTTTAGGAACATTTAAGAGAGAATTGATCGCCTTTCTTATGAAGTGTTCTGTATTAGAATAAACCTTTTGTTCTAATTTCGTGATCAACAACTAAGAGAAACCTAACTTTAGTCCATCTTAAGGATTGAATCAAATTGATTATGAAGGTTTTTGAGTTATTGTTGTGAGGGTTTGTAATATCCAAAAGGCGTTCTCAAGCGTATTCATGGAGGTTCTATATCATTTGGTATCAGAGCTTTAGCTCTAGATTAGGTTATATCTTTCCTTGATTTAGTTCTTGCATTTTGATTCGATATTGTGTGTTCATCGAATTTTATCTTGTTCATAAAAATTTAGTCTTGTTTACATCATATTATTGGTTTGATTCATTATTTTAGTCTGAAACACTAATTTGTGTTTAAAGAGTTAAAAAAAAAGGAGAAGAGAAGAAAATTTGTGACAAAAAAAAATAATCAATCTTTCTTATTTGTCTGTGAATGCTCTGGGATCCATTCTTGAAATTCCATTCATATCCATCGAGTTAATCTCTTGGATTGATCTAAAAGTGTGATTCGCATAAGAACATATAGGAATCGACTTGAGTGGAGTAAGATAGAACCCGAGTGAAATTTGTTTGAGTGATAGAGTGCAAACATGAAAGGGAGCATTTGTGAGGATTGTTTTAATTATTTTATTTCTAACGTGTTTCTTTGTAGCAATGTCGAATAATAGTGAAAGTAACAATGTGGTTAATGTTGATGAGGCTAGGTATTGAGAGGCTTGGGAGTCGCATCTTAGGTGAATGAGTGAAGCTTGGGTGGCTATTAATGAGAAGTTAGAGCGTATGGATTTGAGACTGAGAGAAATTAAGAGAGGGACTTCGAATTGTAGTGAAGGAAATAGAGTGGGTAGGAACAGTGCATTTCTAGTTATTGATGTGGGGGATTTGGATGATGGTTATGTAGAGGAAGATGATGAGGTTAGTGTTGTTTTTGGTGTAAGGAGAGGTGGAAGAGGAGGTTGAGGTGTAGGTAGAGGAAGAGGAAGAGTATAGGAAAATCCTTAGGTTGGTAGGATCTAGGGTAATGATGATTATGTAAATAAGAGTCTAGGTGGTATTATACTAAAAATTCCTCAATTTCAAGGTAAGTTCGATCCAGAGGTTTATTTACAGTGGGAAAAGAGAGTTGAGCTTATATTTGACTATCATCAATGTAGTGAAGAGAAAAAGGTGAAATTGGCAGTTACACAATTATAGGATTATGCCATAGCCTAGTGCGATCAATTGGTTACTAGTAGGAGGAGGAACTTGGAGCATCTTATCGATAACTGGTATGATCTCAAGTCTATCATGAGAAAGTGATTTGTTCCTAGACATTATCATCGGGAATTGATGTAGAGGCTTCAAGTTCTTAGACAGGGTAGTTGGAGTGTAGAAGACTACTACAAGGAGATGGAGATGATCATTACTAGGGTTAATATGCAGAAGGATGTGGAGGCCACTATAGCACGTTTTTCGAATGGGTTGAAAAAGGAGATAGCCGATAAGGTGGAGCTATATCAATATAAAAAGTTAGAAGACATGGTGCATCTTGCTATCGAGATAGAGAAGCAACTCCAAGGTAGAGGGTCAAATAGGTATGTTTCCAAACCTTATTCCAATAATAATTCTGCTTGGAAGGGTTATGGAAAGAGTGATGTTAAAAGTGGAAGTAAACCTGTTTCTGATATTGCAAAGGGGAACACCAAAGTGGTATCAAGTGAGAAACCCAAAACTGAAGAACAAAAGGGGAGGAATAGAGATGTTAAATGCTAGAAGTGCTAAGGGGTAGGACATATTAGCAAGGATTGTCCTAATAAGAGAACTATGGTGATGAGGAATGGCAAAGTAGTTATTGACAAGGAGGATAATAATGAGAGTGATGATGATGACATGCCTAGATTGGAGAGTTGTAGTGAAGGAAGCATAGAGGAACCGGTTAGAGGAGATGTACTGGTAGTTAGGCATGCTCTTAATACGCAATTGAAGGAAGATAGCTATGAGGAGCAATGTGAAAATCTGTTTCATGCTAGATGCCATGTCAAGGCAAGGTGTGTAGTGTGATCATTGATGGTAGAAGATGTACTAATGTGGTAAGTACACTTTTGGTTAATAGGTGATGTGCCTAAACCCACTTGGAAGCACAATAAAAGACTCAAGAAAACAAACTCAAAGCAATCACAAAACCGGTTCCAAAAGGGTAAAATTACGTGATCCCTAGTGAAGGTGCAATGAAATCCAAATACTCAATGATGCAATTATGATACCACAATAATAATCTCTTCTAACATCACACTAATCACATATAATCCCACGTGAATAATTCACAATCTCAAATAATTCTTCAATTCTAAGAACCCCTTTCCACAAGTGATAATCAAGTTTCAAGAAGTAATCTTAAAGAAAGAATCGAATTCAAATGCAAAGTATCTCAATTAAGCACAAGAATTCGAAAATAATAGGAAGCAAATCTGTCCAAGAACTATCTCAATTCACCCCTAGATATGACACACTAGAGAAGAAAAGAAATCACAACAAAATGAAATTGATATTACTCACAATTTCAAGGTGTTGCACTCGCCACAATTTCAACTCTTGGGATTAAAATTGATAAGAGTCTAATGACAATTAGGAAACCCTAATCCTCACGTGAAATGTACTCTCAAATTTGTAAAAATTAGCCTCCTCAAACCCTCTCTTAAGCAAGTATTTATACTTGCTACTCCTAGGGTTAGAACGTGGTCGAAATTACAAGTTTGCCACTTTTAAGGTGGCTAGTCCTAAATGAAAATTACAAGGAAATAAAAGTGTCCCAAAACCAAATACAACCAAAATAGTTCATAAAAGAAGAAATATATAAAAGAAATGGTCTTCAAGATGCTGGTCTTCTATAGGATCCATCGGCCCAACTCATCGCTGGTTTAGGTCGGTCCATGGATAACCTACAAGCTGAGTTTGAGGGAGTTTGTCCATTGCCTTATAAAATATGATAAGTGTGCTTGTTGGAAAACACAATACAAGAATAATAGAAAAGAGGTTAATATATAAATAATTTCGGGGTCGATCTGCTCAAAATGGGCCCTCATCGCCAAAATTCGAATTCCTTTAGTTCTTGTCCTAATGATAGGTCTTGTCGGATTTTTATTCTTATCAATAGGTTAGGGTTGTCTACTAAAACACACCCTAGACTATATAAACTTCAATGGCTTAATGATTGTGGCGAGGTTAAGGTAAATAAACAAGCTCTTGTTTCATTTACCATTAGCAAGTATAACGATGAAGTGCTTTGCGATGTCGTCCCTATGAATGCTAGTGATATACTACTTGACAGGCCATGGCAATTTGATAAAAAGACAAAGCATGATGGGTAACTCAATAGGTATTTACTTACTAAAGATGGGCGAAAGACAACCTTCACTTTCCTCAAAGGAAGTATATGAGGAATAATGAAAAATGGAAAGGTTGAGAGTTAAGGCCAAAGGAAAAGAAAAGGTGGGTAAAAAGAGTGCTATTGAGAGTGAAAATCAAAAGAGTGGAAAGAAAATAAGTGAGAAAAATGAGAGAAAAGAGGGAAAAGAAAAAGGAGAGTAACATTAGTTTGGAGAGAAAATGATTAGGAATGTGAGTTTGATGGCTGGGTCAAGTGAGGTTAGGTAGGCTTTGAATTCTAATAGGCTTATATTTGTACTTTTGTACAAGGGGGCTTGTTTGGAAACTAATGACCTTAACCCATTTGTGCCTAATGTGTTATTTGATTTGTTGAAGGAATTTGAAGAGTTGTTTCTAGAGGAAATGCCTAATGGATTACTACCCACCAGAGGCATAGAACACTAAATAGACTTCATTCCTGGAGCTGCTGTACCCAATAGGCCAGCATATCGAATAAACCCATGTGAAGCGAGGGAGATCCAGAAACAGGTGGATGAGTTACTAGCTAAGGGGTATGTGAGGGAAAGTCTCAGTCCTTATTCTGTTCCTATGATACTTATTGTCGAGTCTAATTTTTGCATTCCCATTCCTAATCCGATCTAGATTAGACCCTATGCTCATCTAATGTAGATCCTCGACTTGAGTTAGGAATTTCGTTTGATTTTTGGAGTTGCCACCCAACTGTTGTTGGGAAATATTGAATTAAGACTAAAGGAGCGGATTAGTCTTAATTTGGACCACTAGTCGTCGTTATTTTCCCTTTTCGTTTTTGAAAAGAGGAAAAGGGAAAACCAGAGTTTCTAAGTCCGGAGGCAAACCTATTAAAACCTTACGGTTACCACCTAATCTCCTAAAATTGTTCCTATTTAGAAATGTGTTTTATTGTGTTTCTGTTACTTTTTATTATGTTTTTGAATTATTTCAAGAAAATGATTTTTTTATTTCATTTTACGAGTTGACCCGAATGGGTGCCTACGTACCTGCTATCCAGGATCAAACAAGCCATAGTTCGCTTTTCTGAAAACTTTAAGTGTGTTTGTGAATTTTAATTTTGAAATCTCTTTTGCTTTATGTTTTTACTATTTTTTTGGGGATTTTCTAAAAAAATCTAAGCCTAAACTTTTATCTGATTTTTGAAAATGGTTTTTAGGAAAAACATCAATTTTGGATTTATTTGAGAAAATGATTTTTCTAAGTGATGAAACTCATTTTTTTATGATTTTTATGATTTTTTTTATCATTTTTCGATTTTTCCTTATTCTTCTCCAATTTTTATAATTTTTATGAGTTTTCAGGATTTTTTATAATTTTGTTATTTATTTATTTTATTTTTTTATTAATTTTCATATTATAATTTTTATTAATTTTTCATAATTTTTGTTAAAACTTTTATCCTAAATTATTATCTATCCTATTTTAAAACCTAAAGTTTTATTATTATTTTTCTAATATTTATATTGTTTTTCTACATTTTTATTGTTTTTATATTATTTTATATTATTTTTCTACATTATTAAATCCTAAACAAATCTAATTTCTAACATTTTCCTATTTATGAAAATATAAATAAAACATAAATAAATAAATAAATAACAAACAAATAAATAAGAAATAACAAAATAATAAATCGGAATAAAAATAAATAAATAAATTGGAAAAATCCGGAAAATCCGACTTACCTGGATCCGGGTCAGTGCGTGGGTTGGGTCGGTCGGGTCGAATCGGGTCGGGTTGGATCGATCGGACACGGCGGCGAAGGATGCTTGTTCACGGCGTTCCGGCGGTCTTTTGTCACGGGTGAGGTGTCGAATCCTAGCTTCTCAAGGTTGCTGAATCCAATGGTGGCGGTGGTTTACTCCCAGAACGTCTCTTGGTAGTGGCTCAGCTCCGATCGGCGGTCGCGGCTTTGGTTCTCTCTGGTTTACTCTCTTCTCTCACTTTCTCTCGATTTTGATCTGTGTTCCAGCTTCCTACCTTCAATTCCTATTTATAGGCGCTTCAAACTTCTCTAGATAAGCTCAAATCTGGCAATTTGGATAAACCCATATTTTTCCGTTTTTTAGATTTGATTTTATCCAACCTATTTGATGCCAATTTGTTGTAATCTTGTGATTTATCTGGATAATTCGGTTTTAGATTTATTGAAATCCAAAAAGATTCGAAGAAATCCAGCAATTTCAGCCTTATCGGACTTCTGCCAGATTTTTCTCCAGCTGGGCTTGCGAAGAAGACGATCACGTGCGGCACGCGTGACTTCCCTCGGCCAATCACACATTGCCACATGGCAACTCCAAGCGAAAGGCAAAAAAAAAATTGCATAGAGTGCTCGGGGGAGGATTCGAACTCGCGACCTCTGGCCTCCACACGTTCCCCATGCGCACACACGAGCCAGCTGAGCTGGCCCAATTTCCCAATTTTATTTACATCGCAAATTGTACATATGCGATACAATTTTTCCATTTTTTTGTATTTTTTGGAATTTCAAAAATTTGTAAAAATTATTTAATCCTTATTATTGCTATTTCTGAAATCATTTTTCAAAATTGATGTGTTTTCCTATTTATTTTTATTTTTTTTGAATATTTTCATTATTTATGCTAAATTAGAGAAAAATTAGAAAAAAAATTGGAAAAAATTGAAAATTGATTATTATTCTTTCTTAGGGTAAAAATGGGGTGTTTACAGCTGCCCCTCTTTGTAGTAAAGTTTGAAAAACTTAATTACAAAGACAAGAAAGACGCCATTTTTGGCCTCTTGAATAGATAACGCCTTGGTTTGGCTGGTTATTTGTTTTGGTAGGAAAATGCTCCAAGAGCTAATAATCCCACGATTTAAGATGGTCCTAACAATTTAGAGTAATGTTCCCTCCCTAAAAAGTGCTTTATGGGCTGACTAATTGGCGATAGGAAACACCTCAAGCCTTGTGTGGAAGAAATGATGTTAGGAAGCATCTTATCAGTCTAGTAACCTTGGAAGGAAAATTTACTTAGGAAGCGCCCTTATGAGCTGGTTACTTGTCAACAGAAGCGTCTTGTTAGACTAGCAACTGTTTGGAAGAATATTTCCGAAAAGTGCCCTAAGAGCTGACTAATCGGGAGAATCTAGGAAAGTGCCCCTCATGGGCTGACTAACCTTAAGATAGATTTTTAGGAAAGTGCCCATCTTGGGCTGACTAACCTATGGTAGTGTGTCTCAAAAAGTGCCCTTATGAGCTGACCTTGAGAACGGATTTTTAGGAAAGTGCCCATTTTGGCTGACTAACCTATGGTAGAGTGTCTCAAAAAGTGCCCTTATGAGCTGACCTTGAGAACGGATTTTTAGGAAAGTGCCCATCTTGGGCTGACTAACCTATGGTAGAGTGTCTCAAAAAGTGCCCTTATGAGCTGACCTTGAGAACGGATTTTTAGGAAAGTGCCCATCTTAGGCTGACTAACCTATGATAAAATTGATTGAACTGTCTCAAAAAGTGTCCTTATGAGCTAACCTTGAGAATGGATTTTTAGGAAAGTGCCCATCTTGGGCTGACTAACCTAAGATAAAAATGATATCTCAAAAAGGTGCCCCCCGTGAGCTAACCTTTAGAGAGAATGTTTAGGAAAGTGCCCATCTTGGGCTGACTAACCTAAGCTAAAAAGGATATCTCAAAAAGGTGCCCCCTGTGAGCTAACCTTTAGAGAGGATGTTTAGGAAAGTGCCCATCTTGGGCTGACTAACCTAAGCTAAAAATGATATCTCAAAAAGGTGCCTTTATAGGCTGACCTTAGAAAAGATCTAGGGAAGTGCCCCTTTTTTTGGGCTGACTACCCTATTAAAAGGAATGTTTAGACAAGTTCCCAACTATGGGCTGACTCATCTTATGCTTCTGAATATGCTTTCTACTGACTGAGCTAAATGATGTGATGCCTTTCATGATATGATAATAGTTATTTATTTTAATATGCTTGTCAGTTTATCGTGGACAGCCACCAAACAATCAAACTTTCGGGCTAGTTTGTTTCTACTTCTCTTCTTCTTTTCTTGACTCGGGGTTGAAAATCTTGATGTGCACTATGTTACTCTACTAATGCACTATGTTCTAATGCTCAAAAGTAGATAGAATTATATCACAAACTATATTAAGATTCATTATCATTTTAGTGTTTATCTTTCATTGGTGAAGTGGTGGGTAATGTGTTTAGGAATATTTGTTGTGATGAGAACTGATTGGGATTGTTGATCATTCAGGGATATTAACTTTGCTTGCAAAAAGTGAAAACGCGACTCAACGAAATTTATATCGAACACTGGCTTTCATAAACATTGGCAAAATTTCAATTCCCTTGCCTAAGGATAGTGCATCTTTACAGCATTTGTGTTAATGGGGTCTCTCAATTTCGGACCATCCATCTGAGTCAATATCAAAGCACCTCCTGATAGAACCTTTTTCACTATATAAGGGCCTTCGTAGTTTGGGGTAAATTTCCCTCTAGAGTCTTAGGCATTCGAGAGAACCTTCCTTAGTACCAGATCCCCCTCTTTGAAGTATCGAGGTCTCATCTTCTTGTTAAATGCTCGGGCCATTCTTTGTTGGTAACACTGGCCATGACATAGTGCGGTAAGCCTTCTTTCATCAATCAGATTTAGCTGATCAAGCCTCTTCCTTACCCAATCTGATTCAGTTAGCTGAGTTTCTGACAGGATTCTGAATGATGGTATTTCAACTTCAACTGGTAGCACTGCTTCTGTACCATATACCTGATAGGAATCGGACTTTTCCAGGACCTATCACCAGGGCCCGAGCTAAGGGTCTCCAGAATCTAGTTATGAGGGTTTTGCTAGAGAAACCTAACCTTGAGAAGTCTAACTCACTTTCTACATCTTTGTACTATAATTTTGATGTATTTCAGCAGGTTCATTTGTCAATCTTACAGGATGCAAAAACACCCTTATTACTGAGTGAATCAAGGTTGTCAACTGAACCTGATTCAAAAGCTTCTTGAAGACCGGCATCATGAAGGACCATTTCTTTATATATTTACTCTTTTATGAACTATTTTGGTTGTATTTTGGTTTTGGGACACTTTTATTTCTTTGTAACTTTCATTTAGGGTTAGCTACCTTAAAAGTGGCAAACTTGTAATTTTGAGCACTTTTTAACCCTAGAAGTAGCAAATATAAATACTTGCTTAAGAGAGGGTTTGAGGGGCTTATCATTTTGTAGATTAAACACCTACTTTCACATGAGAATTAGGGTTCATACCTTGGTTCCAAACTCTTATCAATTTCAATACCAAGAGTTGAAATTGTGGCGAGTGCAACATCTTGAAATTGTGAGTTATATCAATTTCATTTTGTTGTGATTTCTTTTCTTCTCTAGTGTGTCATATCTAGGGTTGAATTGAGATAGTTCTTGGTCAGAATTACTTGTTGTTATTCACGAATTCTTATGCTTATTTGAAGGAATTATCAAATTGATCCGATTCATCTTTGAGGATTTCCTTGATAACGTGTTCTTCATTATTGGAAAAGGGATTGTTTTGTTACGGTTTTCTTTTGTCAAATTGAGGATTCATTTGCGTGGATTACATGAAATTAGAGTGTTTTTAGAAGGCATTTTCATTGTGGTATTCTAATTATATCATTGGTTGTTTGAATTTCATCATTTCATCATTAGGGTTCAATTGAAAAGTGCCATTTTTGGATCTGATTTTTCCTTGACTTGAGATAGTTTTTCTTAAGTCTTTTCGATGTGCTTTTAAGTGTGTTTAGGCACATCAATACCAATGAGTAAGGGGTAGCTCCCGTAGATGTTCTTATTGAAGTCCTATAAGCCATGAGAGCAAACGGTAACATTTCATGCCAATCTTTGTAAGTTGTTATCATTTTCTCGATGATCTTCTTGATATTTTTATTAGTTGCTTCTACTGCCCCGTTCATTTGAGGTCGGTAGGGAGTTGAATTTCTGTGGTTTATGTGGAATTGTTGACATAAACCTGTCATCGATTTGTTGTTGAGATTGGTACCATTGTCGGTGATGATGGACTCAAGAACTCCATATCGGGCTATTATGTCCCTTTTTAAGAAGCAGATTATTACCCCCTTTGTAACATCGGTATATGATGACGCTTCTACCCATTTGGTGAAATAATCAATCGCTACTAGTATGAATCTGTGGCCGTTAGATGCTGTTGGAGTGATCGGGCCTATTATGTCGATTCCCCACATGGAGAAAGGCCATGGTGCTGATAACAAGTATAGCTCGTTGGGTGGAGCATTTATCCGGTTTACGTAGACTTGACACAGATGACAGTGCTTGACATATTTTATGCAATCTAATTCCATGGTCAACGAATAATATCCTAACCTCATGATTTTTCGGGCTAACATGTAGCCATTCATATGGGGTCCACATACTCCCTCATGTACTTCCTTCATTAGTTTGCATGCTTCATTTTTGTCCACACATCTCAACAAGGTGGGATCAGATGATCTTTTGTAGAGTACAGACCCACTTAGTACGAAATGGCTGGCTAACCTTCTGATTGTTCTTTGGTCATTCCTGCTAGCCATTTCAGGGTATTTACTTTCTTGGAGGAAAGTCTTGATGTCGTGATACCAGGGCTTGTCATCTTGTACTTTTTCAATGGTTAAATAGTAGGCGGGCCGACTTTCGATGTCTATTTTCATCGATTGAACTTCGGCTCCCCCTGTTATCTGGATCATAGATGCTAGTGTGGCTAGTGCATCTACACACTGATTCTGAGTTCTCGGGATGTATGTGAAAGTGATTGCCTTGAATTCTTCAATTAGCTCTGTCAAGTGTTGATGATACGGTACCAGTTTGGGGCCTTTAGTCTTGTATTCCCCTCTTGTCTGTAGTATGATAAGCGACGAATCTCCATATACTTCTAATTTGCGGATTTCCATTTGACAGGCCATTTTGAGGCCAAGAATGCATGCTTCATACTTCGCGATATTATTGGTGTATGGAAATGTAAGTCTTGTCGCTGTAGGGAATTGAGTGCCATTTGGGGATATCAATACTGCCCCAACCCCACAACCGAATACATTGGCGGCTCCATCGAAAAACAATTTCCATTTCGGGTTCTGCTTTATCCCAAAGTCTTCTATCAGTATATCTTCCACTGTTAATATATTTTCATCTGGAAATTGGGCCTGTAGTTTTTGGGAATCTGTCTTGACAGGGTGTTAAGCTAATTGGTCAGCTAAGGCTTGCCCTTTCATCGAGTTCTGATTTATGTATGTGATGTGGAACTCGGATAGGAGCATTTGCCACTTAGAGATTCTACCTATCAAAGCCGGTTTCTCTGCCAAGTATTTTAGAGGATCATATCTTGTTAACAGCTCAATATGGTAGTAAAGGGTGTATTGCCTTAGTCGATGCATGACCCAAATTAGCGCACAACAAGTCTTCTCCACCTCTGAGTACCTCTGTTCCCCATCTGTGAACTTCTTGCTCAGGTAATATATAGAACGCTCTCTTCCCTCGTCATCTTTCTGCCCCAATACGCATCCCATGGATTCAGGGAGTATAGTAAGGTATAAGAATAAGGGCTTTCCTTGCTTCGGGACTATCAAGACCGGAGGTTTTATAAGATAGTCTTTGATTGTCCTGAATGCTTCTTCGCATTCGTCGTCCCATTCTATTGTGGCGTTCTTCTTCAACAGACGAAATAATGGTCGGCATTTGTCGGTGAGCTGTGAGATAAAACGTGCTATATAATTTAATCTTCCTAGCAAGCTTCTCACTTCTTTAACGGAGCGTGGGGAAGGTAACTCTAATATAGACTTTACTTTATCAGGGTCAATTTTAATCCCTTCCTGGCTTATGATAAACCCTAACAATTTCCCCGTTGTGACCTCGAAAGTGCATTTCTCTAGGTTTAACTTGAGCTGAAATTTTCTCAGTCGTTTAAACAATTTCCTCACGATATCCATATGGCTTTCTCCTTCTTTGGATTTGGCTATCATGTCATCGACATATACTTCAACCTCTCGATGCATCATGTCGTGAAGTATTGCGACCAAGGCTCTCTGATACGTTGCCTCGGCGTTTTTCAAACCGAAGGGCATGACTTTGTAACAGAAAGTTCCCCTCGTTGTGATGAAGGTTGTTTTGGTTTTATCTTCTTCAGCCATTTTTATTTGATTATATCCTGAGAAACCGTCCATGAATGAGAAGAGATAGTTTCCCGCAGTGTTGTCTACTAGAACATCAATGTGAGGTAGGGGAAGTTATCCTTTGGCGTAGCTTGGTTTAAGTCCCGGAAGTCTACGCATACGCGTACTTTTCCATTCTTTTTCATAACGAGGACTATATTTGCTACCCATTCTGGGTAGTCGGATACTTCAATGAACCCTACTTCTAGCAGTTTCTTGACTTCTTCCTTAATCTTTAGCAAGATGTCAAGCCTAAATCTTCTCAGTTTTTGTTTTTTAGGTTTGACATCTTCCCTTGTGGGAAGCCTATGAACCACTATCGATTGGTCTAGCCCTGGCATGTCACCATATGACCAGGCAAACACATCTGCATATTCCGTTAATAGCTCGGTTATCTCACATTTTTGCTCAGCACTCAAACTGGTCCCGATTTTGAGGTTCTTAGGGTTTTCCATGCTTCCTAGATTTACTGTCTCCACAGGCTCGTCGATCGAAATTCCTCTTTGTTCATGTTTTTGCCAATTTTCTTGTATTATTTCGTGGTCAAGGATATCGCCTTCAACAACTGAGCCAGCAGTGTTGGAAACGATATTAGCGTTTTTACTTTCTACCTACGCGAAATATCCCTGATATTCGATGGTAAGAGATCTGGGTAAAGTAAAAATGAAAGCATATATATAAGAAGAAAAACATATTGTAATTGAATTGATAAAGAGTCTCAAAATTTGTTCAATAACTATTCTCTACTTTTGAGCTAACCTAGTGCTACTGATAGGATAACAAAACCAATTGTTCAGAGCCGGATGCTGATTGGATGTGCGGGGGGTTGGTTCCCATTGCTGACGTCACCTTCGTTTATTTGAGGCTTTTGCATGATATTTTCTTTTTGGAAAGATTGTTGGAGAGGTGGGATGCACATCTGGGTGTCGATCGGCTTTCCCTTCATTCTGCCTTTGACACCTCTTGCTTGTGCTTTTTCTTCGGCTGTAGGAATGTAGTCGGTGCTAGTGTTGTTGCAATTACTGCTGTTTGCCATTTTTGTCTTCGAGCGGGTATGAATTGGGCTTCTGGAAGATTCGGTTGTTTGGGAGGTATCTTTGATACCTGGCGCGCATTTTGTTTTTTTGTTTTAGTGTAATGTATGCAAATGCTATGCATGTGTCACACAGATGCTAAAAATAAAAGGGTTGACAATTGATTGACGATGTAATATTGAAACTTTACTTTTATTAATATTGAATAATTTTTGGAGTTCGACATTCAAACAAATAAAAGATTACAATGATAATCTATTTCCTAGCTCTCTTGGTCTTCTGTTGTGGAGACTCAGGCTTCTCGTTGATGACGGCTTCTAATTCTTCAACCCTAGCTTTGGTCTTGAGTGGGAATGATCTCGCGTGGCCCAATGAAGAAAGCCGTGGGCTCTATTTCTCATAGGTGGAGCATAGTCCGTACCAAAGACAAATTCACCTCTATCTTTGTTAGTGAGAGGATAGGCCTATCTTTTGCTGGATGAAGGCCTGCTCCTTTGGGTTGTACAAGGTAAACCAATGGTCCAGTACTAACTTTGGGTCCAAAGGTTTGTACACCCGAATTTCTTTGCGGAGGAGGCGGTCGACTACGGTACTAGCCATCTATTACAATAAGAAATTGCCTAATTACAAACAAAACTATGAAACATTACAGGGAAATAGATTTGAACTCCAAAACAAAACAACAAACCATTACATCGTCATCAATGGTCAACCCTATGATGTTATGTATGCAAGTAGGTTGGTTCTAATTGGTCCCTAAGCTCTATGGCCTCCTGCATTTTCGGAGAAATGGATCTTAGGCCATATCGAAGCATTGGGTGGGGTAGCCTAATCGGTCCCGAACGGTGATCAACTCACTTCGCTCGAAACCTACACAATGGCTCCCCGACTTAGGTTTCTAGGATGGTCCGGGTTTGACCACATCTATTCACACAAACTTATGCATGCAAACCCCACAGTAAAGAAAACTATAATCTAACTAATCCTTGAAAAGTTAGTAACAGAATAATAATTGAAACTTAAAAAGGAACAACTTGAGGAGATTCAGGTGGCTAGCCTACTGGAATGGTTCCCCAGCGGAGTCGCCATCCTGTCGAGTCTAATTTTTGCATTCCCATTCCTAATCCGATCTAGATTAGACCCTATGCTCATCTAATGTAGATCGTCGACTTGAGTTAGGAATTTCGTTTGATTTTTGGAGTTGCCACCCAACTGTTGTTGGGAAATATTAAATTAAGACTAAAGGAGCGGATTAGTCTTAATTTGGACCTCTAGTCGTCGTTATTTCCCTTTCTCGTTTTTGAAAAGAGGAAAAGGGAAAACCAGAGTTTCTAAGTCCGGAGGCTAACCTATTAAAACCTTACGGTTACTACCTAATCTCCTAAAATTGTTCCTATTTAGAAATATGTTTTATTGTGTTTCTGTTACTTTTTATTATGTTTTTGAATTATTTCAAGAAAATGATTTTTTTATTTCATTTTACGGGTTGACCCGAATGGGTGCCTACGTACCTGCTATCCAGGATCAAACAAGCCGTAGTTTGCTTTTCTGAAAACTTTAAGTGTGTTTGTGAATTTTAATTTTGAAATCTCTTTTGCTTTATGTTTTTACTATTTTTTTGATATTTTCTAAAAAAATCTAAACCTAAACTTTTATCTGATTTTTGAAAATGGTTTTTAGGAAAAACATCAATTTTGGATTTATTTGAGAAAATGATTTTTCTAAGTGATAAAACTCTTTTTTTTTTTATGTTTTTTATGATTTTTTTTATGATTTTTCGATTTTTCCTTATTCTTCTCCAATTTTTATAATTTTTATGAGTTTTCAAGATTTTTTATAATTTTGTTATTTATTTATTTTATTTTTATTTTTATTTTTTTATTAATTTTCATATTATAATTTTTATTAATTTTTCATAATTTTTGTTAAAACTTTTATCCTAAATTATTATCTATCCTATTTTAAAACCTAAAGTTTTATTATTATTTTGCTAATATTTATATTGTTTTTCTACATTTTTATTGTTTTTATATTATTTTTTTATTTTTCTACATTATTAAATCCTAAACAAATCTAATTTCTAACATTTTCCTATTTATCGGACTTCTGCCGGATTTTTCTCCGGCTGGGCTTGCGAAGAAGATGATCACGCGCAGCACGTGTGACTTCCCTTGGCCAATCACACGCTGCCACGTGGCAACTCCAGGCGAAAGGCAAAAAAAATTGCATAGTGTGCTCGGGAGAGGATTCAAACTCGCGACCTCTGGCCTCCACACGTTCCCCATGCACACACACGAGCCAGCTGAGCTGGCCCAATTTCCCGATTTTATTTACATCGTAAATTGTACATATGCGATACAATTTTTCCATTTTTTTTTATTTTTTGGAATTTCAAAAATTTGTAAAAATTATTTAATCCTTATTATTGCTATTTCTGAAATCATTTTTCAAAATTGATGTGTTTTCCTATTTATTTATATTTTTTTGAATATTTTCATTATTTATGCTAAATTAGAGAAAAATTAGCAAAAAAATTGGAAAAAATTGAAAATTGATTATTATTGATTATTATTCATTCCTAGGGCAAAAATAGGGTGTTTACACTTATGCCACAGAAGGATAGTACTTGGAGAATGTGTGTAAACTGCAGAGCCATTTACAAAATCACTGTAAAGTATTATCACCCTATTCTTAGGTTAGATGATATGTTAGATGAATTATTTGGTTCTTGTTTGTTTACTAAGATTGATTTGAGATCTAATTACTATCAAATCCGCATAAAAGTTAGAGATGAATGGAAAACTGCATTTAAGACTAAATATGGCTTATATGAGTGGCTTGTCATGCCATTTGGTCTTACTAATGCACCAAGCACTTTTATGTGTTAGATGAATCATGTACTACAAAAGTACTTGGGTAAATTTGTTGTGGTATATTTTGATGATATTTTAATCTACTCAAAGTGTTTGGATGATCATATTTTACATGTGCAATTGGTACTAGAAAAACCTAAAGAGGAAAAGTTATATGCTAATCTTAAGAAGTGTAGTTTTTGCATGGATAAGGTTAATTTTCTAGGTTTTGTAGTATCTAGTTAGGGAGTTGAGGTTGATGAGGAGAAGGTTAGGGCTATTAAGGAGTGGCCTAGACTTAGGAATGCAAGTGAGGTGAGGAGTTTCATGGTCTTGTTAGATTCTATAGGGGATTCATTAGGGATTTCAGCACCATAGTTGCACATTTGAATGGATTAGTTTAAAAAAATGTTGGATTTGTTTGAGGTGATGCACAAGAACATGCTCTCAGTGAACTTAAGGATAAACTGTGTAATGCACCATTATTTGCTTTGCCTAACTTTGTTAAAACATTTGAAATTGAATGTGATGCTAGTGGTATAGGAATTGGAGTTGTTTTAATGCAAGATTAAAAGCCAATAATGTATTTTAGTGAGAAGTTAAGTGGCGCAACTTTGAAGTATCTAATATATGATAAGGAACTATATACCTTGGTGCAAGCTTTGCAGATGTGGCAACACTTTCTTTTGCCCACAGAATTTGTGGTCCATACTAATCATGAGAGCCTGAAACATTTGAAGAGTTAGGATAAGCTAAATAAAAGGCATGCGAAGTGGGTGGAATTCATTGAGACATTCCCATATGTCATCAAGTATAAGCAAGGTAAAGAAAATGTGGTTGCTGATGTGTTGTCAAGAAGGTATGCTTTACTTAACTCACTTAGTACTTCATTACTAGGTTTTCAGTTTGTTAAAGAGTTATACTCAAATGATGCTGATTTTGTGAAATTTATATTGCTTGTGCTAATGGGGTTGGATTAAATGATTTTTATATGTCTAGTGGATTTCTTTTTAAGAGGAATAGACTGTGCATTCCTAAAGGTTCCATGAGAGAATTGTTAGTTAAGGAGGCACATGGAGGGGGATTAATGGGGCATTTAAGGGTGAATAAGACCTATGATATGCTGTGTGAATATTTTTATTGGCTTGGGATGAGACATGATGTGCATAAAGTGTGTGAATGTGGCATTACATGTAGAAAGGCTAAGTCTAAATTGAAATCGCATGGATTATATACACCATTACCTATTCCTGATGAACCTTGGACTGATTTTTCTATAGACTTTATGATTGGGTTACTTAGAACTAAGAAGGGTAGTGATAGTATCTTTGTTGTGGTTGATCGGTTTAGTAAATGACTCATTTTATTTCTTGTCATAAAACTGATGATGCTAAGTTAATTACTAATTTGTTCTTAACAGATGTTGTACGTTTACAAGGCATACCTAAAAGCATTATTAGTGATAGGGATGTTAAATTTCTAAGTCACTTTTGGAGAGTGTTGTGGGGAAAGTTGGGAACAAAACTATTTTTTTTAACCACTTGTCAGCTACAAACTGAGGTGGTTAATAGAACTTTGATCACTTTATTAAGGGCAGTCATTGAGGAAAACATTAAGATGTAAGAGGATTGTTTACCGTTCATGGAGTTTGCTTACAATGAGGCTATTCATAGCATTACTCATTGTTCTCCATTTGAAATTATTTATGGTTTTAATCCACTTACTCCTATTGACTTATTGCCATTACCACCTGATAATTTTGTGAGTGTTGATGCTAGTTCTAAAGAAGATTTTGTAAGGAAATCACACAAGTAGGTGAAGGAGCGGATTAAAAGCTAGAATGCTAAGGTAGCTACTCATGTGAACAAGGGAAGAAAACCCATTGTGTTTCAACCAGGAGAATGGGTGTGGGTGAATTTTCGAAAGGAGAGATTTCCCCTTCAAAGGAAGTCTAAACTAAACCAAGAGGAGATGGTCCATTTTAGATCCTTGAGAAGATCAATGACAATGTATATAAAGTGGATTTGCTAGGTGAGTATAACATTAGTGCTACATTTAACGTTGGCTTAAGCTATTGGCGTTGGTGAATAAAGGCCGCCAACCTAAGCTACCAGCGTTGGAAGTCAAGGCTAGTCAGTGTTTAATAAAAAAGCCGCCGACTTATAATTAATGGAGGATAAACTTTATTTTAACGGGTTTGTAACTTGTTTTTCATTTATTTTAAGATATATGTTGTCACAAAGAACAAAGGACAAGGATGGGAATTTTAGAAAATTAGAGGGGTAATTTGGACATTTCATAAAAGGGAGTATTTAACCCCAAATGACCTAAAGTTCCTCCTTTTTCACGCCTCACAGTAAAAGTAGCAGATAAAGGAGAGGCTCTCTTAGAACAAACCCTAAGACGACGAAAGGAAAAAGGAGCAACCTAATTTCAAATATGAAAGGTAAGGAATCTTATACGAATTTTAATTTCGATTATTAGATGTAGACCTCATGAGTATCATGTGTGCATCGAGACTCGAGATTTGAGAAGGGACAATACAAGAACGGGGAATCAATGGCTCAAGGATATGATTTGTGGAATTTTTGAAGATTTAATCAAGCTTAGGAATAGAGAGAATTAGGTTTAGGAGAAATTGGAATGAAGGGTTAGGAGTTCGTAGAGATTGCTAAGGGTAACACGACCTACCAACATAGTCATGTTTTGACCGTATTGAATTCGAAAGTTACACCATACGGCCTCCCAACATGGTCATGTTTCTACTGTGTTGAGTTAAGGGTAACACGACCTCTTAACATGATCATATTTCAATTGTGTTGAGTGTGAAAGTTACACCGAGAGATATACGGCCTACCAACATGATCGTATTTTGATCGTGTTGAGTCAAGGATAACACGACTTCCTAACACGGTCGTGTTTCGACCATGTTGAGTGTGAAAGTTACATTAAGAGATACATGGCCTCTTAACACGGTCGTATTTCAACCATGTTGAGTTAAGGGTAACATGGCCTCCTAATATGATTGTGTTTCGACTTTGTTGAATTAAGAAGAACATGGCCTCCCAACACGGTCATGTTCCAACTGTGTTGAAGCTAAACTTTACACCAAAAGATATACGACCCTTAACATGGTTGTGTTCTAGCCCATGTTAAGCAACACGACCCCCAGTATCGTTGTGTTGAATAAAGTATAACATAATTATATATTCATTTAACTTCAAATTAAACTAATTTCCACGCTACCTAGATAGTTAGTAAGGCCCTAGAGAAATTAAATAAATAGGATTAAGAGAAATAAGAGAATGATATTAATCTTAGATTAAGCACTAATAAGAGCTTGTTGATTTGTACAGATTTCAATTTAGCTTAAGTCTAAGATTGGGAAGTGCTTAAGGATAGGATTCAAGGTATGTGTAACTTAGGTGTTGATTTGTGCTTTTTAAAGTTAGCTTATGCATTGAAATTGATTAAGTTAAATGATTTGAGTTAAGTGTTTAAGTTGTATTTTGTATGTGCTTGGCTTGGCCTAAGGGCCTATAGTGGCAGATCCTTACGGGCACCTCAATGATCTTTGTGTGATGTTGTCCCTAATGGAGTCGTGCTTAGAAATGATCTAGGCTAAATGTTGGTTAAGAGATTTAAGGGGACATGGGTGTAGGGCCTATAGTGGTAGTTCCCATCACCAAGATTAAGTGGTTTAAGTGAACATGGGTGTGGGGCCCGTAGTGGTAGTTCTCATTACCAAGTCATGTTTTAGTGCGTTAAGTGTGTTAAGAGGGTCATGAGTACCTTGTTATTGCTTGTAGGCATAAATTGTATTATGAAACGGTTGTTTGTGTCCAAGTACTACATGATGTGTGTGATACTTGTTCATGTGTGTGTTTTTGTGTTACATGTACTAGGCATTAGCTTACCATTCAGGAAATATTTTTAGAAGCAGGTGTTGAGGGAGATGATAACCTAGAAGATAACATGGGTTTAGGTGAACCACAGAGAGAGGATGATGAAAATTTCCATTTTCACTATGGTGATTAGGATTTGGAGAATTATGTTATTTGACTTTAATAGACATTATCTTTTGAAGAATGTTATTTTAGTGTTCAAAGACTTCTGTTGTGTTAGATATTTGGTATGATTTATGAAATTATATGAATTTTTTAGGATGTATGAAATGCTTTTATATAGGAGTTACAAGTTAAAATGTATTAGAGTTGATTTAGAGCCTTAATGTGTTCTTGTGGGATAAGGACATGTGGCGGGCAGTAGCATGGCTTGGGTTTTTGGGCATTATAGTTAATAAAGTATTTTTATTAATTTTTGCAAAATCAAGTGGAAAATGGAGCCTATCATTCATCAGAGCTTGAGTGGCCATTGGCTAAAGGAGGCTTATCCGCCAGTAGGTAAAATGGCTCTTCTGTGAGGGCTAGTGGGGTTTTTCAACAAATCAACATTTGGTCCTTATGCATAGGGTCAAATTCACCTGGTATCTTTTCTTTTAATTTTCTTAATTCCTAATTTTGTCTCTCTAATTTTCTTAGTTGCTTCTAAGTCACTAATTAAATCTCTAAATTAGAATGTTAGATAGGTTTCTATAGTTGATAGGGTTGGTTAAGTTTTCCTGAGGCCCAAGTTGTTTTCTATGCATCTTAATCTAAGTAAAAGGGAAGTGTGAGGGTCTAATTCATTCACCTGGTATCTTTTCTTTTAATTTTCTTAATTCCTAATTTTGTCTCTCTAATTTTCTTAGTTGCTTCTAAGTCACTAATTAAATCTCTAAATTAGAATGTTAGATAGGTTTCTATAGTTGATAGGGTTGGTTAAGTTTTCTTGAGGCCCAAGTTGTTTTCTATGCATCTTAATCTAAGTAAAAGGGAAGTGTGAGGGTCTAATTCTTAATTTTTGGATAAAATGAATCACCTTTTGATGTTGTTGGTGCTACCATGGCAATTTTTTGTAGAATTCTTTAGGTTTTAGTTGTCTTTTGTGGAGAAATTTTAGTATTTATGTGTAATTCATCCATATTTAGGGATTTTATGTTAATTTACATGTGTACTTATTACTTAGTAGGTATATTAGGTGAGTATATGTAGACTTTAAATATTGTTTTATGTCATATTATTATCTTTGTAGGTTAAACAATTTATCTTTAGAGTCTCATTATATTTCAATGCTCGAATTTTATGTTTTCAATAAATAATGAGTTATATCGATAAAATTTGTATTTATAGTGATTATAGCTTTTTATTAATCCATTTTTAAAATCCAATTACATAGAGCAATTTGTCAAACTTGTATAGCCGTACCACAATCTTTTAGTTTAAATATGAAACTTTTTCTTAAAGACTTAAATTAAGATGCAATTGCCCTAATAAATAGCTAATTTAGGGGTTTACATTCCTACTCTCCCTTAGAAAATTTCTGTCCTCAAAACTTTTTTATAACAAAGTTTCTAAGAGAAATGCTACTTATTATCATTATATTTGTTGTTAACTAAATTTTAACATGGTGGAATACTAATTTGTTATTTAAAAGAACTATGGGTATTGTTCTTCCATTGCAATTTTTGGCACCCAAGTAACATCTACTTTTAGACTACTACCCCATTATACTTCTACATCTAAACCCAATTATTTAGTATTTTGGTAGGTTGCTCCTTAATTTGATAGGAATCAACTTCATATTGGACTAATTACATGAGCCAATAAGAAAGGACTTCAAAATTTAGTGTTGCGAGTTTTGGGAAATTGGCTTATGGAGGATAGATTGGAGTTTAATGGAAGATTTGATTTTCATTTAAAGATCTTATATGGTTATACTTTGATTGTACGAACTTTAGAACATGAAGAAAGTTTCTTTGATGTAATAATGGAAGGATAAGAGCTCACCTGTGTTAGGGTCGTGTTGTGCATAACAAGAAGCTACACTACCTTTAGCATGATTGTGTAGCTAGGCATGCATCCTTTTAAGGAAAAGAGTGTTATCATGGGCTTGTTGAGTGGGAGCATGGTCTTGTTGAGTGGGAGCATGGTCGTGCTATTGACTATGTTAAATCTATAATTTTGAGGACAACTATTCTCTTGCTATTTTCTTTAGGTTTTAACTATTTAAATAATTTCCATAATTACAATTATGTTCTTTTAGTGACCTAGACTATAAATAGCCAATGTAAGACATTATTTTGGATCTGTTGGCAATTGTTATGAATTGAGAGTTCTTTCTCTATTCATTATTTGAATTGTGGGAAACATTATGTTTAATTTTGTCGTGTGTAATATCGATAAGATTAGACACTAGTTCAATCTCTTAAGTGAGTAATATCTTAAGGGGTTTTCCATATCTTCTTATTATTACAAACCCTAATGATTCAGTCTTTACTTGTGAGTTCAAATTAAATGTCTTCTATATCATCTTAGTATCAGAGTAAAGGTTGCGATAGGGAGTGGAGTTAGTGTGAGGCATAACTGGATCTAAAAGAGGAATGGTGAGCAGAGGTGATGAAGGTGATTTGAGTATAGTAACAAACATGGGGAATTGCTTTAAATAACATGCAAGAGACAAACCTGATGGGGGTGGTGAATTGACAATGCAGGATTTTCATGACCATGATGTAAACCCTCATGGAACAACAAAATGCTAACATAAGGATGTTGAGACAGGCATAAGCAAATGCATAGATGTGGTTGTTGCAGGATGCCCATGCGAACTTGCTAAAGGTCAAGATTAAAGGTTGTTTGTGGACCCTAATGATGAGGATGATCATGGCAAGAGGGCTAGCCATGGCTTAGGGGTAGCTCGAAATGTTGAGTAGCTAGTTGATAAAGGTTTGAGGCAAGAATGCAAGTAGCGTCATACTACAAGACTCGATATAATGAAGCTTAGGGTACCATCCTACGATAGAAAGGTTAGCTAAAATAAATATTTTGATTAGGAGACATATTGATAAAGCCATTTTATACTCAATCTTTATAGTATAAATTGTGTTAAATTATTATTGATTTTATAGAAATCATAAGGAAATGGTACTTAATTCTATTATGGTGATAAATCAGGTTAAATGGAGTCAAGGGTGCCAATTCAAGTAAATTAGAGAAGTCATCTACAACTTGGTTCAAAGACAAGGATTTACACCGCCGGAGGGAAGTACATGGGTGTGTAATTGAAGTACACGGCCGTGTACTTGGTTTTGAATCAACAGGAAGATACACGGTTGAAGTACATGGCCGTGTATCTGCCTAGGAGGAAGCACGGTTTGAGGCACGGCCATGGTGAAAACCGTGTTACACACTGCACAAGAAGGCAGAAATGTGGACTTTCAACAGAGAGAGACACAGCTCGTGATCTGGCCGTGGTGGAAACCGTGCTTGAAGCCGTGGTGGAACCCGTGGTGGAAGCTAGACGTGCCAAGGAGAAGAAATTGTGAAACATTGACAGAGGAAGGCACGGTTGGAAATCCAGCCATGGTGTAGGCCGTGGTACACACTGGACACGGATGAAGACTTATAGATTATGCATAGAGGAAGGCACGGTTGGAAATCTAGCCGTGGTGTAGGCCGTGCTAGGCGGACGAAAATTCACTTCTCGAAATCTACTTGGAAAAGGAAAGATATTTTCGTATCTTGCTAGCAAAAGATCACCTGCCATTCCTTTAACAATATAAATAGAACTAACCCTAGAGGGTTAGAGGGTCTTGGGATCTTGAAGAACCTTGGATCATCTTGGAGGCGGAGCAGGCAACCGGGTTCATCATGTTTCTACTTTTTATTTTCGTTTTGTTGATGAACATGAGTAGCTAAGCTACTTTTCTAGCCAAAGGGTCATAGATGTTTAATTCTCCATGAATTGTGAGGTCTAATTGACTTGTATTTATTCTACTCTTTGTTTTTGGATATTCATATATCTTCTAAACGTTTTCTCATTATTATCTTTGTTGATTGGTATGAATTAGTGCTCTTCTACTCAATTAGCAAGTTAATATATTGTCAACTAGTATGCCAAATTCGTAATTGTTTGATTGTTCTAGTCTCAGTGACACAATAACATGTTTGGTTATAAAATAGATGATCGAATTCATGTTATGGAGGTATATGATCATGTTTAAATAGGTTATCTTATAATTTACTGGCATGAATTGGTGGTCTCTCTAGTTTTTAATGCTATTGGTAGATTAAATCCTAAGCGCTTGTCTAAGGTTGTCTAATCGATAAGAGAAATAATCAAAGAGCTTCTCTTGATTATCGAGGAAGTACGGAAAGATAGGTTGTTAGAGCTTGTTAATAACCATAACCAATTTATCTAGAAATAAGAATAGAAAACATTTGCATCGATGATCAATTCCTAGAATTAAACTATCTTGATTCCTTTGGCTAGGCTTTTTATCAATATTCGATTTTATTATCTTGTTTCAATATTATTTGATTCACAAACAAAACCCCCCATTTTTCTTTTCCTCTTTATTCTCTTTGAATAGAAATATATTTAACCAATCCCTGTGGATTCGACCCTACTCACCACTATATGCAAATCATATAATTGTCTAGGAGTAGGTTTTTATTTTTGTTGGATTCGACACCCATCAAATTTTGGCGTCGTTGCCGGGGATTGGTGTGAAATTTATTTCTATTCTTGTATGACTCGTTCTTCTCAGACAGGTGAACTCACTTATAATCCGGAGATTGAGAAGACTCTTAAGAGGCTGTGAAGAGAAGCTAGATCATCCCTTAGACTGAACTTAGCATCGGATTTGTCTAATTCATCGCTTGATTCTGAAAAAGAAGACGATATGGCAAATCCCGAGAGAACATTAAGGGAGTTGGCTGCACCGGATGTGAATCAACAACCACTTTGTATTCACTACCCCGAACTAGCTGTTGAATTCGAGTTAAAATCTGGGTTGATACATCTGCTACCCACCTTTCATGGTCTTGAGAATGAAGATCCTCACAAGCATTTGAAAGAGTTTCATATAGTGTGTTCTAGTATGAGGCCACAAGGAATAACCGACGATCAAATCAAGCTACGTGCTATTCCATTTTCTTTAAGTACTAAAGCTAAAGATTGGTTGTTTTATTTGCCTCCAGGTTCTATAGCCACTTGGACAGATATGGTCAGACTCTTCTTGGACAAATTCTTCCCCGCATCCAGAGTCACTGGTATAAGAAGAGAAATTTGTGGTATCAAATAGAGGGACACCGAGACTCTTCATGAGTATTGGGAGAGGTTCAAGCAACTGTGTGCAAGCTCTCCACAACATGGGATATCTGAACAACTTCTCATCCAATACTTCTACGAAGGCCTGCTTCCGATGGAAAGAAAGATGATGGATGCTGCAAGTGGAGGCGCCATAGTAAACAAAACCCCTGGTCAAGCTAGGGAATTGATCTCCATTATGGTTGCCAATTCGCAACAATTTGGGTATAGGCATGATACATCTTCAAGGAAGGTAAATGAGGTAAGTGTGTCTAACCTTGAACATCAAATTTCTAACCTAACCTCCCTTGTGCAGCAGCTAGCTCTTGGAAATACCCAGCAGGTGAAGGCTTGTGGAATTTGTGCTGCTCCTAATCATCCTACCGACATGTGCCCCACATTACAAGATGACAATCATGAACATGCCAATGCTGTAGGAGGATTCCCAGGACAACCACAAAGGAAGTATGACCCCTACTCGAATACTTACAATCCTGGATGGAGGGATCATCCTAACTTCCGATATGGCAATAACCCTCAACATTTCCAACAATTCCAGCCTAAGCCATCACACCAAGTACCCCAAGCTCCTTCCACTTCAGGTATGTCTCTTGAGGATATTGTTAAGTCTCTCGCTGTTAATACCAAACAATTTCAGGATGAGACAAAGCAGAGCATCCACAACTTGGAAAATCAGGTAAGCCAACTTGCTTCTTCTATAAACAGGTTGGAAACTCAAGGTAAGTTACCTTCTCAAACCATCACAAATCCAAAGCAAAGTGCTAATGCAATTACCTTGAGAAGTGGAACGAAATTGCAGGGATCAAATGAGAAGGGACACCGAACTAATCTTGAGGAAGAGACTGAGAAAGAAACTGCAACTCCGAGCCAGCAGAACAATCAGATCAAAGGGCCCCTCGTTGAACCACCAAAGGTCATGACAACAACACCTCCTTTCCCCTCCAGATTGGCGAAATCCAAGAATGAAGTGGAAGAAAAAGAGATTCTGGAAACTTTTCGCAAAGTTGAGGTAAATATTCCTTTGCTTGATGTAATTAAGCAAATACCGCGCTATGCTAGATTTCTCAAAGACTTGTGCACTAACAAAAGGAAGCTGAAAGGTAATGAAAAGATTAGTGTGAGTGAAAATGTTTCAGCTATCATTCAGAAGAAGCTTCCTCCTAAATGTAAGGACCCAGGTATGTTTACCATTCCTTGCAAAATAGGTAATCTTGGAATCGCTAAAGCCATGTGTGATCTAGGAGCTTCTATCAATGTCATGCCTTTGTCTGTTTATCAACGTTTAAATGTTGGTCCTTCGAAGGAAATAGGTGTTATTGTTCAACTTGCTGACAGGTCCAATGTTTATCCTGAGGGAGTTCTAGAGGATGTTTTAGTTCAAGTCAATGGGTTGGTTTTTCCTGCTGATTTTTATGTGCTTGATATGGAAGATAATGATTCTCATAATTCATCAATGATATTATTAGGGCGACCATTCCTTAAGACATCCAAGATGAAAATTGATGTAAATGATGGTACCCTCACTATGGAATTTGATGGTGAAGTGATTAAATTTAACATTTATGATGCCATGAAACATCCTAGCGATATCTCTCCTGTTTTTGTTGCGGATGTTATTAACCCATCACCACAGGCACCAAAGCTGGAATCAAAATCCTTATCCGAACATCTAGCCAGGAACGTCTAGCTAAAGACGTTAAAGAAAGGCGCTTCATGGGAGGCAACCCAAGTCAAAAAAAAAAAAAAGTTTTGTTTTGCTTTAGTTTTGTTTTGTTTTAGTTTTGTTTTGATTTTAGTGTTATTTTGATCTCTTTGGATTAGCTGCAGCAAGGATACATATCATCAAATGACACTTTCTAGAGCTTAAAGGGAGAACTCCAATACTAGGGAAGTACCAGTATTTCCTTTTTCTTATTCTCTAATGTTCTTTGAGTTGTTAATTCCTCTTTAAATCATGCTGAATTAGGAACAGTGAGGACACTGTTCAAGCTAAGTGTGGGGGAGAGGATAATAAAATATAGAGAATAGAGAATTGACCCATACTTGGAATGTTTGTCCTTAAGCAATTTTAAGCCAAATTTT
The DNA here is from genome assembly GCA_037954665.1 of Laguncularia racemosa. NCBI lineage: Eukaryota > Viridiplantae > Streptophyta > Magnoliopsida > Myrtales > Combretaceae > Laguncularia > Laguncularia racemosa. The sequence goes on from JBBMOL010000125.1 coordinate 1,989,783, forward strand.
TCAAAATTATCATGAAATCTGGAGATTATACTAAATGTTGTAATAAGCATCTACAAAATGTGAAATTGACTTGTTCAAATGCTTTACTCACCCACTGCTGTGATTAGAATACTTGGTTAAAAATTAAGTAGTGAAATCTTTAAGAAACAAATTTACCTTGTATTTAGCTTTAGAATTGGAAGTCTAAGAGTAAGTCGAATCCCTAAGTGAAAAATAAACAAGTTTACTTCTAGGTTATATTAGCAACTGTATACTCCTTGAAGTTGTTGTCAAAAAAAAAAAAAAAATTTCAAGCATAGCCATTACTCCAATGATTCAACTAATTGAGTTAAGAGTATTCAAACTTGAATGTTAGAGTGAGGAAGAGTCTGTAGGGGTATCTCAAAACCCGGTCACTTGAGTGATGAGCTCGGGATGTGCGTACTCAATGAACTCACTATAACGATAAGGGCTAAAAAGGCAAAAGTTCATGAAAAGAAGCGGGCAAAAACCCGTCAAAATAGATGCTTAATTAAATCAAAAGAACAATGAATGTAAACAATCATTGAATTAAACAAGACTTATAATAGAAAGGGAGAAAATCTATGGAAAGAGTTGATACTATATGGTTTTACTTTATGTTGCAAGGATTATATACTTGATAATATCCAATGAAGTTTAATTGGGTGTTTTTCCTTAGTGGATTAAGTATTTACTTTTGGAATAAAAATTCTTTTGCTAAACATGAGGATTAAAGTTTGTTTTGTTTAGATTAGCTATTAAATTTTGTCCATAGTAATTTGATCACATGAAACCAGTTTGGTTGAAGTAGTAGACATTAAAATTACAAGTCATGAATTACAAATGAAAAGATGCTTGGAATGATGAAAAGAAAGCTCGTATAATCTATGACGGATTTCTCAATTGATTTGATTCAATTGCTTGAGGACAAGTAAGAGTTTAAGTGTGGGGGAATTTGATAGAGCCATTTTATACTCAATCTTTATAGTATAAATTGTGTTAAATTATTATTAATTTTATAGAAATCATAAGGAAATGGTACTTAATTCTATTATGGTGATAAATCAGGTTAAATGGAGTCAAGGGTACCAATTCAAGTAAATTAGAGAAGTCATCTACAACTTGGTTCAAAGACAAGGATTTACACCGCCGGAGGGAAGTACATGGGCATGTAATTGAAGTACACGGCCGTGTACTTGGTTTTGAATCAACAGGAAGATACACGGTTGAAGTACACGGCCGTGTATCTGCCTAGGAGGAAGCACGGTTTGAGGCACGGCCATGGTGAAAACCGTGTTACACACTGCACAAGAAGGCAAAAATGTGGACTTTCAACAGAGAGAGACACAGCTCGTGATCTGGCCGTGGTGGAAACCGTGCTTGAAGTCGTGGTGGAACCCGTGGTGGAAGCTAGACGTGCCAAGGAGAAGAAATTGTGGAACATTGACAGAGGAAGGCACGGTTGGAAATCTAGCCATGGTGTAGGCCGTGGTACACACTGGACACGGATGAAGACTTGTAGATTATGCACAGAGGAAGGCACGGTTGGAAATCTAGCCGTGGTGTAGGCCGTGCCAGGCGGACAAATATTCACTTCTCGAAATCTACTTGGAAAAGGGAAGATATTTTCGTATCTTGCTAGCAAAAGATCACCTGCCATTCCTTTAACAATATAAATAGAACTAACCTTAGAGGGTTAGAGGGTCTTGGGATCTTGAAGAACCTTGGATCATCTTGGAGGCAGAGCAGGCAACCGGGTTCATCATGTTTCTACTTTTTATTTTCGTTTTGTTGATGAACATGAGTAGCTAAGCTACTTTTCTAGCCAAAGGGTCATAGATGTTTAATTCTCCACGAATTGTGAGGTCTAATTTACTTGTATTTATTCTACTCTTTGTTTTTGAATATTCATATATCTTCTAAACGTTTTGTCATTATTATCTTTGTTGATTGGTATGGATTAGAGCTCTTCTACTCAATTAGCAAGTTAATATATTGTCAACTAGTATGCCAAATTCGTAATTGTTTGATTGTTCTAGTCTCAGTGACACAATAACATGTTTGGTTATAAAATAGATGATCGAATTCATGTTATGGAGGTGTATGATCATGTTTAAATAGGTTATCTTATAATCTACTGGCATGAATTGGTGGTCTCTCTGGTTTTTAATGCTATTGGTAGATTAAATCCTAAGCGCTTGTCTAGGGTTGTCTAATCGATAAGAGAAATAATCAAAGAGCTTCTCTTGATTATCGAGGAAGTACGAAAAGATAGGTTGTTAGAGCTTATTAATAATCATAACCAGTTTATCTAGAAATAAGAATAGAAAACATTTGCATCGATGATCAATTCCTAGAATTAAACTATCTTGATTCCTTTGGCTAGGCTTTTTATCAATATTCGATTTTATTATCTTGTTTCAACATTATTTGATTCACAAACAAAACCCCCCATTTTTCTTTTCCTCTTTATTCTCTTTGAATAGAAATATATTTAACCAATCCCTATGGATTCGACCCTACTCACCACTATATGCAAATCATATAATTGTCTAGGAGTAGGTTTTTATTTTTGTTGGATTCAACACCCATCACATATATAGGAAATTTCTTCAAGTGTTATGATTCTAAAGAGGAGAAATGAGAGAAATTAGTGGCCTTGGAGTTTTAGGGGCATGTTGCATTACAGTGTTAGAATATTATTAATAATAGATGGAGAACTAGAGAAGGTGATGTTGTCACATGGTAAAGTATGAAGGCATTGTTATGTCGTATGTTTATCTCAAAGTATGACGTGCCTAAAACCAAGATTAAGCACATGCAAGACCAATTTGAAAGACAATCAAACAATGTCAATCAAACTAATTATTCAAATGGCGTAAATCCTCAATACTTGTAACCAATTCTTCAAATGTGGCGTGATCAATATTGAATACCCAAGTGTGAATACTTTGATACCAAAAGATGATGTGCCTAAAAGGGAGTTTAAGCACATGCAAATGAACCAAATTACAATCCTTAAAGGATAAGATCAATTTTGGTCCCAAATGACAACAAATTACGTGAACCCTAGTTAATGTAATATGATCCAAATGCTAAAATTCAAGGAGATGAAAACCACAAAGATGATAATCCTCAATTGAATCACTTAATTAACTTAAGTTTTGAGAGAATTCCAATCAACAACACACAAATTAAAGCCGTGACCCTCCTCACAATAAGGACAAATCTATGCCACAAAGTGTAAAGCAAAATTGATGGTAACAACAAGTGCTTAAAACCAATCAATCTTATATCATTACAAAGAGGTTACAATGCTATCAAATTCAGATCAAGAACTAACCTAATCAACCCAAGATATGACTCATTAGTGATGAAAAGGAAATACAATAAAAGGGAATTGATATTACTCACAATTCTCTTTGTTGCCACTCGCAACAATTCTAATTTTTGGATTGAAATTGATAAGAGCTAATGGATTTAGGATGAACCCTAACCCTCACATGAAAAGTGTATTTGCTGCAAATTTCAAAAGCTCCCTCCTCAAAACCCTACTTAAGTAAGTATTTATACTTGCTCCCTTTAGGGTTAAAATGTCCACAAAATTACAACTATGCCACTTTAGGGTGGCTGGTCCTAAAAGCAACAATTACAATCAAATAAAGGTGTCCCAAGAGCTTACAACATAAGTAGTCCAAAGAAAATAAATTACAAGTAAAAATAGTCGTCAACATGCTAGCTCTTCAATAGGATTCATCGACCCAGCTCATCGCCAGTTTAGGTCGATCCATGGATAACCCACAAGCTGAGTCTTAGTGAGTTTGTCCATTGCCCTGTAAAGCCTAATAAGTGTGCCTGTTGGAATATACAATACATGATACGAACCACGCCAACCTGTGACGAAACCTAATACCAATACGTTCGAAAATTCGTTACCTAAGACGCCCAAACACCTAAAGTGGAAACCGCAACCCGTTGTCTATAAGCGAGACAAGAACCTTGGTATAATGTGAAGACGCCACAATCGGGATGAAAGACCGATTGATAAGTTGGGATGAACGCCACAGAAATCAATCCAATAAGTTCAAATTAGTTCTTAAAGAACCAAGAGAGGAGCCTCTCAAAGATGTTTAATTTTCTAAGATGTATATTATATCTCTATTCTAATCCTTAGGAGCTTTATATTAGGGTTACAATTCGTGAAAATACAAGTCCAAAACGACGTCACTTCAATAAGTGCGTAAAATAACAAAACAACACAAAAGGCCGGCGTTGGGGAGATACACGGCCGTGTACACGACCATGTACTTTGGCCGTGTACTTTTCTATGCAAATTCTAGCAATATACACGACCGTGTACTTCTGGTCGTGTATCTTTCTGTGGATTTGCTTGACTCCATACACGGCCGTGCCTTTGGTCATGTATATGACCGTGTATGATTCTGTGTAACTTTAAGATTCCTACACGGCCGTGCCTTGTAAATACACGCCCTCTTTACCCCATATCCGGTATGACTTGTACAAGAGCAAGGGTCTTCCCATGGTTGTTCCAATCTGTTCCAACTTCATGATTGCTCCAATCCTTTCCGGCTTCATGGACATCCTTTATCAACCTGTTAAGTGCTTCCTTGAGTCATTTCGCTCGATTTCTTGTGATCGGTCCAGGCGGCACTTCAAGAGGATCCACATTCCTTCTTCCGACTCGACTCTCATCATGGATCTCATCATTCCCCTCCTCTTGAAAAGGATTTGTCCTCAAATCACCACCTACATCAAAAGGACTCAGATTAGTAACATTAAATGTGACACTTACTTGATACTCACCAGGCAAATCTATCTTGTATGCATTATTGTTGATGCGCTCAAGAACTTGAAATGGTCCATCGCCTCTAGGAAGTAATTTAGATCGACACTGCACGGGAAACCACTCTTTGCGCATGTGAACCCAAACCCAATCTCCAGGTTCAAAAACAGCTTGTCGACGACCCTTGTTGGCTTGTTTCGCATACTGCTCTGTTCTTCGCTCAATGTTTAGCCTTGCCTTCTCATGGATCTGTTTAACAAATTCGGCCTTCTTCTTGCCATCTAAATTAACATACTCAGAAATAGGAAAAGGTGATAAATCCAAAGGAGTTAGTGGATTAAAACCATACACAATCTCAAAAGGAGTAAATTTAGTAGCAGAATGCACTGTACGGTTATAAGCAAATTCAACATGTGGCAAACAATCCTCCCAACTTTTAATATTCTTTTTAATTACAGCCCTCAACAAGGTAGATAAAGTTCGATTTACTACCTCAGTTTGACCATCAGTCTATGGATGACAAGTAGTAGAAAACAATAATTTAGTTCCTAACTTAGCCCATAAGGTCTTCCAAAAGTAGCTCAAGAACTTAGCGTCCCTATCTGATACAATTGTTCTAGGCATACCATGTAATCGCACAACTTCCCTAAAGAATAAATTAGCAATATTACAAGCATCATCCGTTTTGTGACAAGGAATGAAATGTGCCATTTTAGAGAATCTATTAGCAACTACAAAAATAGAATCTCGACCATGTCTAGACCTAGGTAAACCTAATATAAAATCCATAGAAATATCTACCAAAGGCTCATGAGGAATGGGAAGTGGGGTGTAAAGCCCTTGAGGTTGGACCTTAGATTTCGCTTGCTTACACGTAACACATCGCTCACAATCTCAAAAGGAGTAAATTTAGTAGCAGAATGCACTGTACGGTTATAAGCAAATTCAACATGTGGCAAACAATCCTCCCAACTTTTAATATTCTTTTTAATTACAGCCCTCAACAAGGTAGATAAAGTTCGATTTACTACCTCAGTTTGACCATCAGTCTATGGATGACAAGTAGTAGAAAACAATAATTTAGTTCCTAACTTAGCCCATAAGGTCTTCCAAAAGTAGCTCAAGAACTTAGCGTCCCTATCTGATACAATTGTTCTAGGCATACCATGTAATCGCACAACTTCCCTAAAGAATAAATTAGCAATATTACAAGCATCATCCGTTTTGTGACAAGGAATGAAATGTGCCATTTTAGAGAATCTATTAGCAACTACAAAAATAGAATCTCGACCATGTCTAGACCTAGGTAAACCTAATATAAAATCCATAGAAATATCTACCAAAGGCTCATGAGGAATGGGAAGTGGGGTGTAAAGCCCTTGAGGTTGGACCTTAGATTTCGCTTGCTTACACGTAACACATCGCTCACAAATCCTCTCAACATCTCGTTTCATGTGAGGCCAATAGAAGTGTTCCTGCAATACCCCTAAGGTTTTAACTACTCCAAAGAGTCCCATTAAACCTCCTCCATGAGACTCCCTCACGAGTAATTCTCTTAAAGAACAAATTGGAATGCACAGTTTACTCTCCCTAAACAAGAATCCTTCATGCTTATAAAATTTACCATGCCCACTCTTCTCATAATGCACATACTCCTCACAAAAATCTCGATCAGCAGCATATAATTCCTTAATGTGCTCAAAACCAAGCAGTTTAGAACAAAGAGTAGAAATAAGAGTATACCTTCTAGAAATTGCATCAGCCACGACATTCTCTTTACCTTGCTTGTAGTGGATGACATATGGAAATGTTTCGATGAACTCTACCCACCGAGCATGCCTTTTGTTCAGCTTGTGTTGCCCCTTCAAGTACTTCAAAGATTTATGATCAGTGTGGATCACGAACTCTTTTGGCCAAAGGTAGTGTTGCCAAGTCTCCAGGGCTCGAACCAATGTATATAACTCCTTATCGTAAGTAGGGTAGTTCAAGGTTGCCCCACTTAGCTTCTCGCTAAAGAATGCAATCGGTCTTCTCTCCTGCATAAGCACTGCTCCAATACCTAATCCTAAAGCATCACACTCAATTTCAAACGTTTTAGCAAAGTTAGGTAAAGTAAGTAATGGCGCCTGAGTCAACTTATGTTTAAGCTTCTGAAAGGCCTTCTCTTGTTGCTCTTCCCATCTGAACCCCACGTTCTTCTTAATTACCTCAGTAAGTGGTGCTGCAATGGTGCTGAAATCCTTCACAAATCTCCTGTAAAAGCTCTCTAGTCCATGGAAACTCCGCACATGACTTACATTGGTTGGACTAGGCCATTCTTGGATCGCACGAACCTTTTCTTCATCAACCTGTATTGCCTGTGCATTAACAACAAAACCAAGAAACACAAGTTTGTCTGTGCAAAAAGTGCACTTCTTGAGGTTAGCATATAACTGCTCCTTTCGAAGCACTTCTAAAACATCCCTCAAGTGAGACATATGATCTTCTAAACTCTTGTTGTAAATAAGAATATCATCAAAATAGACAACCACAAATTTTCCAATAAAAGTCCTCAAAACATGGTTCATAAGTCTCATAAAAGTACTAGGTGCGTTAGTTAAATCGAAAGGCATTAATAACCACTCATACAATCTATATTTTGTTTTGAATGCGGTTTTCCATTCATCACCTTCTTTCATTCTAATTTGGTGATATCCACTTTTCAGATCAATTTTAGAAAAGACACTAGACTCATGTAACTCATCTAACATGTTATCTAAGCGAGGAATGGGATGACGATACTTTACCGTGATGTTGTTGATGGCACGACAGTCAACACACATTCTCTATGTCCCATCCTTCTTAGGCACCAAAATCACAGGCACTGCACATGGACTCATGCTTTCTCTCACGTACCCCTTCTCCATTAATTCATCGACCTGCCTTTAGAGTTCCTTTGTCTCCTTCGGATTGCTCCTATAAGTTGGCTTGGTTGGAATCGATGCTCCAGGTACAAGGTCAATCTGGTGCTCAATACCACGAATAGATGGTAATCCCTTTGGAATCTCCTCAGGGAAGACATCTTCAAAGTCCTGCACAAGAGACACAACCACACTAGGCAAAGAGTTAGATAGTTTGTTAGTAGTCAAACATGTTTCTTTAAAAACCAGCAACAACATAGGTTGCCTCATCACTAATGCTCTCCTTACTACACTCGCTCTTGCCACACAACTCTCCTTTTGCAAGGCTACCCTCTCCTTTTCACTCACCACCAAAGTTGATCCTCCTTCAACTTGGCCTCTCACACTCTTTCCAACCTTCCTCTCTTTTTACTTTTGATCTTGACTTTTATATTCCTTTTCTTTCTCATTGTCTTTTGCTCTCTCACTCTCCCTCTGCTTTTCACTCACCTTATGTTTTGCAAAAGACTATTGTAGCTGCAACTGGTCCTCATACACCTGCTTAGGTGTTAACGGTTTAAGATTAAAGCTTTTCCCCTGGTGAACAAGTGTATACTTGTTAGAAAAGCCATCATGAACAACCTTCCTATCAAATTGTCACGGCCTCCCCAACAACACATGACATGCTTGCATTGGCACTACATCACATAACACCTCATCCTCATACCTACCAATGCGGAAACCAATCAATGCTTGCTTACTCACCTTAGTCTCTCCACTATCATTCAACCACTGCAATTTATATGGATTAGGGTGTCTAACAGTTTTGAGCCCCAGCCTCTCAACAATAAAATTACTCACTACATTGGTGCAACTCCCTCCATCAATGATCAAACTACAAATGTGATCTCCTAGATAACATCTAGTATGAAATATATTCTCTCTTTGCACCTCATCTTCTTCCTTCACCTGCACATTCAACGCTCGCTTCACTACTGCCACTAGCCTTCCCATTGCAGGCTCCTTATCATCACTAGCATCCTCTAATGGAGGCATATCATCTTCTTCACTATCCCCCTCAGTCTCATACTCTCCATCATCACACAAAATCATCACACGCCTATTTGGACATTGATTAGCAATATGGCCTCTACCTTGGCATTTAAAACATCTAATGTCACGATTTCTAGAAGTAGAAGAATCAGGGTTACCTTGGTTACCAGGAGTAGAACCCGCTTGCCTCAGCTCCCCTTTTGGTTTGGTGGGTAAAGGCTTTTCTTCTTTCTTCCATTGGTTGGTCTTCCAAGTGGATGAACCATTACCCTGTGGAAACCGTGCATTACTACTACCTTTCCTTTTGTGCTGGTTCTCAACCTTTATAGCTATGTGAACCATATCCTCCAATTCTACATAATGCTGCAATTCAACCACATTTTGGATTTCTCTATTCAACCCAGCAAGAAACCTAGCCATTGTAGCCTCTATATCCTCCTCTACATTCGCCCTAATCATAGTGACTTCCATCTCCTTGAAATACTCATCTACACTTCGGCTTCCTTGCCTCAGAGTTTGCAACTTGTTGTGCAATTCACGATAGTAATACGCAGGCACAAACCGCTTCTTCATCACTCTTTTCATCTCTTCCCAAGACTCAATAGGTGGCTCACCATTTCTTCTTCTATTTAACATTAGTTGATCCTACCACACTATAGCATAATCCGAAAACTCAATGGCAGCAAGTTTCACTTTCTTTCTCCCACTATAGTTATGACAATCAAACACCATCTCTACCTTTTTCTCTCACTCTAAGTACGCCTCAGGATCATTCTTCCCTTGGAAAGGAGGAATCTTCATCTTTATGCTACTCAATTGATCATCCTCTCTATTCCTACCTCCTCTATCTTCCCAATCCCTAGTTCCTCTATTCCGACCACTATATCCTCTATAACTCCCGACAAAAGGCTCATCAAAGTCATCATCCGACATTTCATCTCCACCCCTCGGTACTCTCTTAGAACGACTCTCCCTCTTACACCCTTGGAATACATTTGTGGATTGCTCTAATCTTTGCTCTACCGTCTCATGAATTTGTTCCATTCCCTCTTGGAACATCCTTTTCATTTCTCCCTTCAATGCCTCAATTACTAACCTAGCATCAAACCTTCCCCTCTCACCTTCAGGAGAATGTTGTCTCGACATAGTTCCTGCAGAAAAGATTAGTACTAACACAATTACATATATGATTAAACCTCACGATACACTCCCTTACGTGTTTCGCTCAAATGGTGATATCACACAGTCACTCGTGTATGCTCACAAACAATGATGATATCAACTCGCCAATTCCTCTTCTCAATTCTCTTGGAACTAACCCGAACTACACCAATTCCCTTCCGTAGAATTCAAAACAACTGTAGGGTTCGTAAATTTTCCTCTATTTTTCTATCCGAATTTTTTTTTTTTTTTTGCTCTTGATCACGTTTCTATTTTCTTTTCCTTCTTCTTTTTTTTTTGTGTCGTGATTCTTCCTTTTTTTTTTTGTAACAATTGACTAGTAGATACTACACTATCAAAAGACAATTAATATTACGAAATTAAATGCTAACAATGGATATGAATGATTGGAGTTAGGGTTTTGATGTTACCTTCCTCAACCGAACTTGATGTTTTGACAAACCTAAGCTCTGATACCAAACTGATACGAACCACGCCAACCCGTGATGAAACCCAATACCAATACGTTCGGAAATTCGTTACCTAAGACGCCCAAACACCTAAAGTGGAAACCGCGACCCGTTGTCTATAAGCAAGACAAGAACCTTGCTATAATGTGAAGACGCCACAATCGGGATGAAAGACCGATTGATAAGTCGGGATGAACGCTACGGAAATCAATCCGATAAGTTCAAATTAGTTCTTGAAGAACCAAGAGAGGAGCCTCTCAAAGATGTTTATTGTTCTAAGATGTATATTATATCTCTATTCTAATCCCTAGGAGCTTTATACTAAGGTTACAATTCGTGAAAATACAAGTCCAAAACGACGTCACTTCAATAAGTGCGTAAAATAACAAAACAACACAAAAGGCTGGCGTCGAGGAGTTACACGGCCGTGTACACGACTGTGTACTTTTTTGTGCAAATTCTGGCAATATACACGACCGTGTACTTCTGGTCGTGTAACTTTCTATGGATTTGCTTGACTCCATACACGGCCGTGCCTTTGGCCGTGTATATGACTGTGTATGATTTTGTGTAACTTTGAGATTCCTATACGGCCGTGCCTTGTAAATACATGCCCTCTTCACCCCGTATCCGGTATGACTTGTACAAGAGTAAGGGTCTTCCCATGGTTGTTCCAATCCGTTCTAACTTCATGATTTCTCCAATCCTTTCCGGCTTCATGGACATCCTTTATCAACTCGTTAAGTGCTTCCTTGAGTCGTTTCGCTCGATTTCTTGTGATCAGTCCAGGCGACACTTCAAGAGGATCCACATTCCTTCTTTCGACTCGACTCTCATCATGGATCTCATCAATACATGAGTAATAGAAAAGAGGTTAGTAAACAAATAATTCCGATGTCGATTTGCTCAGAAAGGACCCTCATCGCTAAGATTTGAAATCCTTTGGCTCTTGCCCAAAATGATAGGAATCAAAATCCGACAAGACTTATCATTAGGGCAAGAACTAAAGGAATTCAAATTTCAGCGATGAGGGCCCATTTTGAGCAAATCGACCTCGGAATTATTTATAAATTAACATCTTTTATATTATTCTTGTATTTTGTTTTCCAACAGGCACACTTATCATATTTTATAGGGCAATGGACAAACTCCCTCAAACTCAGCTTGTGGGTTATCCATGGACCGACCTGAACCGGCGATGAGTTGGGCTAATGAATCCTATAGAAGACTGGCATCTTGAAGACCAATTTCTTTTATCTATTTTTCATTTGCATGGACTATTTATGTTGTAATAATTTTGGAACGCTTTTATTTCGATTGTAATTTTCATTTAGGACTAGCCACCTTAAAAGTGGCAAACTTGTAATTTTGACCATTTTCTAACCCTAGGAGTAGCAAGTATAAATACTTGCTTATAGTAGGGATTGAGGAGGCCATATTTTGCAGATTAAACCTAGCACTTCACATGTGGAATTAGGGTTCATCCTTAGTTCAAAACCTCTTATCAATTTCAACCCAAGAATTGGAATTGTGGCGAGTGCGATAAAGGGGAAATTGTGAGTCATATCAATTCTCATGTGATAGGAATAAAAATCCGACAAGACCTATCATTAGGGCAAGAACTAAAGGAATTCAAATCTTGGCGTTGAAGACCCATTTTGAGCAGATCGACCCCGGAATTATTTATATATTAACCTCTTTTCTATTATTCTTGTATTGTGTTTTTCAATAGGCACACTTATCATATTCTATAGGGCAATGGACAAACTCCCTCAGACTCAGCTTGTGGGTTATCCATGGACCGACCTGAACCGGCGATGAGTTGGGCCGATGGATCCTATAGAAGACCGGCATCTTGAAGACTATTTCTTTTATATATTTCTTCTTTTATGAACTATTTTGGTTTTGGGACACTTATTTCCTTGTAATTTTCATTTAGGGATAGCCACCTTAAAAGTGGCAAACTTGTAATTTTGAACACTTTTTAACCCTAGGAGTAGCAAGTATAAATACTTGCTTAAGAGAGGGTTTGAGGAGGCTTATTTTGCAGAATAAACACTTCACATTTCATGAGAGGGCTTAGGGTTTTCCTAATTCCAAATTCTCTTATCAATTTCAATCCCAAGAAGTTGAAATTGTGGCGAGTGCAACATCTTGAAATTGTGAGTTATATCAATTTCATTTTGTTGTGATTTCTTTTCTTCTCTAGTGTGTCATATCTAGGGTTGAATTGAGATATTTCTTGGTCAGAAATACTTCTTATTGTTCACGAATTCTTGTGCTTATTTGAAGTATCTATCAATTATATTGGTTCATCATTGAAAATTTCCCTAGGAAATGTGCTCTTCACTATTTGAGAGGGATTATTTTTGTTACGGTTTTTCTTTTGTCATTTGAGGTTTATTTGCGTGGATTATATGAAATTAAGAGGTTGTTAGAAGGTATTATCAGTGTGGTATTCTAATTATATCATTGGACATTTGGAATTCATCATACCTTCACTTGGTTCACGTCATTTTGCCCTTATTTTTGAATCCGATTTTGCCTTGACTTGAGATAGTTTTTCTTAAGTCTTTTGAATGTGCTTTCAAGTGTGATTATGCACATCATCTTTTTGGTATCAGAGCTATATCATATTTGGATTTAAGATTCAAACACATCATAATTGAAGAATTGGTTAAATTCATTGGAAATTGATGGCATTGTTCATGTGATTGAGACTAGTTTGATTGACATTGTTGGATTGTCTTTCAAATTGATTTTTATATGTGCTTAATCTTGGATTTGAGCACATCATCTTTTTGGTACCAGAGCTATATCATATTTGGATTTAAGATTCAAACACATCATAATTGAAGAATTAGTTAAATTCATTGGAAATTGATGGCATTGTTCATGTGATTGAGACTAGTTTGATTAGCATTGTTGGATTGTCTTTCAAATTGATTTTTATATGTGCTTAATCTTGGATTTGAGCACATCATCTTTTTAGTATCAGAGCACATGTTGAGAGAAGGGAATTGGTTGTATTTGATTTCGTGGAAGTGATCATCAATTAGGATTGATCAAGTGAAAACCGTAAATTTTGTTGTTGTTGTGGTTTTGAGATTGCGAAATTACATTGGCTTGGAATTTAATTTGCTGATTGTTGGAGTTGGATTGGGAAGGTTGTTGTATCATCTTGTGATTAATAATTTTTGTGGAAGGAAGGAAGAATAGAAGTGTTGTTAATTCAACAATTGTTTGAGCTTGAAAAAATTACCTTGTTCTTGCCGTGACTAGTTGTGGTGTGAGAGAGGTTGTGAAGCTTGTTGTTGTGATTTCCATTGTGTAATTCTGAATTGGAGAAGTGAAATTTCCAAATTTGAGGTATGAGTTAAGGAAGCAATTTGAATTTCAAAACACACATTAAGTCATTGTTTAATTGTGTGTTCATTTGAATTTGAAAGTGGCTCCTTACCATTTGTGGAATATTGCAATTAATGATCTCATTTTGAATTCGAACTTAAGCTGCCTTTTGTTGTGAGTTACGATTTGAAACTTGTATAGAAGTGAAGAAATACAAGTGTGGAAGAGTGTGTATGTGTGTGCTGCAACGTGTATAAAAGGTATATGTGTGTGGAGTTGTGTTTTTGTAAAATTAGTGAAGGGTATGTATGTGTGGCATTATGTGTGTATGTTAATTGAAGGTGTTGTAACGTGGTGAATTGTGTTTTGGTGAAGTGAGTGCAACGTGATTAAGTGTATGTGGTAGTGTAAATTTGTGGAGTTTTGTGTAGTGCAAGGTGTTGCACATTAAGACTCATTGTGGGTGTAAAGCTTTAGCAAGAAAAAGGAAAGTGAGTAATAGAATTTGAAATTCAAACAACTCATTAAATGTGTGAAAGTAATTGAACTAGTTACTTAAACACTTGTTGTTGAATTTAATTCTATCTACTTGAAAGTAGTTGAGTGTACTTCATTTGTGGTTTGGTTGTGTACTTGAACCTTGGAAGTGTGAAGATAATTATTGTATTGTTGGATTTTAGTACAATCATGTCTAGTGAAATGTTTCATTATGCTAACATATTGCATCGGGACATGACTTCTTTTCAAACCATTGATGAGGGACAAAGAGAAAACTTGTTCCATACTTCTTGTAGGGTGCAAGGAAACTTGTGCGCAATTATTATTGATGGCGGTAGTTGTACTAATGTTGTAGCTACATCATTAGTATCGAAGTTGAAACTTGAAACTATCCCACATCCTAAACCCTATACATTACATTGGTTGAATGATCAAGATGGTCTTTGTGTGACCCAAAGGGCTAAGGTACCCTTCAGTATAGGGGACAAGTACTATGATGAGCTTGAATGTGATATTCTTCCTCTTTGTGCATCCCATATATTACTTGGTAGACTATGGTTTTATGACAGGATGGTATTACATGATGGGTATAGAAATACTTATATGTTTAAAAAGGATGGTAAACGTATAGTATTGAACCCTATGTCACCATCAAAGGTCCAGGAGATGCAAAGACAGATAAAATAACCATCACAGAATCTTGAGGATCATAGCCACATGATCAAACCATCAGAGGACCAAACTGTGCAGATACAGACACCGATGTGCCAACCTTCAGAGGATCTTGATGATCATAGTCAGACGAGCAGACCACCAGAGAGCCAAACTGTTCAGAGACAGTTATGTTCACCTTTAGAGGTTTTAGAGGGTAATGAGCAGTTGGGCCAACCATTAGAAGACCATGAGGATCAGCCACATATAGATGAGTTAGAAAAGGAGGAAACGGTTTCAGTGGAACAGGTTGATACAAGGGCGACTTTATTGGATAATGGAGCATTATTTGTGTTGCAGATGAGATACATCCTACAAAGGGAGGAGAGAAAACAATCACCACCTGTAGTATTTCAGATATTGGGATTCTGCAGAGATACTTCTTCAGATGGATTGCTAGGAGGAAACAAAGTGTCTACTGCATTTGATCTACCAGATTTGAGGACAAATCTTTTTGAGGCCCGAGGAGATGATAGGAATAAAAATCCGACAAGACCTATCATTAGGGCAAGAACTAAAGGAATTCAAATCTTGGCGTTGATGGCCCATTTTGAGCAGATCGACCCCGGAATTATTTATATATTAACCTCTTTTCTATTATTCTTGTATTGTTTTTTTCAACAGGCACACTTATCATATTCTATAGGGCAATGGACAAACTCCCTCAGACTCAGCTTGTGGGTTATCCATGGACCGACCTGAACCGGCGATGAGTTGGGCCGATGGATCCTATAGAAGACCGACATCTTGAAGACTATTTCTTTTATATATTTCTTCTTTTATGAACTATTTTGGTTTTGGGACACTTATTTCCTTGTAATTTTCATTTAGGGATAGCCACCTTAAAAGTGGCAAACTTGTAATTTTGAACACTTTTTAACCCTAGGAGTAGCAAGTATAAATACTTGCTTAAGAGAGGGTTTGAGGAGGCTTATTTTGCAAAACAAACACTTCACATTTCGTGAGAGGGCTTAGGGTTTTCCTAATTCCAAATTCTCTTATCAATTTCAATCCCAAGACGTTGAAATTGTGGCGAGTGCAACATCTTGAAATTGTGAGTTATATCAATTTCATTTTGTTGTGATTTCTTTTCTTCTCTAGTGTGTCATATCTAGGGTTGAATTGAGATATTTCTTGGTCAGAAATACTTCTTATTGTTCACGAATTCTTGTGCTTATTTGAAGTATCTATCAATTATATTTGGTTCATCATTGAAAATTTCCCTAGGAAATGTGTTCTTCACTATTTGAGAGGGATTATTTTTTGTTACGGTTTTTCTTTTGTCATTTGAGGTTTATTTGCGTGGATTATATGAAATTAAGAGGTTGTTAGAAGGTATTATCAGTGTGGTATTCTAATTATATCATTGGACATTTGGAATTCATCATATCTTCACTTGGTTCACATCATTTTGCCCTTATTTTTGGATCCGATTTTGCCTTGACTTGAGATAGTTTTTCTTAAGTCTTTTGAATGTTCTTTCAAGTGTGATTAGGCAATTCATCGTTTTGGTATCAGAGCTATATCATATTTGGATTTAAGATTCAAACTCATCATAATTGAAGAATTGGTTAAATTCACTGGAAATTGACGGCATTGTTCATGTGATTGAGACTAGTTTGATTGACATTGTTGGATTGTCTTTCAAATTGATTTTTATATGTGATTAATCTTGGATTTGAGCACATCACTTCACATGTGGAATTAGGGTTCATCCTTAGTTCAAAACCTCTTATCAATTTCAACCCTAGAATTGGAATTGTGGCGAGTGCGACAAAGGGGAAATTGTGAGTCATATCAATTTCATCTTTGTTGTTTTTCATTTCTTCTCTAGTGAGTCATATCTAGGGTGGATTTGAATCTTTCTTGGAACTATTGTGAGTGTAATTCATGAACAATTGACTTGTTAAGATTGATTGTTCTTTTAGTACTTGAATTATGTATATCATTTGGTGTTGGCGTGCATTTGAATTGAAGGGGAAGTGGAATTCACGGTTTTGATGCTACAATCTTGTTCTGATTTCACATGGATCTAATCTCTCTTTGTTGTTATTTGGTGAAGATTACAAGTAGGGATTGCAATTACATCATTTGATCTTCATTTTTCCATCAAATCTTAAAGGGTTTTACGTGAATTGTTCATCCACATTGAATCGGTTTTGTGATTGAATTGTGACTTGTTTTCTTGAGTCATTTGATTGTGCTTGAACTTGGTTTTGAGCACATCATCTTTTGGTATCAGAGCACAAGTTGAGAGAAGGGATTAATTGTTGGTTGATTTCATGATCATCATCTTCAATTAGGGTTATTCATTTTTGAACCAAAATTGTGTGTTGTAGCTTTGAGTTGTGAAAATTGCCTTGATTGAAATCTGATTTGTTGCTTGTTAGAGTTGGATTGGGAAGATTGTTGTAGCTTCTTGTGATTGATTATTTTCGTGGAAGGGAAGGAGAATAGAAGTGTTGTTAATTCAACAATTGTGTGAACTTGAAAAATTGCCTTTTCTTGCCGTGACTAGCTTATTGCGTGAAGGAGGTTGTGAAGCTTGTTGTTGTAATTCCATTGTGCAAATTCTGAATTGGGGAAGTGTATTTTACAGATTTGCATTGTGTTGAGTAGTAAGGAATCTATTTGAATTCAAACACACATCAAGTAAGTTGTGGGAGTTAATGAGTGTTATTTGAATTTGAAATTCATTTCTTACCAATTGAGCAAGGCTTGCAATTAGTGAAGAGGTTGAATTTCAAATTTAAATTGCTGCCTATTTGTTAAGTTGCGGATTAAATTGTGGAAAGTGGAAGTATATCTTATTATCCTTGCCGTGGAAGTGGAAGTGTATTTGTTGTTGTTGCCATTTCTTATTGTTGCCGTAGAAGTAGGTTGTAATATTTATTTTGTTGCCGTGGGAGTTGATCCAATTTGTTGGCATGAAGATTGACCTATTCCAATTATGTTGTGGAAGTATTATCTTGTTGTTTAGTTGTTGTACACTTGGAGGCTTGAACACTCTTGGCTTCCTTTGATTATTGGTCGTGATTGTATAGTAAATTTTGAAGCAAACCGTGAAGGATTGAGAGTAGTATTCAATTAGTGAAGTGGATTTGTGTTTTGTACTTTTGTTTTCGGAAAAGTGGAGGAGTAACACTTGTATTTTTAGATTTGAAGTGTGAATTAAGAAGCCAATTTGAAATTTCAAAACACACATTAAAGTCATTGTTTAATTGTGTGTCATTTGAATTTGAAATAGCTTCTTACCATTTATGGAATTGTGTACTTATTGAACTCCTTTTGAATTTGAAAGTGGGTTGCCTTATCTTATGTAGAAGTTGTGGTTTTGGTTTTATTTTTGAATTTAGTGAAGAGCAGGTGCATTTGGTGTGTGTAGTATAGACCATTGTTGTTGGAGGTGTGATTGGTGTGGAACCGTGAGTAAAAGGGGATAACTGTGGTGGTAAAGTTGTGTATTTTTGTATGTGTTGAGGTGCTACCCATTGTGAAGTAATTGGTGTGAAACCAAAGCAAGGATAAGGAAAGTTGAGTAGTAGAATTTAAAATTCAAACAAGTCATTAAAGTGTGAAAGTAATTGAACTAATTACTTAAACACTAGTAGTTGAATTTAATTCTATCTACTTGAAAGTAGTTGTGTGCGTACTTCATTTATTTAACTTTACTTGAAGTACCAAGAATTATTTCATTATGCTTCAATTATTTCACTTGACTTTACTTGAAGTAACAATAAGCATTTCTTGTATTGGTTGATTGTAAGCACCGTGGGTGTGTAAGGGCGTGTTGCCGTGGTGTGGTGAAGTGTATTGAGGTTATTGAAATTAGTAAGCAAAAATGTCAAGTAAGTTGTATTTGTCTACTAACATATTGCAGTGGGACTTGACTTCCTTTCAAACCATTGATGAGGGACAAAGAGAAAACTTGTTCCATACTTCTTGTAGGGTACAAGGAAACTTGTGCGTAATTATTATTGATGGTGGTAGTTGTACTAATGTTGTAGTTGCATTATTAGTATCGAAGTTAAAACTTGAAATTAGCCCACATCCCAAACCCTATACATTACTTTGGTTTAATGATCAAGATGTTCTTTGTGTGAACCAAAGGGCTAGGGTACCCTTCAGTATAGGGGACAAGTACTATGATGAGCTTGAATGTGATATTCTTCCTATTTGTACATCCCATATATTACATGGTAGACCATGGTTATATAACAGGATGGTATTACATGATGGGTATAGAAATATTTATATGTTCAAAAAAGATGGTAAACGTATAGTATTGAACCCTATGTCGCCATCAGAGGTTCAAGAGATGCAAAGACAGATAAAACAACCATCATTGAATCTTGAGGATCATAGCAACATGATCAAACCTTCAAAGGACCAAACTGTGCAGACGCAGGTATGCCAATCTTCAAAGGTTTTTGAGGGCTCTAGTGACACGAGCCAACCCTTAGAGCATAAAATTTATCAGACACCGATGTGCCAACCTTCAGAGGATCTTGATGATCATAGTCAGACGAGCTGACCACCAGAGAGCCAGACTGTTTAGAGACAGTTATGTTCACCTTCAGAGGTTTTAGAGGGTAATGAGCAGTTGGGCCAACCATTAGAAGACCATGAGGATCAGTAACATACAAATGAGTTAGAAAAGGAGGAAATGGTTTCAATGGAATAGGGTGGTACAGGGGCAACTTTATTGGATAATGGAGCATTATTTGTGTTGCAGATAAGATACATCCTAGAAATGGAGGAGAGAAAACAATCACCACCCGTGGTATTTCAGATTTTAGGCTTCCGCAGTGATATTTCTTTAAGTGGCTTGCTAGGAGGAAACAAAGTCTCTACTGCATTTGATCTACCAGATTTGAGGACAAATCTTTTTGAGGCCTGAGGAGATGATAGGAATCAAAATCCGACAAGACCTATCATTAGGGCAAGCAAGAACTAAAGGAATTCGAATTTTAGCGATGAGGGCCCATTTTGAGCAGATCGACCCCGGAATTATTTATAAATTAACCTCTTTTCTATTATTCTTGTATTGTGTTTTCCAACAGGCACACTTATCATATTTTATAGGGCAATGGATAAACTCCCTCAAACTCAGCTTGTGGGTTATCCATGGATTGACCTGAACCGGCGATGAGTTGGGCCGATGAATCCTATAGAAGACCGGCATCTTGAAGACCAATTTCTTTTATCTATTTTTCATTTGCATGGACTATTTATGTTGTAATCATTTTGGAACGCTTTTATTTTGATTGTAATTTTCATTTAGGACTAGCCACCTTAAAAGTGGCAAACTTGTAATTTTGACCATTTTCTAACCCTAGGAGTAGCAAGTATAAATACTTGCTTATAGTAGGGTTTGAGGAGGCCATATTTTGCAGATTAAACCTAGCACTTCACATGTGGAATTAGGGTTCATCCTTAGTTCAAAACCTCTTATCAATTTCAACTCAAGAATTGGAATTGTGGCGAGTGCGACAAAGGGGAAATTGTGAGTCATATCAATTTCATCTTTGTTGTTTTTCATTTCTTCTCTAGTGAGTCATATCTAGGGTGGATTTGAATCTTTCTTGGAACTATTGTGAGTGTAATTCATGAACAATTGACTTGTTAAGATTGATTGTTCTTTTAGTACTTGAATTATATATATCATTTGGTGTTGGCGTACATTTGAATTGAAGGGGAAGTGGAATTCACGGTTTTGTTGCTACAATCTTGTTCTGATTTCACGTGGATCTAATCTCTCTTTGTTGTTATTTGGTGAAGATTACAAGTAGGGATTGCAATTACATCATTTGATCTTCATTTTTTCATCAAATCTTAAAGGATTTCACGTGAATTGTTTATCCACATTGAATCGGTTTTGTGATTGAATTGTGACTTGTTTTCTTGAGTCATTTAATTGTGCTTGAACTTAGTTTTGAGAACATCACCTAATGATAGGTCTTGTTGGATTTTCATTCCTATCATCTCCTTAGGCCTAAAAAAGATTTGTCCTCAAATCTAATAGATCAAATGTAGTAGAGACTCTGTTTCCTCCTAGCAAGCCACCTGAGGAAGTATCACTGTAAAATCCTAATATCTGGAATACCACAGGAGGTGATTGCTTTCTTTCCTCCATTTCTAAAATGTATATCATCTACAACATAAATAATGCTCCATTATCCACTAAAGTCGCCCTTGTCTCAACCCGTTCCATTGATATTGTTTCCTCATTTTCTAACTCATCTATATGTCACTAACCATCATGGCCCTCTAATGGTTGGCTCAACTACTCATGACCCTTTGAAATCTCTGAAGGTAGACACAACTGTCTCTGAATAGTCTGGCTCTCTGATGATGGGCTCATTTGACTTTGACCCTTAGAATCCTCTAATGATTCACTCAACTGCTCATGAGCCTCTAGTACCTCTGAAGGTGAACATAACTGCTCCTGAATAGTTTGGTCCTCTAGTGGTCTGCTCATTCGACTTTGACCATCAGGATCCTCTGAAGGTTGGAACATCTGTGTCTAACAAATTTTGTGCTCTATGGGTTAGCTCGTGTAACTAGAAACCTCTGAAGATTTGATTATGTGGCTATGATCTTTAGGAATATATGATGGTTGTCTTATCTATCTTTGCATCTTCAGGACTTCTGATGGCGACATAGGGTTCAATACTATATGTTTACCATCCTGTTGGAACATATAAGCATTTCTATACCTATCATGTAATACCATCCTGTCATATAACCATGGCCTACCAAGCAATATATGGGATGTACACATAAGAATAATATCACCTTCAAGTTCATCACAGTACTTGCCCCCTATACTAAAGGGTACCCTAGCCCTTTGGGTCACACAAAGACTCTCCTGATCATTCAACCAATGTAATGTATAGGGTTTGGGATGTGGGATAGTTTCAAGTTTCAACTTCGATACTAATGATGTAGCTACAACATTAGTACAACTACCATCATCAACAATAATTACACACAAGTTTCCTTGTACCCTACAAGAAGTATGGGACAAGTTTTCTCTTTGTCCATCATTAATGGTTGGATAGGAAGTCACTACTTGATGTACCAAAGTAGTAGAAGTATGCACATCAAGTGACATGGTTATTAACTAACTTTAACAAGTTAACAGCACACTTCACTACAAGCACCACAACAACATACCCTTACACAACCTTACATACCCACGATGCATACACTCAACCAATACAAGAAATGTTTATTGTTACTTCAAATAAAGTCAAGTGAAATAATTGAAGCATAGATAAATAATTCTTGGTACTTCAAGTAAAGTTAAATAAATGAAGTACACACAATTATTTCTAAGTAGTTAAGAATTAAATTCAACTACAAGTGTTTAAGTAATGAGTTCAATTACTTTCACACTTAATTGTTTTGTTTGAATTCAAATTCTACTACTTAACTTTCTTTTTCTTCCCTTGGTTTCACACCAGTTGAATGCATAATATGCAGCACCTTAACACAAGCACAAAGGCACAACTTCACCGCTACACTACTCCCCTTTGCTTACGGTTCCATAATGTTCTTGCCACTAGCAACAATTATCTATACAACACATACAACAACCAACGCCAAATACACACACCCTTCACTAAATTTTATAAAAACACAACTCTACACACACACTTCTTCAAGCCATGGTACACTTCCCCACTTCCACACAATATATTAAACTGCAACTTTAACAACAAAGACAACTCAAATTTCAAATTCAAAATGCGTTCAATAAGTGCAAGATTCCACAAATGGTAAGGAGCTATTTCAAATTCAAATGAACACACAATTAACAATCACTTAATGTATGTTTTGAAATTTAAATTACTTCCTTCACTCACACTTCAATTCTGAAAATTCAAATCTGAAAATTACAACTACTACTCCTCAAATCCGAAAATACTCTACATAATTCACACTTCTCCAATTGATCACAAAGGATCAACAATCCCTACTCCTCACAGTCCACTTCAAGATCACTTAACACTCACGGCTAAAGATCAAAGGAAGCCAAGAATGTTACAAGTCTCCAAGTGTACAACAATTAAACAAAAGGATAGTACTTCAACAACACAAGGAATAAAAACGTAACTCTACTTCACAATTCAGATCAATGTGATAATTCAACAACCCCTAATTTCCGAATTCCAATTTGAAAAATCCCTCCTCTTAAACCACAAGCTCCGATACCAAAAGATAATGTGTCTAAAACCAAGATTAAGCATATGCAAAACCAATTTGAAAGACAATCAAACAATGTCAATTAAACTAGTTATTTAAATGGTGCAAATCTTCAATACTTGTAACTAATTCTTCAAATGTGACATGATCAATATTGAATACCTAAGTGTGAATACTCTAATACCAAAAGATGATGTGCCTAAAAGGGAGTTTAAGCACATGCAAATGAACCAAATTACAATCCTTAAAGGACAAGATCAATTTTGGTCCTAAAGGACAACAAATTGCGTGAACCCTAGTTAATGTAATATGATTCGAATGCTAAAATTCAAGGAGATAAAAGCCACAAAGACGATAATCCTCAATTAAATCACTTAATCAACTTAAGTTCCAAGAGAATTCCAATCAACAACATACAAATTAAAGTCGTGACCCTCCTCACAACAAGGACAAATCCACACCACAAAGCATAAAGCAAAATTGATGGTAATAAAAAGTGCTTAAAACAAATCAATCTTATATCATTACAAAGAGGTTACAATGATATCAAATTTAGATCAAGAACTAACCTAATTATCCCTATATATGACTCACTAGTGATGAAAAGGAAACACAACAAAGGGGGAATTGATATTACTCACAATTCTCTTTGTTGCCATTCGCCACAATTCTAATTTTTGGACTAAAATTGATAAGAGCTAATGGATTTAAGATGAACCCTAACCTTTACACAAAAAGTGTATTTGCTGAAAATTTCAAAAGCTCCCTCCTCAAAACCCCACTTAAGCAAGTATTTATACTTGCTCCCTTTAGGGTTAAAATGTCTACAAAATTACAACTATGCCCTTTAGGGTGGCCAGTCCTAAAAGCAACAATTACAATCAAATAAAAGTGTCCCAAAAGCTTACAACATAAATAGTCTAAAGAAAATAAATTACAAGTAAAAATAGTCTTCAACATGCTAGCTCTTCAATAGGATTCGTCGGCTCAGCTCATTACCGGTTTAGGTCGGTCCATGGATAACCTACAAGTTGAGTCTTAGTGAGTTTGTCCATTGCCCTATAAACCTTGATAAGTGTGCCTGTTGGAATATACAATACATGAGTAATAGAAAAGAGGTTAGTAAACAAATAATTCCAGGTTCGATTTGCTTAAAAAGGACCTTCATTGCTAAGATTTGAAATCCTTTGGCTCTTGCCCTAATGATAGGTCTTGTCGGATTTTGATTCCTATCAAAGTATTACCAATTGGAATTGATGAAGACGTTGCATTCTTTATGGTAAGGGATGATAAATGTGGATGAGTACTTCCATTAGTTTGAGATGTTAACTGCTTTAGATACAAAATGTTAACCCAAGCTATTGCCAAGTTTATTTTTGGCTTTAGATACAAAATCTTTGATGTTATTGCAATGTAGAGAGTTATTGCTTTAGAAGAAGCCCTGCAACTTGTTGGTATAGTGGAGAGGCAAAGGAAGAAGAATCCTTACATTTGACCAACTATTGGTTCTAGTTCCATGGCTCATAATGTTGAGGGGCGAAGAGAGAAGGGTAGTGCTCCTAGCGTGGTAGAGAGGAGAGTTGGAAATGATGGTAAATCAGTAGACTAAATGGAAGCACGAACTCTGGTTGGTGCAGGTGTGAACTATAAAACATAGGGTCTAGTAGTGCAAGGAAGAGAAGTCAAGATGTAAAGTTTTTTAAATGCCTAGGGTTTGGCCATATAGCAACTTGGTGCCTTAACAGGCGAGTTATGGTTGTGCATGATGAATAGGTTATGACCGAAGATGAAAAAGAGGAGTATGATGCTGAGAAAGAGGGAGAGATTAAGAAGGTGGCATAGGTGGAGGAGGAACCCATCGTAGGAGTGGTAGGAATCAAAATCCTACAAGACCTATCATTAGGGCAAGAGCCAAAGGATTTCAAATCTTGGTGATGAAAGTCCTCTTTAAACAAATCGACCCCGGAATTATTTGTATACTAACATCTTTTCTATTACTTATATGTTGTGTATTCCAACAGGCATACTTGTTGGGTTTTACATGGCGATGGACAAACTCACTAAGACTCAGCTTGTGGGTTATTCATGGATCGACCTAAATCGAAGATGAGCTGGACTAATGAATTCAATTGAAGAACCAACTTGTTGAAAACTATTTTTGTACTTGTTATTTTTCTTTGAACTGGTTACTTTGTAATCATTTTGGGACATTTTTATTTTCTTGTAATTGTTGAATTAAGACCGGCTACATTAGTGGCATAGGCGTAAATTTTTGGATATTTTAACCCTAATTAGAGCAAGTATAAATATGATAAAGGCATATTTTACTCATAATTCATTAAGCAATTTGCAAGTATTCATTATTGATTTTAGAGAAATCACAAGGAAACGGTACTTAAACATGTTTATTTTTATATTTCAGATGTTGAAGGACTTTGAGTTCAAAGCTTAATCAATTTAGAGAGATTGCATACAAATTGAAGCATGAAAAGATTGAAGGATAGCAAATGAGAGATTAAAGCCGCCGGCCTTTATGGCCGGCCTTCAATGCAAGGCCGCCGGCCTTTATGGCCGGCTTAAAGGAAGGCCGCCGGCCTTTATGGCCAGCTTAAAAGAAGGCTGCCGGCCTTGGACCGGTCTTGTTTTAATTGCATCTTCTCGCCTCCCCTTGCATATATATAGGTCTTATGTCGATTTAGAGAGAAACTTTTGTCAAATTTTAGTGTTCTTAGAGTAGTTTTAACCTAGTTTTAAGGGAGAATTGTGGAGATCAAATCTTGGAGAAAACTTTGTGATCTTCGTGGAGATTATCATCCTTTGTGAAGGATTTGTGGAGTTCCTTTCAATTAAGGTATTATTTGTATTGTTGAATTAGTGATTTTTGAACTTCATTTCTGATATGCAATTCAAGCATTTGATCCAACCATTGAATATGATTTCTTTTACACGAATCTCCTTGAATCATAATCATGTCTTTATCTCCATGAATTGCTAAGTCTTTTCCTTGGGAAATTGGATGAAACCCTAGAATGTTAAAAGGATAATTGTAGCCATGTTATATGATTAGGAATTATTAGGATTATTCATAATTGCAATTCCTTTGATTTCAATTATAATTGGTCTTTGATTATAATTGTTAGAAATCCTTTTGATACGGGAGTTGATTAGGATTTGTTAGGAATTCTTAATTAGATTGATTATCAATACGGGAGTTGAGATAATTGGTTTAATTAGAGTTTATGGTAGGCGCAATGCAATGTTTCTTGTTAATTAATCACTAAGGGATTTGGGTTAATTGATTTAGTGCATTAGTTGTTTGTAACATCGGGAGGTGTATGAACATAATTTTGATTCCTTGGTTAATTGGAGACGCGGAAGCCGACTAATTGATTTAAGGTTAACATCCTTAAAAAAGATTTTCTAAACTCACTTGAATAACCTTATAACCACTAGTTGATATAACATGGTAGCAGTTTAATTAATGGATCTAGGGTGAATTCTAATTTCCCGCGTTCATAATTGATAGATTCTTCATAAAATTCTCCTTGTTTGCTTTAAGTTAAATTTTTAGCTTAGACTTTTCAAAGCCCCTCTTTAATCTCCTAGATATTGATAAGAATTGCCATAGGTCTAGTACTCTATTGGTTCCTCGAGGGATCGACAATCTTACTTTTCACCACTTTATTACTTGATACGACCAGTACACTTGCTGCAATTTACGCTCCCATTTTATATATACGTTCTGAGCGTATCAAGTTTTTGGCGCCGTTGCCGGGGAACTAATAGATATTAGATTTCGTAATTCTATTGGTAGTCTAGGTGCAATTTTACGTTTTTCTTGGCTTTTGGTCTCTTTGCAAGTGTTACATGCGCAAGAGTAGGAGTGCTGATCTCCTACCTTTCGATATTGAGATTGAGCGTACTCTACGCCAGATTAGAAGAGACAGCAAGTATAGAGAACAAGTAGAAGAGATGGCGAATGAGGATAATCGTCAGATTCAGGGTGTTCAGCGAGCACTTAGAGATTTCTCTGTTCCTAGGATTCAGGAACCACCCATTGTTAGACCAACTATACAAGCCAACAATTTTGAGCTTAAACCGGCACTCATTCAAATGGTGCAATCGAGTCAGTTTGGAGGGTATTCAAATGAGAGCCCCGATGATCATCTTGCTGGGTTTCTTCAATACACCAACACTGTCAAGCAGAATGGTGTCACTGATGATGCCATAAGACTACAGCTTTTCCCTTTCTCATTAAGGGATAAAGCTAGAGCTTAGTTTTATTCATTGCCCTAGGGATCTATCACTACCTGGGAAGACCTATCAATCAAGTTCTTGAGGAGATTCTTCCCACCAGCTAGGACTGCCAAACTAAGAAGTGATATCACTAACTTTGCAAAGTTTAGTGGCGAATCACTTTATGAGGCATGGGAGAGATTCAAGGAAGCAACGAGAAAATGCCCACATCATGGTTTACCAGACAATCTCCTTATTGAGATTTTTTACTTGAGTCTGGATGAGACATTGAGGTCTCTTGTGGATGCTGCAGCTGGGGGTGCACTAATGGGAAAAACTTACTTAGAGGCTAGTGCATTGATAGAAGAGATGGCCTCTAGTGCACATAATTGGCAAACTGAGAGAAGTGGTACAAGAGTAGCTTCAATGAATGACAATGTTAGTATGGCTCAGTTGACTGCTCAGATAGCTGCCCTCACCACTCAGGTAAGTAGACTCGCCTCTTCAAATTCTTTTAATGCTAATCCATCTTCTAGTTGTGAAATTTGCTCAGGACCTCACTCAGCTAGTGAGTGCATGGTTGGAAAGTCATCAGCTCCATCTAGTGGAGAGCAGGTAAACTTTGTAGGCAACTTCCAAAGAGGTACTCAAGGACCATATTCGAATATATACAATCCTGGGTGGCACAATCATCCAAACTTCTCATGGAGGAATGAGAATCAAGCACTTAACCCGCCCCCTGGATTTCCCAAACAAGCCTCTGCTCAGAATGCCTATTCTCAACAACAACCCACTCAGATGGAAGAGCTCATGAGGAGCTACATGCAAAAGACTGACACCCTCCTGCAAAACCAACAAGCTTCTATTAGAAACTTAGAGGGTCAGCTCGGTCAAATTGCATAGCATCTAAGTACTAGACCCTCAGGGTCTTTGCCTAGCAAAACTGAGGAGAACACCCATCATGTCAATGCCATCATGCTAAGGAGTGGTAAGGAGGTGAAGAAAGCTGAAAGGCAGGTAAAAATTAAAGAGAAAGATCCAGAGAAAGGTAAGCAGAAGGAGGAGGAACTCACATCCAAAACACCAGTGTTGCAGCCTTATGTTCCACCTATCCCCTTCCCAGGAAGACTCAAGCAGAGGGAGTTGGAAGCCCAGTTTGCCAAGTTTTGTGACATATTTAAAGGGCTTCAAATCAATATACCTCTCTTAGAGGCCTTGAAGCAAATTCCATCCTATGCCAAATTCATGAAAGAGCTGCTCTCTAACAAAAGATCCATGGAGAGTGTTGAGAAAGTAATGCTTCTTGGCGAGAGTTCAGCTATCATAGAGAAGAAATCTGCTCAGCTACCTAGAAAGCTAAAAGATCAGGGAAGTTTCAATATCCCTTGCACCATTGGTAATATTGATTTTGAGAATGTTTTGATTGATTCTGGTGCAAGTATTAATTTAATGCCACTTTCAGTTTTTAGGAAGCTTGGAATAGAGCCACAAAAGTGCAAGAGGAGACCAATCACTGTGCAGCTAGCTGATAAGAGCTTAAGGTTTTCCAAGGGTACAGTGGAGGATGTCTTAGTCAAGGTCAATAAATTCATATTTCCAGTGGACTTTGTCATACTGGATGTGGAAGAAGATGAGGACATTCCACTCATTTTGGGTAGACCATTCCTAGCCACAGGTCAAGCTCTAATTGATTTAGGACAAGGTAAGCTCACCCTTAGAGCACTAGATGACCAGGTAACATTTGATATGTATGATCCTGTGTTTTTGTCTAATGAGAAAGCAATGTATTCTAACATATCTGCTGAGGGTGAAATTACTAACAATGATGTGGAGGAAGATGTAGGGCAAACCATTCTTGAAGCTGTCTTGAATGAGATAGATGATTGGGGGGATGAGGATGAGCAAGAAAACAAAGGCTGTAAGCAAGTACCCCAGACTGAAAATGTTGTTGCTTTTGAGAAGACAGACCACTATGAGAAGCCACCAGTGCCGACACTAATGCCCATGCAAACACTTGAACCTAATGTCCTTTCTAATCAATTGTTTGATTATGAGTGTTTGAATTCAGGAAATCCATGGTCTCACATTAATCCAGCGCCTATGACAAGAGAATTGCCGCAGCAGATTCAAGGCCAGTTGGATGAACATAGGGAAATCCTGGGGTGGTCAAGGGCAGACATCCAGCAGGTAAGTTTATTGATATCGACCTACAAAACATTGGTGGAAGCTGAAAAGAAGGGCACCATACCATGGAAGGAAGCTTGGAATCCAAATCTGAAGATGATGGTATTGAAGGAGTTGTTTAAACTCCTTGATTTAAGCTGAGATGACAAACCCTGATAGTCAGGCTGATGACTATAAAACAAGCGCTCTATGGGAGGCAGCCCATATTTATGTTTACTTTATTGTGTTTTGTTGGTTTTCTTTTAATTGTTTTTAGGAAAATGCAAGGTGAATGTTCACAAGGACCAATTTCTCCAAGTTCAACTTTGATGGAATTTAAATATGGCTTCTACATGTTATACCAGGGGAGTACTAGTTCCTTTTTTCTTATTTCCTTCCTATTTTGTTATTTGCATTGATGTGAGACAGTGTGGATACTGTCTATTCTTAAGTGTGGGGAAGGGAATGTAGGTATTAAAGTTGAGATGAGTATTGCCTGTTCTGTGCTTTGATGATCATACTCTTCCATTATCTTGAACTGTATTTGTCCCTGAGTTATCTAACAATTTTTAGGCTAATTTTTTTCAAAACTTTTGATGGAAATCTAGAGATTATACAAAAAATAAATAAAAATAAAATAAAAATAAAAAATAAAAGCCTGTTGCATCTGTTTATGATTTATTAAAAATAATAACTCATTATTATGCCCTACTCACCACTGTTGTGATTCTTGTACTTAGTTAAAATTAATAAATAAAATCTTTAGAAATCAAATTTACCTAGTTTTTAGCCTTATAATTTGAAGTTTAAGAGTCTATTGAGTCCTCTTGTGAAAGATAAACAGGTCTACTTCGGGTCTCTTTTCTAGCTAGTGTATCTTCTTGAAAGTTGCTTTGAAAGCTTTTCAACATCTAATAAAAGAGGTAAGGGAAACTCCTCACTTAGTGATCCCTTATAAAAAAGTCTTAATTCTGTATAGCATTCAAATGAAATAAGTTGCATTACTCCAATGACTCAGGTAATTGAGTTAAGAGTATCCAAACTTGAATGCTAGAGTGAGGGAGAGTTCGATGGGGTCCCTTTAAAACCTGGTCACTTGGGTGATGAGCCCGGGATGTGCCGAATCAGTGATCTCACTATAGCGATAAGGGCGGAGAAGCAAAAGTTCAATACACGAACTTATTTTATAGTAAAAAAAAAGAAAAAAAAAAGAAAAAGAAAAAAGAAGAAGTAGAGTTTTAGTGAATGCTCATCAACAAGCTACAGGACTTATAATTAAAAGGGAGAAAATCTAGGAAAGGAATTGATACCATATGCTTTCATTTTATGTTGACTTGTTTAAAGAAGTGATGTAAAGGATCATATGCTTGCTAATTGCCAGTGAAGTTTAAATGGGTGTTTTTCCTTTAGGACTGAATATCTACTTTTGGAATAAGAATTCTTAGGTTAAACGCTTGGATTAAAGTTTTTTTTCTCTAGATTAGTTGGTTAATTTTGAGTATAGTACTCTAATCACATACTCCTAGTTTGGTTTGAGTGGTGGGCATCATAAAGTAGTGAGTTAGAAGTAGAGATAACAGATGTTCAAGTTTGTATGATAATAAAAAAAAAAATTGTACTTTCTAGGATAGATTTCTTTTTGGTTTTATTTTGCTTGAGGACAAGCAAAAGTTTAAGTGTAGGGGAGTTGATAAAGGCATATTTTACTCATAATTCATTAAGAAATTTGCAAGTATTCATTATTGATTTTAGAGAAATCACAAGGAAATGGTACTTAAACATGTTTATTTTTATATTTCAGATGTTGAAGGACTTTGAGTTCAAAGCTTAATCAATTTGGAGAGATTGCATACAAATTGAAGCATGAAAAGATTGAAGGATGGAAAATGAGAGATTAAAGCCGCCGGCCTTTATGGCTGACCTTCAATGCAAGGCCGCCGGCCTTTATGGCCGGCTTAAAGGAAGGCCGCCGACCTTTATGGCCGGCTTAAAAGAAGGCTGCCGGCCTTTGGCCGGCCTTGGACCGGTCTTGTTTTAATTGCATCTTCTCGCCTCCCCTTGCATATATATAGGTCTTATGTCGATTTAGAGAGAAACTTTTTTCAAATTTTAGTGTTCTTAGAGTAGTTTTAACCTAGTTTTAAGGGAGAATTGTGGAGATCAAATCTTGGAGAAAACTTTGTGATCTTCGTGGAGATTATCATCCTTTGTGAAGGATTTGTGGAGTTCCTTTCAATTAAGGTATTATTTGTATTGTTGAATTAGTGATTTTTGAACTTCATTTCTGATATGCAATTCAAGAATTTGATCCAACCATTGAATATGATTTCTTTTACACGAATCTCCTTGAATCATAATCATGTCTTTATCTCCATGAATTGCTAAGTCTTTTCCTTGGGAAATTGGATGAAACCCTAGAATGTTAAAAGGATAATTGTAGCCATGTTATATGATTAGGAATTATTAGGATTATTCATGATTGCAATTCCTTTGATTTCAATTATAATTGGTCTTTGATTATAATTGTTAGAAATCCTTTTGATACGAGAGTTGATTAGGATTTGTTAGGAATTCTTAATTAGATTGATTATCAATACGGGAGTTGAGATAATTGGTTTAATTAGAGTTTATGGTAGGCGCAATGCAATGTTTCTTGTTAATTAATCACTAAGGGATTTGGGTTAATTGATTTAGTGCATTAGTTGTTTGTAACATCGGGAGGTGTATGAACATAATTTTGATTCCTTGGTTAATTGGAGACGCGGAAGCCGACTAATTGATTTAAGGTTAACATCCTTAAAAAGGATTTTCTAAACTCACTTGAATAACCTTATAACCACTAGTTGATATAACATGGTAGCAGTTTAATTAATGGATCTAGGGTAAATTCTAATTTCTCGCGTTCATAATTGATAGATTCTTCATAAAATTCTCCTTGTTTGCTTTAAGTTAAATTTTTAGCTTAGACTTTTCAAAGCCCCTCTTTAATCTCCTAGATATTGATAAGAATTGCCATAGGTCTAGTACTCTATTGTTTCCTCGAGGGATCGACAATCTTACTTTTCACCACTCTATTACTTGATACAACCAGTGCACTTGCTGCAATTTACGCTCCCATTTTATATATACGTTCTGAGCGTATCAAAATACTTGCTAAAGTAGGGTTTGGGGAGCTTTTGACATTTTGACAAAACACATACATTGTTGCTGTGAGGAGTCCCCCTTGCTTGCAATTGATCTCTTATCAATTTCATTTGTGAAATTGTGGCAAGAACTGACTAAAGTGATTATGAGTAATATCAATTATCTCTTATTGTTTTCATAAATTGTATTTAGTGAGTAG
Organism: Laguncularia racemosa; assembly: GCA_037954665.1. Lineage (NCBI taxonomy): Eukaryota > Viridiplantae > Streptophyta > Magnoliopsida > Myrtales > Combretaceae > Laguncularia > Laguncularia racemosa. Next base: position 2,022,660 of record JBBMOL010000125.1, read on the forward strand.
TATCTAAGTGCAATTTGTTGGTTCCTTATTCTTATACACGTGAATCTAGGGTTCTTATTTTTATATTTGAAACATTTCAATTTGAGTGGAATCTTAGTTCATTTCCTTGGTTATCCATTGATATTCATATCATTGTTTGTTCCATATATCCATTTAGCTTCAATTTTTGTGAATTAAGGCCATTTTGTAAAGTTGTTGATCAAGACAATTGTTAGTTGTAATTGTTGATTCACGCCATTTGTATTGGTATTCATGTGCTTGGTATTTTAAGTACATCATAATTTGGTATCAGAGCAAGTTGTTCATACAATTAAGGTTCATTTGGAAGTTGTTCTTCACGCCATTTTTGGGATTTGTTGAAGTGGTTCTTCAATTGGTTTCATATGCTGGAATTTAAACATTTAGGCACATCATAATTTGGTATCAGAGCTCAAGTTAAGAGAAGGGATTTAGTGTTGGTTGATTTCAGAAATTTTTTTTTAAGGTTCTTAACTTTTGATCCAAAATTGTGCATTGAAGATTGAGTAGTTGGATTGTATTGTTGAGGAAGTTGAAATTACTACTTGTTGAAGTAAAATTGGAGGTCTTGTTGTAGCTCCTTTGTTGTTGAATTTTTCAATGAAGGGAAGGGAGTAAAACGTGCATTTTTTTATTCAAATTCGGAATTGGGAAGTACATCAGTTTGTGAAGAAAAGAGAAATGTAATCCTTGCTTATTTGTTTTGAAATTAGGGAGTATAGTGGATCATTTCCATATTCAAGTTGCGTGGAGTATTTGGAAATTATTTGATTTTTAAAATAAACGTTAAGTTAAAGAAGTTATTGTGTGGTCATTTGAATTTGAAAATTGCTTCTTACCAATTGTGGAAAGGTTGCAATTAGTGAAGTAATTTAAATTTGAATTGTTGTTGCCTTTTGTGTGTAAGTTGCGATGTACATTACGTTGTATAGTGGCAAGAGATTGTATATTTAGAAGTGTGTGTGTGTGTGCTGCACCATGAGTGAAGGGCGTTGTGTGTGTGTGTTGAGTGAAGGTTTGCAACATGGTGTATGTAGTGGTGGTGAGTTGATTGCACCGTGATTGAGAGGTGTGTGTGGTGTTGTGAATTGTGGATTTGTGTGTAGTGTAAGGTGCTGCACATTGAGATTAATTGTGGGTGTTAAACCATGGCAAGAAAGGAAAGTTGAAGTAGTGAAGTTTGAATTCAAAAAAACAAACATTAAAGTGTGAAAGTAATTGAAACTCATTACTTAAACACTTGTGAGTTGAATTTAATAACTTAAGTACCTGGAAGTGATTATTTGTGCTTCATTTAGTTGACTTTACTTGAAGTGCCAAGATTCATTTATTGACTTGGTTGCTTGCTTGAACCATGGAGTATAGGGTTGTATTTTTGTGTTTTTGGAATTAAGCACAATCATGTCAAGTGAAATGTTTCTTTCAACTAATGTACTATGCCGAACATTGACTTCTTGATGGTGATAGTTGTAGAAATGTGGTAGCAGCATTGTTAGTATCGAAACTGAAACTTGCCACTACCCTACATCCTAAGCCCTACACATTACATTGGTTAAATGATCAGGGGAGTCTTTATGTGACCCAAAGGGCTAGGGTACTGATCGTTGCCAATCGTAGTTTTAATAAATTGAATTCTTGTTCTTAATCCTACTACGAAGCAATAGGCAAGTGCACCTATCGTAGCGTAATATAGCGAGTAAGCGCAAGGTCGTCCCTCAGAGATACACCAACTACTAGTACTAATTCCGTTCCTATTATCTAATCGCCGCTTAAATATGTTGGTTGAAACTTAATTACTTTAATCTTAAAACTAATAACTCACTAACAACAGTGGTTTTGAAGAGTTATCAATTAACAAAAGCAACCTAGATCTTATTCTACTCCTTCTCTATCATGTAATTCATTAGATTTATGAAGATTGTCGTAATTGACTTCTTATACTGTCGAATTCTCTAGTCAAGTTAACTACTTTCTCAAGTATATTAACCTATCTAATCTCAGGTTTATCAAATAGGATCTCTCCTTAGTTAATAGCAACCTAGAATTGCATAAAGCACATGAATTCGCATCAAAATAATCGATGTAAACAGAAGACTCTTGTTTCCTATCTCTAGAAGAACAATCAAATCTCATTAATTGCATTAGATCTAATCATATGAGCAATTTCTCAATTAACTAATATGATATCATGCATAAATTCATATTCTGGATCTATGAATCTAAGAAACAATTGAAGAGCATGCAATTAATCATAAGAAAGTCAACAACTTCGCATTAATGACCAAATCTTCATCACATGACAGAGAAGTTTCAAATAAAATCTAGATCTAAGGTCTACTCCTCCATAAATTGGACAAAAGAAATGCAATTACTAGAAGAATAGATAAAATTCATAGTCACAACCCTTAAAGATAGAATCTTCTTCTTCGTGGGTCTTCAATCTCCCTTGGAATCGACAGAATCTTCTTTCCCTTGCTGTTATGAGAGTCAGAGAAAATAAAAAATTCGTAAACTCCGGTTCTAGGGCAAACTAATAGTCTATTTATACATGTACCCCGGTTGGATATATACACGAGTGGATACACAAGTAGTGTATCTCATTCGTGTATCTCATGCTTGCTTCCAAGTGTCCTTATGTGAATATACACGAGCAAGTACATGGGAGTGTACATTGGTCGTGTATTTGAAACATCATTGAACAGAAGCAAAACTTAGATACACAAGTAAAGTACATGGGCGTGTACTTTGCTCGTGTACTTTCCAGACATCCGCTTCAGTATACACAAGCAAAGTACATGGGCGTGTATCTCGCTTGTGTACTTTTTAGAATTCTTTCTCTTCACATGTAATGTATCCAATTCCTTCCAAACTTGATCCGACTCTTCAAAACTCCTTCCCTTAGCTTCAAAATACTCTAGAAGATCCTGAAATTAACATTCATTCCATTAAGCATCCTTTTCTTCAGCAAATCATCTAAAAATTCAACAATAAAGCACAATTTCATTACTCTAGATAAGGGTATTTTGTGACTTATCAGGTACCTTTCAGTATAGGGGATAAATATTGTGATGAGATTGAATGTGATATTCTTCCTATGTGTGCATCCCATATATTGCTTAGTAGGCCATGGTTATATGACAAGAGGGTCTTAAATGATGGCATCAAGAATACATATGTATTCCAAAAAGAGGGTAAACGCATCTTTCTGAATCTGATGTCACCTTTAGAGGTCCAAAAGGTTCAGCAACAGATCAGTAGACTATTAGAGATTCCTAAGGATCATAGCCACATGAACTAACCTTTAGAGGACCAAATTGTGCAAAAGCAGATTTACCAACCTTCAGAGGTTCATGAGGTTCCTAGTTACATGAGCCAACTTATAGAGGACAAAACTAGTCAGACATAGATGTGCCCACCTTCAAAGGTTCTTGAGGGTCATAGTCAAATGAGCTAACCTCTAGAGGACCAAATTGTTCAGAGGCAGTTGTGTCCACGTTCAGAGGTTCCAGAGGTTCATGAGCAGTTGAGTAAACCATTAGAGGGCCAAGAGGGCCAAAGACATTGATGTGCTCAAAACCAAGCCCAAGCACACAAAACCTAATTGAAAGACCAATTACACAATGAAATCAAACTAGTCCTCCAAATTGCATAAACTGTCAATCTTTATAATTCCAAATCCACAAATATGAACATGTATGAAGATTGCCTATCTAAGTGTGATAAGCTCTGATACCAAAAGATGATGTGCCTAAAACCAAGATTAAGCACATGCAAAATTAAGTTGAAAGACAAATAGACAATGTCAATCAAACTAGTTCAACAATTGCACAATTCCTCAATATTTATGAACCAATTCCTACAACAAGGACGTGATCAAGAATGAATCCAAGTATGATGATGCTCTGATACCAAATTATGATGTTCCTAAAAACAAAGTCTAAGCACATGCAAATGAATCAAAGAAACAACTTCAATTTACAAGATCAAACCGGTTTAATGGAGTCAAAACTTGCTTAAACCCTAGATGAATTAGGTGAATCGATTGCTATAATTCATGAAACGAATATCACAATGATGTTTTCCCCAATGAAGATCATAAAATATACTTGACAAACACATGAATATTTCACAAGATCAACAAGAACAAATCCAAAATCAACCTCTCTAACAAGAGCCAATTCATGTTACAAGAAGGAGTAAAATTTGATGGTGATAACAAATGCTAAAATCCAATCAATTAAGTAATAAGAATTTGATTACAAATGCAATCAAATCTGACCAAGAAACTTCCAATTCAACCCTAGATATTACACACTAGAGAAGAAAAGAAATCACAACAAAATGAAATTGATATTACTCACAATTTCAAGTGTTGCACTTGTCACAATTTCACTCTTGGGATTGAAATTGATAAGAGTCTAATGATAATTAGGAAGAACCCTAATCCTCACGAAATGTGTTTGTCTAATTCTAAAAAATGGCCTCCTCAAACCCTACTTTAAGCAACTATTTATACTTGCTCCCTTTAGGGTTAGAAAATGCACAAAATTACAACTATGCCACTTTCAAGGTAGCTGGACCTAAATGACAATTACAATCAAAATAAAAGTGTCCCAAAAGAAAATTACAACATAAAATGGTCCAAATAACAATTACAAAATAAAAGAAAATAGTCTTCATCATGCGAGCTTTTCCATAGGATTCGCCGGCCCAACTCATCGCCGGTTCAAGTTGGTCCATGGATAACCCACAAGCTGAGTTTGAGTGAGTTTGTCCATCGCCCTATAAAATATGATAAGTGTGCCTGTTGGAATATATAATACATGAATAAGATAAAAGAGGTTAGTAAATGAATAATTTCAGGGTCGATTTGCTCAAAATGGGCCCTCATCGCTAAGATTAGAAATCCTTTAGTTCTTGCCCTAATGATAGGTCTTGTTGGATTTTGATTCCTATCATCTCCTTAGGCCTCAAAAAGATTTGTCCTTAAATCTAGCAGATCAAATGCAAAAAAGACTTTTTTTTCTCCTAGGAATCCATCTGAAGAAGTACCTCTCTAGAATCCCAATATCTGAAATACTACAGGTGGTGATTGTTTTCTCTCCTCCATTTCTAGGATGTATCTCATTTGCAACATAAATAATGCTCCATTATCCACTAAAGTCACCCTTGTATCAACCTATTCCACTGAAACCGTTTTCTCCTTTTCTAACTCATTTGTATGTCGCTGATCCTCATGGTCTTCTAATGGTTGGCCTAATAGCTCATTGCCCTCTGAAACCTCTAAAGGTGAACACAACTATCTCTGAACAGTCTAGCTCTCTGATAATAGACTCATCTGACTCTGACCCTCAGAATCCTTCAATGGTTTACTCAACTGCTCATGAGCCTCTAGTATCTCTAAAGGTGAACATAATTGTCCCTGAATAGTTTGGTCCTCTGGTAGTCCGCTCATCTGACTATGATCATCAGGATCTTCTAAAGGTTGGCAAATCTGTGACTGACAAATTTTGTACTCTAAAGGTTGGTTCAACTGCTCATGGCCCACTGACAGTCTACTGATTTGTTGCTGAACCCTTTGAACCTCTGAAGGCGACATCGGATTCAGAATAATTCATTTTCTCTCCTTCTGGAATACATAAGTATTCCTGAAGCCATCATGTAAGACCCTCCTGTCATATAACCAAGGCCTACCAAGCAATATATGGGATCTATACATAGGAAAAATATCACATTCAATCTCATCAAAGTATTTATCCCCTACACTGAATGGCACCCTAGCTCTTTGGGTCACATACAAACTCCCCTGATCATTAAGCTAATGCAATGTATACGGTTCAGGATGTGGAGTAGTAGCAAGTTTTAGTTTCGATACTAACGATGCTACTACCACATTGGTACAACTACCACCATCAACTATAAAGACACATAAATTTCCTCGTACCCTACAAGAAGTATGGAACAAGTTTTTCCTTTGTTCTTCATCCTTAGTAGAAAATGTAGTCAATGTTCAGTGCAATACATTAGTATAATGAAACATCTCACTAGACATGATTGTGTTCTAACCTAATAACACAATGATTATCCTCACACTTCCACGTCCAAGTACACAACCAAGCTACAAGTGAAGTACACTCAACTACTTTCAAGTAGATAGAATTAAATTCAACTACAAGTGTTTAAGTAATTAGTCAATTACTTTCACACTTTAATGACTTGTTTGAATTTCAAATTCTACTACTCAAAACCTTCCTTTCTTGTTAAGGTTTCACATTATAATAAATCACAAATGCATAACTCCACCATCACAAAACTCCCTTGCTCACGGTTCCACCACCAATCACGCCACTAGCAACAATTCTCTAATCAACACACACAAAACCACGCCAAAAATACACACACACCCTTCACTAACTTTACAAAAATACAACACCACACACATACACTCCTCTTCAAGCCATGGTGCACTTTCCCCACTTCCACACAAATATCAAACCATAACTCCAACAACAAAGGCAACTCAAATTTCAAATTCAAAATGAGTTCAATAATTGCAATATTCCACAAATGGTAAGAAGCTTTTTTCAAATTCAAAAGATACACAATTAACTCTAACTTAATGTGTATTTGAGATTTCAAATTGACCTCTTAATGTACACTTTTAATTCCAATTTTCAAATCTGAAAATAATAATTGTGATTCCTCCAATTTTTGAAAATGCACACACTACACAATTCTACTTCACAATTGAAACACCACTGTTCCCCTTCACGATTTTCTATCCATGCACTACACTCTCACACTTTAGCCTTAATGTGCAGCACCTTACTCCTCACAACTTCCACAAATTCACAAATGGAAATTCCTTCACTCAACATACAAACACAACGCCAACAATTCAATACTCCTTTTTACACAACAATTCATACACATACAACCACGGTGCAACAACCTCCACTTTTTTTTTTTTTTGCAATCACAACTCTACACAAACTCTACGGCTCACACTCCTAAACATACAAGTTTCACCACTACAAACACTAAAGCAAACCACAACTTATACACCAAAATAGCAACAATTTAAAATTGAAAATCAAACCACTTCATTAATTGCAACCCTTCTACAATTGGTAAGAAGTAATTTTCAAATTCAAATAAACACACATTAACTCCTTCACTCTTAATGCTTGTTTTGAAATCAAATAACTTCCATTCTTCCACACTACTCAAATCTGGAAATTGCAAATGCTCTCCCCAATTCCGAATTCCAACAATGTAAGAATCACAATTCTCTTCTTACACAATTGTACTTCTGAAATTGTATTCACAAGTGCACTATCTTTCCCCTTTCCTTCACGGTGAATTCCACAACAAAGAGGCTTCAAAAAACACTCAACAAGCAGCAAGTTCAACTTTCCAAACAAGACAATCATGCCACTTTAAGCAATCACATAAACAATTCAATTTTCCACTTTCAATTTCGGAATCAAAATATAAACTCGAGAACCCTAAATTTCCGAAATTCAATTTGAAAATCCCTCCTATTAAACCTCAAGCTCTGATACCAAAAGATGATGAGCTCAAAACCAAGCCCAAGCACACAAAACCCAATTGAAAGACCAATTACACAATGAAATCAAACTAGTCCTCTAAATTATATAAACTGTCAATCTTTATAATTCCAAATCCACAAATATGAACATGTATAAAGATTACCTATCCAAGAATGATAAGCTCTGATACCAAAAGATGATGTGCCTAAAACCAAGATTAAGCACATGCAAAACTAATTTGAAAGAAAATTAGACAATGTCAACCAAACTAGTTCAACAATTGCACAATTCCTCAATATTTATGAACCAATTCTCACAACAAGGACGTGATCAAGAATGAATCCAAGTATGATGATGTTCTAATACCAAATTATGATGTGCCTAAAACCAAGGTCTAAACACATGCAAATGAATCAAAGAAACAACTTTAATTCACAAGATCAAACCGGTTCAATGGAGTCAAAACTTGCGTGAACCCTAGATAAATTAAGTGAATCGATTGCTATAATTCATGAAATGAACATCACAATGATGTTTTCCCCAATGAAGATCATAAAATATACTTGACAAACACGTGAATAATTCACAAGATCAATAAGAACAAATCCAAAATCAACCTCTCTAACAAGAGCCAATTCACGCTACAAAGAGTAAAATTTGATGGTGATAACAAATGCTAAAATACAATCAATTAAGTAATAAGAATTTGATTACAAATGCAATCAAATCTGACCAAGAAACTTCCAATTCAACCCTAGATAGTACACACTAGAGAAGAAATGAAATCACAACAAAATGAAATTGATATTACTCACAATTTCAAGTGTTGCACTCGTCACAATTTCACTCTTGGGATTGAAATTGATAAGAGTCTAATGATAATCAGGAAGAACCCTAATCCTCACGAAAAGTGTTTGTCTAATTCTAAAAAATGGCCTCCTCAAACCCTACTTTAAGCAAGTATTTATACTTGCTCCCTTTAGGGTTAGAAAATGCACAAAATTACAACTATGCCACTTTCAAGGTGGCCGGTCCTAAATGACAATTACAATCAAAATGAAAGTGTCCCAAAAGCAAATTACAACATAAAATGGTCCAAATAACAATTACAAAATAAAAGAAAATAGTCTTCATCATGCGAGCTCTTCCATAGGATTCGTCGGCCCAACTCATCGCCGGTTCAAGTTGGTCTATGGATAACCCACAAGCGGAGTCTGAGTGAGTTTGTCCATCACCCTATAAAATATGATAAGTGTGCCTATTGGAATATATAATACATGAATAAGATAAAAGAGGTTAGTAAACGAATAATTTCAGGGTCGATTTGCTCAAAATGGGCCCTTATCGCTAAGATTCGAAATCCTTTAGTTCTTATCCTAATGATAAGTGTTGTCGGATTTTGATTCCTATCAGTCATACGGGTGAATCAGGAAAGGAGGCAACAATATCAGTGAAACAAGTTGAGACAAGAGAGGTCTTAGTGGATAATGAACCATTATATGTGTTGCAGATGTGGTATATCTTAGAAATGGAGGAGAGAAAGCAATTACCCCCTGTGGTATTTCAAATACTATGATTCTACAGTGATACTTCTTCAGATAACTTGCTAGGAGGATACAAAGTCTCTACTTGATGTGCCTAATTCCACTAAGAAGCACAATCAAAAGACTTAAGAAAAACAATCTCAAGTCAAGGCAAAATCGGATCCACAAAGGGCAATTTCACGTGAACCCTAATGAAGATATGATGAAATCCAAATATCCAATGATATAATTATAATACCACAATGATAATATCTTCTATCAACACCCTAATCTCATATAATCCACGCAAATAATCCACAAATGACAAAGAAAAACCTTAATGATAAGAATTCCTTTCCAATAGAAAAGAACACGATTTCAAGTGTAGTCTTCAATGATGATCCGAATCAAATTGATAAATACTTCAAATAAACACAAGAATTCGTGAATAAAAATATGTATTTCTGACCAAGAACTATCTCAATTCAACCCTAGATATGACACACTAGAGAAGAAAAGAAATCACAACAAAATGAAATTGATATAACTCACAATTTCAAGATGTTGCACTCGCCACAATTTCAACTCTTGGGATTGAAATTGATAAGAGTTTGGAACCAAGGTATGAACCCTAATTCTCACGTGAAATGTAGTGTTTAATCTGCAAAATCATAAGCTCCTTCAAACCCTCTCTTAAGCAAGTATTTATACTTGCTACTCCTAGGGTTAAAAGTGCTCAAAATTACAAGTTTACCACTTTTAAGGTGGCTAACCCTAAATGAAAGTTACAAGGAAATAAAAGTGTCCCAAAACCAAAATACAACCAAAATAGTTCAATAAACATTTACAAGATACAAAATAACATAAGTCTTCATGATCCAATGCCTCATAATAGAGAATAATCGCAGCGGGTCTTTGATTGTTATCCTGAAAAAATGTTCTGTGTCCAACTGAAGTTGTAGGACATTTTGGCATCCCATGGAGAAATATAATTATACCTGTAATATTATTCTCAAATTTTATTAGAAATAAAGACATAAGGTAAAATATGAGCAATTTGGTTAATCATCCAAATTGGGTTCTGAAGAAGTTGACAGTGTCAGAAATTTTCCCATCATCTCATCGGGCTTCTGAAAGATTTGCCCTCAAATCTAGAGGATCAGTTGTGGAATTGAACCCTAGTATCTCTGTTGTCCTACTCTTCCAACTAACCATGGTAGTGGATGGATGCTTGATTTGTTTCTGAAAACCCTGGACCTCAGATGGAGTCATCGGTAATAGCAAGGTTGTCAAAATCGCGTTTCAACTCGTACGATTCTACGTTTTTACGAGTTTATATATACAATCCCAGTTAACTCGCATACAAAATCGGAAAGGATCAAAATCGGAGTAAAATCGCGATTTTGAACAGTAAAATCGTTCAAAATCGTGATTCTGCACGTTTTTACCGATTCCACACAATTATCCCAATCGCAACCCAGCCCAACCCAATCGGTAACCCAGCACATCCTTTGCAATTTCCGGCTTGCTGCTGCTGCTGTTCCTGTATGTTGAAGAGAGACAGTGAAAAGCGATGAGAGAGGAGAAGCGAGCCAGGAACCGTGTGTACTTCTGTTCTGTGTATTTTTCAAGCTCAACACATGGTCGTGCCTTCAACCATGTGTTCAACCGTGTGTACTTCTGAGTATTTTCCAAGCTTAACACACGGTCGTGCCTTCAACCGTGTGTTAAACTGTGTATGCTTCCGTGGGCGTGTTTCCTTGATACACGGCCGTGCTCTTCCCTTATTCCTTCCAAAAACATTTTTCTTCGTGTTTTCTTATTCAAGCCTAAACTTTTAATCCCACGTGCTTTCCTGTTGTAGCGGAAATATAAGTCATACCCCGACATGTTTGTCGGTCATCACTCATCTCTTGTCAGTGTGTTACGTTGCATTGAAGTCTTTGTGTTTATGTTCGTCGATTATTAGTCTTCTTATTCCTATTTGTGATCATGTTCGTATTAAAGCACTTGTGTTTGATTGCTGCAACTTTCCTTATTTTAACTAATATTTTTATAATAGTAAATAAAATAAATGGTAGATAACTTTACCTAGTAATATATAATTTTGAAGGTTTTCTTGTTATAGTATCTTCTTTATTATGTACTTTTAGTCATTTTTTAATATTACTCCTTTTTAATGGTATATCTTCATTATCAATTTTTATTTATTAGTAATTTTTTTAAGTCACAATTGATTTTTAAATTTTATCTATTATTTTTTAGTTTTTGTATATAGAACTAGGTGAAACTAGTTTTATACATGATTTATCATTTTAGAAATAAAATATCTATATTATACAACTTATGCTCGATTATCTATATTATGACTTTTATTGCAAATTTGTAATTTATGGCTAAAATAAATACTTAATTTCCTTATTTCTATTATTAATTATATTTTTTAATGACTATTATAAGTAAATTTATAATATTTGAAAGTTATTTTACATAGGTTGTAGAAACTTACGTTTCTACGTTCCGTTTTTACGTTCCGATTCTACGGACCCCTTCGCGATTCTACGTAAAATCGCGATTTTGACAACCTTGGGTAATAGGACTATGCGTAACTCGCCCATGCTGAACATGTAGGTATTTTCAAACCCATCATGTATCACCCGTCGATCATACAACCAAGGCCGAACCAACATCAAATGGAATGCATGCATAAGAACTATATCACAAAGGATCTCATCATGATAGTTATTCCCGACACTCACAGGAACCTTTACCCTAATGGTAACATGCATACTACCTCTATTATCTAGCCAATGCAAATGATAAGGACTAAGATGTGGTATAGTAGATAGTTGTAATTTGTCTACTAGTGCAGCAGATATAACATTCGTGCAACTACCACTATCGATGATGAGTACACAAAGGTTACCTCTGATTCTGCAAGAGGTATGAAATATGTTCTCCCTCTAAATATCACTGGTATCTGGAGATGTGGATAAAATCCTGCGTAACACATTAAGGGGTAGATATTTCCCTCCTGTATGCTCCTCAGGCGCATTTGCATTCTGATCATCATAATATTCCTGCAGTGCTGTTGGTAGATCTGTAGGCTCAATCTGATCATGGTCATCCTCAGTATCCTCTCCAATGTCTTCCATAACAGTCATCACCCTCTTATTTGGACACTGTGCAGTCATATGCCCAAATCCCATGCATTTAAAACATTTTATCTGGCACGCTTTCCCACTAGTAGATTCGGGAACAGTTTGCCTCGTTTCTAGGGCCATGACCTCTTTACCCTTCCCAATGGGTAAGTTTTCTCTTATAATGGTTGGGGTAGTAGTGTCCATTGCCTTGACTCCCTCACCTACCACCTTTGTTCCCCCTGATCGACTGTCGGTTGAGATGGGTCTATTAACAGTGTTGGGCCTATTGCTTGGAGCCCTAAAGAAGTTGGACCTCCTCTATCTCTCTACTTTTAAGGCCAACTGAATAGCCTCATCAAGTGTGGTATAGCGCTGCAGCTCAACAATACACGCTATCTCATATTTTAGACTTGAGACAAATCATGCTATAGTTTGTTCTGGAGGCTCAACAAACCCATACCTAATCATAAGGGTCTCAAATTCCTGCACATAATCATCCACTGTTTTGCCCCCCTGCCTCAAGGTTTGCAGTCGCATAAACAGCTCCTGTTTGTAGTGCTCAGGAATGAACCTTTTCCTTAGCAACCGCTTCATGTCCCTCCAGGTCTGAACCTCAACCTCTCCATCCCGACGCCTGTTGATGAACAGATTCTTCCACCAAAGTGCAGCATACCCTACAAATTCAATAGCAGCCAATCTGACCCTGGTACTATCGTCGATCTCATAACATTCAAAGAGACCTTCGACCTTATCCTCCTAGTCTAAGTATTCATCTGCTGATCCCTTACCATCATAGGATGGCATCTGTAGTTTCACATACTCCAAACCCTGAGGTTGCTTGAAATCCCTATTCTAATTTAGGTTTACCCCAAAATTGTCATCCCTTTCTTCCCTGTTTGGAAGATGCTCCTCACCCATCCTTCTATTTAAATTCCCTTCTCCCACTACTCTGTTTCGATGAGGGTTTTGTGGAGCTACTCGAGGTGGTGCTGGTTGGTTTACCACTGGTGGTTGTGGCAAATTCATCCTATCAACTCTAGTTGCCAGTGTAGCAACTATGGTAGTAAGCTCCTGAAGTTGTTCCTCCAAAGTTCTCCTGCCTGCCACATTACGACCATGACCTCCACCAATCTAGCTATTGGCTTCTTCACCCAATCCCCCATTCATACTATCATTAGACATATTTGTAGATTCCCGTATGTTGTTCTTCAAAACAATTTGATTCAAAGGTACACACTTCCACTACTATGCTTCCCTAAACTCCACACAATAGCAACTACAAAAAACAAACAAACAAACCCACTTAATGTTGCAATTATATAATTGCAACTCACGTGTAATACTCTTCCCCACAACATGCCACAATTACATGGTGCAACAAATTTAATTTCCACAAGTCACTCCACGGCAACACACAAGCAACAACAACAATAATGATGTGTTACTTCCATGGCAACAACAAGATGGATATTAAGTACAAGTAGACTTCAACTTCCACGGCAAATAATGAAAACAAAAGACTAATAAGTGACTTTCCCAAAATGAATTCCGAATCCCACAATAGGTAGCAACTTTCAATTTGAAATTCAAACAACTTCACTTATTGCAAGCCTTCCTCAATTGGTAACGATGAATTCAAATTCAAATAGCAATCATTAACTCCCACAACTTAATTGCATATGTTTTGAATTCAAACAATTCCTTACTAATCAAAACCAATGCAATATGCAAATTGTACTCCACTAATTCAGAATTACACAATGGAAATTAAAAACAACAAACTACACAACCTCCTCACGCCACAAGCTAGTCACGGCAAGAATTGGTAATTTTTGCAAGTTCAAAAAATTGCTAAAGTAAACTTCACTTTGTACTTTTGCTCTTCCACGTAAATTAGTGACCACAAAATGAAGCAATAACCTTCCCAAACCAACTCCAACAATCAGCAAATCAAATTCCAATCCAAGGTAATTTCGCAATCTCAAAACAATAACAACAACACAATTTGCGGTTTTTCACTTGATCAACCCTAATTGATGATCAATTCCACGAAATCAAATACAACCAATCCCTTCTCTCAACAAGAGCTCTGATACCAAAAAGATGATGTGCCTAAAACCAAGATTAAGCACATACAAAAACCAATTTGAAAGACAAACAAACAATGTCAATCAAATTAGTCTTAATCTCATAAACAATGGCGTCAATTTCCAATGAATGTAACCAATTCTTCAATTAGGATGTAAACAATCTTAGATCCAAATATGATATAGATCTGATACCAAAAAGATGATGTTCCTAATTCCACTAAGAAGCACAATCAAAAGACTTAAGAAAAACAATCTCAAGTCAAGGCAAAATCGGATCCACAAAGGGCAATTTCACGTGAACCCTAATGAAGATATGATGAAATCCAAATATCCAATGATATAATTATAATACCACAATGATAATATCTTCTATCAACACCCTAATCTCATATAATCCACGCAAATAATCCACAAATGACAAAGAAAAACCTTAATGATAAGAATTCCTTTCCAATAGAAAAGAACACGATTTCAAGTGTAGTCTTCAATGATGATCCGAATCAAATTGATAAATACTTCAAATAAACACAAGAATTCGTGAATAAAAATATGTATTTCTGACCAAGAACTATCTCAATTCAACCCTAGATATGACACACTAGAGAAGAAAAGAAATCACAACAAAATGAAATTGATATAACTCACAATTTCAAGATGTTGCACTCGCCACAATTTCAACTCTTGGGATTGAAATTGATAAGAGTTTGGAACCAAGGTATGAACCCTAATTCTCACGTGAAATGTAGTGTTTAATCTGCAAAATCATAAGCTCCTTCAAACCCTCTCTTAAGCAAGTATTTATACTTGCTACTCCTAGGGTTAAAAGTGCTCAAAATTACAAGTTTACCACTTTTAAGGTGGCTAACCCTAAATGAAAGTTACAAGGAAATAAAAGTGTCCCAAAACCAAAATACAACCAAAATAGTTCAATAAACATTTACAAGATACAAAATAACATAAGTCTTCATGATCCAATGCCTCATAATAGAGAATAATCGCAGCGGGTCTTTGATTGTTATCCTGAAAAAATGTTCTGTGTCCAACTGAAGTTGTAGGACATTTTGGCATCCCATGGAGAAATATAATTATACCTGTAATATTATTCTCAAATTTTATTAGAAATAAAGACATAAGGTAAAATATGAGCAATTTGGTTAATCATCCAAATTGGGTTCTGAAGAAGTTGACAGTGTCAGAAATTTTCCCATCACTACTGCATTTGATTTGTCAAATTTGAGGACAAATCTTTTTGAGGCTCGAGGAGATGATGGGAATCAAAATCCTACAAGACCTATCATTAGGGTAAGAGTTAAAGGATTTCAAATCTTAGTGATGAGGGTCCTCTTTAAACAAATCGACCCTGAAATTATCTATATACTAACCTCTTTTCTATTACTTATGTGTTATGTATTCCAGTAGGCATACTTATCGGGTTTTACAGGGCGATAGACAAACTCACTATGACTCAGCTTGTGGGTTATTCATAAACTGACCTAAACCAAAAATGAGTTGGACCAACGAATTCAATAGAAGAACCAACTCGTTGAATACTATTTTTGTACTTTTTATTTTTCTTTGGTCCGGTTACTTTGTAATCATTTTGGGACATTTTTTTTTGCTTGTAATTGTTAAATTAGGACTGGCCACATTAGTGGCATAGGCATAAATTTTTGGACATTTTAACCCTAATTGGAGCAAGTATAAATACTTGCTAAAGTAGGATTTAAGGAGCTTTTGATATTTTGACAAAACACATACATTATTGTCGTAAGTAGTCCCCCTTGCTTGCAATTGATCTCTTATCAATTTCATTTGTGAAATTGTGGCAATAACCAACTATAGTGATTGTGAGTAATATCAATTATCTCTTGTTGTTTTCACAAATTGTATTTAGTAAGTAGTATCTAAGTGCAATTTGTTGGTTCCTTACTCTTATACACGTGAATCTAAGGTTCTTATTTTGATATTTGAAACATTTCAATTTGAGTGGAATCTTAGTTCATTTCCTTGGTTATCCATTGATATTTATATCATTGTTTGTTCCATATATCCATTTAGCTTCAATTTTCGTGAATTAGGGCCATTTTGTAAAGTTGTTGATCAAGACAATTGTTGGTTGTAATTGTTGATTCACACTATTTGTATTGGTATACATGTGCTTGGACTTTTAAACACATCATAATTTGGTATCATAGCAAGTTGTTCATACAATTAGGGTTCATTTAGAAGTTGTTCTTCATGCCATTTTTCGGATTTGTTGAAGTGGTTCTTCAATTGGTTTCATATGCTTGAATTTGAACATTTAGGCACATCAAGGAGTTATTAGGTTGATTTTAACCATAACAGGCATTTTGAGGCAAACTTTGAGTATTACACTTATTAATGAAGAGGAATAACAAGAAAATATTTTCCACATAAATTTCTTGGTGAATGAGATGATTTGTGTTATCATAATAGATTCAAGTAGTTGCATGAATGTGGCAACTTCTACCATGGTGGAGAAGCTTAAATTGCTCACTACACCGCATCCCTAGCCTTAGAGACTTCATTAGTTGAATGACAAAGGCTTGGTGTATGTTAATAGAAGAGTGTTGGTGCCTGTTTCCATTCCTAAGAAGTGTGTTGATAAGATTGTTTATGATGTTGTGCCAATGAGTGCTTCCCATATTTTATTAGGCCACCCATGGCTTTTTGGTAGGAGTATAGTGTATGATACAGTTTACCAGATACCGCATACAGCATAGATTTATGCCTTCCATTGCCAAGGGTTAGGAAATCACGAACTACACACTGAGTCTAAGCTCCAATGACCCTGTGCTATCTCTCGAGATAATTCATAAAGTCTATATATACACTTTTGAAATATACTTCCATAGTTTTGAAAATACTTATATACATACTCAGCCCTTTCGTGGGGTATAAATCATGAATGGCTTGCAAGTCAATCACCCCTAAGCAATGAATCCCCGGACTAAGAAATTCCTAGGTCAATTAGAGGGCGGCATTTCTCGGGTTCCGTTTAGTTCCCAAAGGTCAAGACAAGGTGTGCCATGGAGTGCGGCCTTCATGGGGCCTTTTCGTACCACCACGTAATGCCGATGACTTTCTTACATGTAGGAGTCCATGATGCATGATTCATTTCATTTATGGTCGAATAGTCTTAAGTCCATTTATTTGGCATTCATGGTAATTTATATAGACAATTGCAATTTCTACAATCTAAATGTAGGGGAAAGTAATTGTCAATTAATTGGGCATACTTAATGTAAATTGGCATTCAATCATAACATTCAAGCACATACGGGAACCCAATTGACCCCCGCATACAAATCCAAATTCAATCATAAGATATTTATAGACACACAGGTGCATTAACTGCAAGTAAAACCAAGGAACAGTAATCATCAGATTATCACTCACCCGGCCATGTGGTCCTTAATCATAGTAGTCAAGCAGTAGATCATCCTCAAATACCGCATCACTTATTAATACAAATTTCTTTATAAGTTTAGGTCAAAATTAACCTATACTAGTTTGGCTAGTTTTATCGATTTTCTCATTTTTGAAGGTTTTAGTATTTTCTTCATGACTTTTATATTTTAAATTCGTTTTTTGCGTATTTCTAGTTTGGAATTTAGAACATGGTGCTAAAGCCTGAATAATTTAGTTACACTTGGTATGTGTTTGGTTCAAGGCTCTTTTTGGTCTAATTTGATCTTCTAACCTAAATAAATTAACCTTAACCATTTAGAGTATGTTTGGGTCTCTCAAATGGTGTGTCTATCCTTTATTTCTTGCTGGAAGTTCCAGAGTTTAAGACTAGCACTCAAGATGTCCTTTTACAATGCTTCAATTGGACTTTTCTTAGTGCTAGTTTGTGTTTTTCATTTAGGATTTTTAATTTCATAATTTTTCTAAGGATATTTACCATGTTTAGATTCTAAAAATAAAGAAGTTTCCATATTTAATTAGGTCTTAGTCACCATTTGAGGTTCTTGGGTTTGTCTTGCACTTCCTTCCAATTCTTCTACTCTTAAAAGGTCTATATGAAATCCACACCTTTCCACCATTTAAGAAGCATGAGATACATCCAAAATATACTTAATTAGATCCTTACCTCATGTGTCTAGAAGTGCAAGGGACCCTTAATTTCCGATCTTCATTTATTTCTTTCCAAAAGCTTCCATTTACAAGTTATAAAGGAAAGGTGAGCTCCATGGTTTTACATCTCAATGGGAGATTATAGTTTCTAATCCTTTCCCTAAGCTTAATATACTTCAATACACATGGAAAGTTATAGAACTAAGGCAATATAACCCTATTCTAAGCTATGGAATAGAATTATTAAAAGGAGAGAAAGTTGCACCAACTTGAAAGTAAAGGATCCTACTTATTGCAAATCTAGGTGCTAGAGTTCTCCCTTCTTTTCCTACTTCTTGGAGTGGCTTTAAGCTCTAATTTTTCTAGGATCTTTAGTTCTCCTAATAGCCCTTTGAGTGATGTAGTTAATACCAAAAAATGAGCTTGGTTGGAGGTGGTTAGAGGCCTGTTTAGGAGGTTGAATCAAAGGGTGCATAGTTGGGATAAAACAAGGGATAATTTAGGAGTTCTTCTTGTGATCCGATTTCTAGGCTGATGTTTAGGGATTTTTGGGAGGTTCTTAGGTATCCTTTCCTTGTGTTAATGTTCTAGAATGGTGGGGGCTTCTTATGGAGGTCCAAGGGTGATGAAATTAGAAGGAAAAGTAGGAGGAAGGTGGTTGGAACATTGATGTTTTGAGAGAGTCCTAATGTGATTTTTGAAGTATTTCTTCAATGTGTTTAGCTGATTTCTTTGAGGGATTTTATGGTGGATTTTTTTGAAAAGAGTGTGTTCACAAGGAGGGGGGGGGGGGGTAAATGGAGGTGTTAGGTCAGTGGTTGGGTAGTTAGTTTAGGGAATTATCCATTGGTTATTAGCATGAGTTCATAGGGTAATGCTTTGTCCAATGTGTAGAAGGTTAAGTGATGGGAATCAAATCACTGTTCTTACAAAGTTGTTTAATGTGGGAATCAAAGTGCAAGAATAGGAAGTAGATGCCCTTAGGTCGGCTATAAAGGCCGGCAACTTTTATCCTAGACCGGCCATTTAAGGCCAGCAGCGTGGAGATAGGCCAACAGATTAACCTCAAAGGCCAGCAGCGTTGCTTACTAAAGCCGATGGCTTTAGAAATATAAGTCGGCCATCAAGGCCAACGGCTTACCATGCAAAGCCGATGGCTTATGTAGGCGATTCGGACAAAATGTTGTGAATTTTCGCATTTGTTTTCCCTTTGCTATATATTTGTTGTTTTGTAAGAATTTGGGAACTTTTAACATTTGAGAAAATCTATTGTTAAGTTTATTCTTCATTTTTACTCTTATCAATCTGTAGGATTATGGCGAGTGACGGTATTGGATTGTTGTGCGTCATATCAACAAATCCATACTAGGACTACTCTTTTGCTGATTTGTCATATCCAATAAGGGTTTAGGGAATTTATTGTGTTCTTGTTCATTATCATTTGTTAATTAGATTGTTTGATTCGATTATCATTGATTGTTGCCTAGGAATTGGAATCACTTGATTCGATCATAGTTTTAGGCACATCATCTTTTGGTATTAGAGCTCAAATTGAGATTATGGAATTATGTCTATTGGAATTCCTTTGACAAATTAGGGTTCTTGAGATTGTGAATTTATGTTGTGATCGATTGTTATTGAATTGGAGTTAAATGTTGGTTGTCAATTGGGTTATGTTGTTACCGTGCAATTCAATTCGGGTTTATTTGTGGAATTCATATCAATTGAAATTAAGGTTCTTCATTGTTGTTGCTGTGAGTTGTGCAATTTTGTTGTCATAGGTTGTGAATTTCATTATTGGATTAATTAATAGAATCAAGACTAGTTGTTGTTGTTATTGTTTTGTATCCTAGTTGATTGTTGTTGTGTTGGGATTTTGAATTAGAGATTGATCTGAGGTTAAAATTGGGAATTGTGCTAATTAGGGATTGTTGGAGTGTGTGATTGTGATTATGAAATTCCTGTGTTGAGTGGAAATTTTATTAAGTATGTCGAACGACAGTGTTAATGGGGGATTCAAGAATGAAGCCAACAACTAGGTAGGAGGAGTATAGGGTCATCATGCTATAAGTGGAAGAAGAACAGTAGAAGAGAAATTGCATGACCTGACTACCATTATTGCTAATCTAGCAACACGAGTTAATCAGATGACCTTACCCCAACAGCTAGTGGCAAATCTATAGGCACCCCCACCTATGGTCGCCCTTAATGCTGAGAATAGAGAAGGAGTAGTAAGAGGAAATAGGGGCAAACAGGTTGGAAGACAATACCATGCTTATAGAGAGGAGCGGGATGACAATTTTGTGGATGAACTTTATCCTAACCATGAGTTCAGACCACCTAGGGGTCTAGAGTATGTCAAATTGCATATGCCTTTATTTGCTGGAAAAGGGCCTGTAGAGGATTACCTTGATTGGGAGGATAAAGTAAAAGGACTCTTCGAGTGCTATGAGATTAATGATCATACAAGAGTTCGTCTAGCAGCTGTTGAATTTACAGGTTATGCCGCCTTATGGTAGAAGAACGTCGTGGCCAATAGGAGGAGAGATGGTGGTGCTGAGATTTATACGTGGCCAATAGGAGGAGAGATGGTGGTGCTGAGATTTATACCTAGCAGGAAATGAAAAGGGTGCTAAGGAAGAGGTTTATACCAGAACATTACAGGCATAAGTTATTCATGCATCTCCAAACATTGAGACAAGGAAGCAAAACAATGGATGAGTATATCCAAGAGTTTGAGACACTGAGGTTCCAATGTAGGACAATTGAACCTCCTGAATAGACCATGGCACGATTTGTGTCTAGGTTAAAATATGAGATAGCATGTATTTTCGAGCTGCAGAGGTATGACACTCTTGATGAGGGCATCCAGTTAAATTTAAAAATTGTGAGGTAGAGGTGCTCCAATCTATACAGGGCATCGAGTAACAGGTATGGATCCACTACTTAGTTATATAGATTAGATAATCAACAGGTTAGAAAGGGGGAAATTGATAGGACTGTGGAATCAAATGCAACTATTACTGATAAGGAGAAGGATAGTTCTGGAAAAGGCAAAGCAGTTGTAGGGGCTGATATCCGACAAACAATACCAGGGTCATCAAGTGGAAAGATTCATCAAACCAAATGCTTCAAATGCATGGGCTTTAGACACATGGCTACTTAGTGTCCCAACAAAAGGGTGATGATTACTATGGAGGTGGAAAATGAGGGTGACAAGGAAGACATACTTAAGCCTACAAATTTATCAATAGTGCTAAAGGAATACTATGAGGATCCAGATGTTGAGGTACATTAGGACAAGGACAATGATCAATATCTAGCTATTAATGTGCTACGCAAGGTAATGACTACTTCTCTAGATATTGGAGATGTGCAGAAGGAAAACCTATTCCATATTCCCTACAGGGTCCAAGGTAATCTTTGTACCCTTCTTATTGATAGTGGAAGTTGCACCAATGTTATAGCTACTGCATTAGTGAATAAATTGTAACTAGTCACTACACCTCATCCTAGGCCCTATGAATTACATTAGTTGAGTGAGCGAGACAGTCTACATGTCACTCAAAGGGTTAAGGTTCTAATTAACATAAGGAAAAAGTACCAAGATGTAATTGATTGCGATGTTCTCCTTATGTGCACATCACATATATTGCCAGGTAGACATTAGTTATCTAACAGGAAGGTACTGCATGATGGGTATAGAAACATTTATATGTTTCAAAAGGATGGTAAATGGGTTGTTTTAAGTCCTATGTCACCAACTGCGGTGTATGAAGCCCAAGAGCAAATCAATAAAACCACCAACAAGAAGTCCTTGGTAGTAAAGAGGAAGGGACTGGGGGACAACCTGAATATAGTAAATCAGATACAGGTAATTCAGAAGTCTTTAAGACAACAGATACTTACAAACTAAGATTTTCAGTCTAGGGGATTCTCAGAAGTGCACAACAAAAATGGAGGAACCATCAAATTTGAGGACAAATCTTTCATATGTTCGAGGAGATGATGGGAATCAAATCACGGTTCTTACAAAGTTGTTCAACACGGGAATCAAAGCATAAGAACTGGAGATGGACGCCCTTAGGCCGATGGCTTTTATCCTAGATCGGCCATTCAAGGCTGGCAGTGTGGAGATAGGCCAACCATAAAGGCTAGCAGCTTAACCTCCAAGGCCGGGCTTCAAGGCCAACGGCTTTAGAATATAAGCCGGCTATTTAGGTTGGCAGCTTACCATGCAAAGCAAGTGCCCTTTATTCAAAGCTGACAACTTATGTAGGCAATTCGGACAAAATGTTGTGACTTTTCACATTTTTTTCCCTTTGCTATATATTTTTTGTTTTGTAAGAATTTGGAAACTTTTGACATTTGAGAAAATCTATTGTGAAGTTTATTCTTCATTTTTACTCTTATCAATTCATGGAATTGTAGCGAGTGATGGTATTGGATTGTTGTGCGTCATATCAACAAATCTGTATTAGGACTACTCCCTTGCTAGTGCGTCATATCCGGTAAGGGTTTAGGAATTTTATTGTGTTCTTGTTCGTTATCATTCGTTAATTGGATTGTTAGATTCAATTATTGTTGATTATTGCCTAAGAATTAGAATAACTTGATTCAATCATAGTTTCAGGCACATCATTAAGTCTTAGGAAATCATACCTACAACTAAGGAATGGTTGGGCAATAGATTCAGCCCCTTTGGTTGCCCTTTTGTTAGCCTTAAGTTCCACTTTCATTTAGTTAGGCTCAATCTAGTTACTCTCTAGTTACTCCTAATTGCTTCCTAATTGGTTCATATTCCAGGCAGTAGATTTAGAGGCTTGATTTAGCTGCTCAAATAATTTTGTTTTCTAGTGATTAAATGGGCCTTAAATAGAGCTCATATGGAGGAAATTCCATTTTTAATTTGAACCTTAAATCTGGTCATTTGATAGGTTAAATGTTGGCATATCTCTCTTAATTCCAAAGCCACTAGTGAGGATGTTAGGGTTCATGTTTCTAATTTTTGTTTTTCCTAATTTGATTATTTAGTAAAGTTGGATTTAATTAAATTTCAACTATTCTCCTATTAATTATAAGGTAATTTATCGTCATCTAAATTTTAGTCTCGTTCGAACCAAATCTCATGTTTTTTCGAGTTTGACATTAGTTTTTCTTAAGTTAAAAGGAAATCATAATGTCCATGGTTGGTCCTAAGACTTTGGGAATTGAATTTAGGCTTTTTGAACATCCAAATACAAGTTTAGATTTCCTAAGGTAATGTTCTATCGCCGAGGTTTGGTTAGGTTTCAACTTCCTTTGCCTTTGGATACTTTAGTTGGTTTACGTATCGTTAGGCGACTCCTATTCTGCAGTCGGTTTTTTCTTATTCATTTTTTTCGATGTATTTCTCGAGATTTTTCCTTCATACTAATTCTTGATTTCAAATTTTCTAGGGTTTACTAAGTTAACTTAGTCAAATTAAAGGTTGACTTGAGTCAATTGGCTCAACTAGACCTAGTAAGTTAAGTATTCCCTTCAACATCCTTAAGAGAATTTAAGTATACTTGAAGTGTTAAAATTTAGACCAGATATGAATTTGGATAAACTTGAACAATAAGACACTATAGATTTATGTGGTTCCCTTTCTCGATAGAATTGATGGATTTGACTCAGTAAAAGTTTAGTTGAAAAATGTCAACTACACTACTTTCCACTAAACTTCTTACTTGAGTGTTCAGTCTTATTCTCATAATTTCACGTAGTAACTTAAACTTAAATTTAGTCAAATTTATTTATAAAACCAGTACTTAGCCCCAAGTATTCCTTGAGTATTGGAACAAAAATTTTAAATGTGGTTTATTAAAGTCTTCTCCAAATTGACTTGAGTCAACTTTAGATAGGCGATTAGATAACTTAAGAAAATTTTCTTTGACTCGAGTCAATTAATTCTCAATTTCATTCAGTATTACCCTAATCATAAGGATTAATATTGTAAAACTTATATTAGCAAGATAAAATCCAAATCAATAACAAATCAAACCTCCAACATACTCAAAATCAATAATTCCTAAACTTTGACCTAAAAAGCTTTAGTTGATTAAGCCTAAAACTACACCCTAATCTTAATCAGTTACAACTTTTTTTCTCATAAACTATTATACCAACCTTAATTACTAAATTACACACAAAATACAAGAGAATTCCATCAATGTAGAACCAGTTTGCATCCCCATCAATGGCATCAATCACAAGTACATTTTTCCACATGTAATCATTGAAAAATCAACACCTTATCTTATCCTATCACCGAGAAAATGACCCTTCATCATGCCTTATCTTGACTTATCTTTTTAGGCTTGAATAAGAAAATGACACAAACTTGACTGGTTGGTATCCTTCATTATGGCATGTAATCAAGTGGGAAGAAATTTACATGAATGGCCAGTTTTCTTCAATCAAATGGACATGTAACTTTTCTAGCACATGTTTAATTCCTCCAGCCTAACATCATCACACCCTAAACTTATCTAATCTTGACTAATTACATGAAAATTCCATCAAGAAGCTGTCGATTAGTCCCCATCCATGCATACACATCAAAACATCATTTTCACAAGATCACATCTTACCTTATCCTATCCTATCTTATCCTTATCCTACCCTATTTTATCTTGTCTAACTTAAGGATGAGACAAGAAAATGACTTAGACAAGGGAACATTAAAACCGATTCAATTATGGGAAGAATAGCCATGTGATTTTATCCATTATACTATTATACTACATCATCTTATCTTATCCCTATCACATTTTATCCTATCTTACCCTAATCTTATCATGTTTAACCTAGGAAAATGACTTGAAAATATCCAAGCTTCAACCAGTTTTACCCTCCCTTTAGATGTATAGAAATTCACATGTGACCTTATCCATTTTACAATGATAACTATACTTCATCGTATCTCATGATAACCTAACTTATCTTACACTATCCTATGGCATTATTAACCCCTGAAACTAGCCAATAATTACTCTTCTAGGCATGAAAAAATAGGCTCCCAATGAAGAACAAAACAACAAAACATAATCACTACAAATAGGAAGGTAAAAACAATAGTTCACTTAGGTAAAATCCCTTCTATTTCCTTTCCCTTTTTACCTAACACTAGCCACCAATCCACCTACCTTTCCCACCTAATATCCCACTAAAATAAAGAAAAATCAACCCTCATCTAATCCCACACACATCCTTAAAACCGACAAAAAGTCCAAGGATCACTATTTCAAGAAACAAGGTAAGCAATTTCCTAGAAGTTTGGTGAAACTTTTAGTGAATTTTTAGAAGAAATGTCTAACTCCAATTATTTTCTATGTCCTAGGGTCATTGTCATAAGTTTCTTAAAGATTTCCAATTAAGAAAGGTAATCTCAACTCACCTTAGTTATCTTCTTAATATAGCCCCATGATAGTATATTAATGATTCATATTTTCAAAAGCTATAGGTTCCATCAACTCATTCCACCTCAAGGATTCTTGTCCTAGAATTGTAAGACCACTCCACTATTCTTTTCCTTAGATATTAGTAGAATATCTATCAAGATGTCTTGATATATTTTAAGATATCAAAATCTTTAAGTTCGAACCTTCAATATTTACAAAAGTTCAAAGAAAGGATGTTTAAGGACTTTTCTTGAACTTTTAGGACTTATGACTATTTTAGACTTTATTGGACGTATTCTTAGACATTTATTTGCCTTATATGACATGATTTGAGAATAAGACTTACCTTGATGAGGTTTAAGCATGAACCTTGACAATGAACTAAACCTTACACAAAAAATCATTAAGATCTAATACTAAACTACCCTAAAAGACTCTAACAAGATTTAGGTTTAAGATGGGGATGTTAGAATAGTATATTTTACTAATAGTTATTTTATGTGTATTTCTTTTATTATGATCCTTGAGAAATAGCCAGGTGAGTACTAACAATGATTGCTACTTGATTGTGCTTGTAATGTTAGTTGAACTTAAATTGGAAACTAATGAACCAATGTATGTGCTTAACATGGTTGATTTGAGTGCTTGATTGGAAATAAAATAAAAAAAGAAAAACTTCTTGTGTTTATGATCATTTATTGATTGATTGAGTGTTTGTGACTTGGTTGGTCACCTATTAAATTACGTTAAGTATATTACAATCTTGAGTTAAAATGGATCATGTATAGCATCTCTTGCATATTCCTATTGTATTCCATCACAATCACGTATGTAATGGAAGGATGTCCTAAGGGAATGTCCCATTCTAACAATACAAAAATGATTCGAGGATCATTGTGTATTGGTGAGAATCTATATTCATTATTTTGTTTTAGACGCATACATCCAAAGGTGTGTAGGCAAGGAAAACATTATTTTCTTTGGTTTCTCCTAGGTCCTTGCACAGAAGATCCTTCTTCTTGCATAACTTTTGATATACAGAGTGTGACTCTAAGATTTTTGTAGCCAAGAATTTGTTTGAAATTTATTGCCTGGACTTTGTTGGAATTACAAAAGATCCTTAACCTAAGGTCAAAGGAGGGGTAGTATTGTTAGAAATACCCTTAGACTTCATATAGTTTCTGATTGACTACATGAGATGTTTGGCATATGCTCATTCATGCAATCATTCATTAAAGTGATAATTTGTTTGTTATTGCATGAAAGGTGGTTTTAAGCTAGGATCTCACTAAGCTAAATGTAATTTACACCACAATAGTTTTCTATTTTTATAGGCACCATACTGGTTTTACTTCGATAAAACTCGGTCAACGGTGAGAATCTGCAAGATAGCTATGGGCAGGCAATGGAGGATGAAGGCTAATAGAATAGATATTTATAATTTTGAATAGACTTTCTATTATGGATGAATATAATATCTAATCCTTAGACTTATTCTCAAAGTTATCTATGCCTATAACACTTCATATTTTATCATATTTATAAAGTAGTACTTATTTTTAGATATCATATTGTTATTAAGTTGTTATCTTTATGAAGGTTGCTAGAGTAACAATGCCTTATGTATGATGTTCAAGTTTATATGTACTGGAATACAACTAATCATGGACTTCGGTATAGTAAATGGTAGGCTGTTACAATTAAGGTACCCTCTAGGCATGACAAGTGATGTATAATGATTTCACTTTATGCATCAATCCTCTCTTTTAGTCTCCACAGCAAGGATCTTACTTGTCTTTACCAGTTCATTTCACTATAGCAAAGAAAAATTTTCAAACAGTGTTACAATAGTCTATCACTTTACAACCACTTTGATATAGCTTCTAGTCACTCTTTATGCTTTCTATCACTTAGCTCTACCTCAAGCTAAATAATAGAAACTATAGGGAAAAGAAATACAGTTAAACTTTGGAATGAAGTTTTCAGTTTACAAGATCTTGACAAGTATGATCCTCTAAAGTTTAGCTTAAAACTCAAATGATCAAAATGTGAATTAACATGTATATGAACAATAATTCTCAAAATATCGATACTCTTGGTTCTTGATGATGATACTATTGTTGTTTCATCCATCTTGTTTCGTATTTTTAGATTCTGTCCTAATGTTCAAAACTTGATTTTCACATTCATCTTAGTTGTCTTCATAATCTCATTTTTTAATTTCTTCAATTCAAATTCATTGTGCTATTAAATCTGGGTAATAACTCGTATTAAAAGTTGACAATTTCCTATTAATGCTTCAGAATCATTCCTTTCTAGTCTTTGAATCAATAGTTGGTTTTCCATATATTGTTTTCTAATAAATAAAAATGTTATCTCTTGATATTTATATCTAACTTTAGTGGAACGAGTCAAATATATTACTCAAATATATTCAACCTATGGAGATTAGTCATGACATGGAATAAATTATTTCCTTTATTTGTTTTATAACCTATATTTTCCTTATGAATTTATTACATTATATGTCACGCCCCTCCCTAGGTACTCAACGTGACAACCCACCATGATCGCCCAACCCTAGCTGGGCGACTGTAAAGCGTCTCCATCCAAGTACTATACCTGTTTAATCACATTATAACATTCATTTACTCCAATACTCGTAACATATACATATCCAATAGAAATATTAGATGATTATCTATTTACATAACTGTTAGTGGGTCCCATTTCATATACATATACAAAATTTCCATTGAGCCTGCCATGGCTCCTACATTTCCGCAATTCAAATCTATCGAACTAACTCATGTATTAATCCTCACTATCACCCACAATATCCAAGATCTTCTAGCTTTATAACAGAGGCTTACCTTAGTCCGACGACCTATAAGAAAGTTTAAGTAGTCGCAACCTGCAAGACAAAATCTATGGGAGGGTAAGCTATAAGCTTAGTGAGATAGGAGTGCAATCTCTCAGTGTTGTTATCACACAGGAAATTTCAAACAAGTTATCAACCATATGCTATGCATGAGTAACCACATGAATGCATCAATTCACATGGTCTTCTGATAACCAACGTGAAGTCTAAGGTTTACACCCCCTTGACCTTAGGTTAGGGATTCCGAAGCCACCATCAATGCCTAGGTCTCATAACCCGGTTTAATTTCTCATTAATTTAATAATTATCATATATTCATTTTAATACCAGACGCTCCCATGCCTCTACAACAATCAGAGTAACACCCTCAAAGACAGTCCAGACAATCCCCTACTCTAGTAGTTCGCTTAGGACGGCTCAGTAATATAACAATTACTTCTAGATGTCCTATGACAATGATGGCCTTCAAACTTATGCAATGTCTTGTGCAATGCATGTCTCATTTTAGTTAAATCTCAACTTGTTGATTAATCAACTTAAAGTGATCAATCAATATATGATAACAACCAATCTACAAGAGGGAAGTAACACAATTTTATTGACCATTCAACAAATAAGCATCAAAACATCATTTCAATTTCAAAGTTGACCCATCACATCTCGCACTCTTGAACCTTTCTTCAATTGTGCGATTTCGCGTCCATTGTAAATTTTTTTTTTTTTTTGAGACAAAAGAGAGGGCTAAGGATGGTATGAGAAAAAGGTGAAATGAATTTTTGGTGAAGAATGAAGGAAATTGAAATTTTAGTTCAACACAACCTTCAACACAGCCTATGCTGAAGCTAGTGCTGAGTTAGAAAAAAGGTCAGAAGCAAGAATATTTCAGCCCTACCCTAAGCACGGCCGTGCTGGAGCCCGTGCTGAACCTAGCACTAAAGATAATGCTTTTCTAAGTTAGCATGGCCTTAAGCAAGGCCATGTTGACACCTATGCTGACCTTGTTTATGAAAAACTACGAATGGATGCTTACTCCTGTGTACTTCTTATACGTAATTATACTTCATATGTGTACATACATATACACACATGTATTAACACATACACATATATAACTCATACTTTCACACCTAAAAAGTGCGTATACTCACGCACATATATATACATCCCCTTTTTTCATATTTACTCCTACATAATACGAATATATACACATCCTTCACGTGAATATAATGTATACGTACGTGATCACAAAGCAACACAACTTGATATAACACATACTCAACAAATAATCACGCAATACAACACGTCATAGAGTCTTACTCACCTAGGTCTCATTGTTTCACACTTTTACTCAAAATAATCCTCAAGTATCCTGCCAAATGCTTTTTTCCTTGCCTAAAATGTAAGGAAAAATATATCATCAAATACTATTTGAGCTCAAGAATTCCGTATCTACTGTATTTCTAATTGATACTATTAGTTCAAGGCTAAATGTAAAGATTTCTACACAAAAAGCCTTAATATCTAAACTTCGAAAAATAATCCCATTTCATGCAAAGTTGGTTTTGTTGAGATGCTCTTACCTCCAGGATCACGTTGATAGTCTCGATTCGTGATTTGGAAGTCATATGCGAAATCTACACATTTTTTTCTAAGATTTTCTTCTTCTTCTTCCTTTCCTTTTTTCTCATGTTCTCTCTTTTTTTCTGGAGTTTTCTGTAGACTTCTGGTGCTCTCCTCTTTCCTGATACACAATGTACTTTTTATAGTCACTGTGCATCACCAACTTAGCCTTTTTTTTTAAACTTATTTATTTTATCTTTAGCTATTAATAAATTATTAATTAAAATCTTAAAATTTAAGTTTTTCATTATGAAATCTTACATTCAGGAATTTGACTATTCAAATTATAATTATCCATTCAAAATTTTTTATTTAAAATTTCGAATTTGTAATTTCCTATAAATTTTTCTTATTTAATCTAATATAGTTCGTAATTTAAGTTTTGAGGAATATATATTCTTTATTTTAAATTCTCATGATTTATAATTAATTTCCATAGTATTTTTCTAGTGTTATATTTTATGAATTTTGCGGGTTTTACATCCTCCCTTCCTAAAAAAAAGTTTTGTCCACAAAACTTCAGTACATACCTAGTTTCTCGAAGAGTTGAGGGTATCTTTCCTTTATCTCCTCTTCTTTTTCCTAAGTTGCTTCTCATTCCGAGTGTCGGCTCCGTTGGACCTTGACGAATCGGATGATCTTACTACGTAACTCTCGAGTCTAAAAGTCAAGGATTTGAATGAAGCATTCTCGATATGTCAGATTCGGCTGGAGCATTAGGATATCCATTTCAATAGCTCGATTTGGATCCGAGATACACTTTCGAAGCAATGACACGTAGAACACATCATGGATTCCTAATAGTTGGGGCGATAATGTGAGGCGATAGGCTACTTCACCAATCCTTTCTAACACTTCATACAACCCTACATATCTGGGACTCAATTTTCCTTTCGTTCCAAATCTTCTTGTTCCTTTGATTGGAGTAACTTTCAAATAAACGTGCTCTCCTAGTAGAAACTCAATCTCTCTCCTCTTTAAGTTCGCCCAGCTCTTCTAACAATCTTGAGTTTCCTTCATTCGTTGTTTGATGATGGTAACCTTGTCTATCATTTCTTGTAACAAATCTAGCCCAATGGTGCTCCTTTCAGATTTGTCCCAATATAACGAAGATCTGCATTATCTTCCATATAAAGCTTCATAAAGGGCCATTTTGATCGATGAATGATAACTGTTATTGTAGGCAAACTCGATTAGTGGTAAATGTCGATCCCAACTGTCTTAAAGTCCAACGCACAAGCTCTCAACATATCTTCTAACGTTTGGATCATTTGCTCAGATTGCCCATCAGTTTAAGGATGATACGTTATACTAAATTGCAGTTTTGTCCCTAAAGCTCGTTGTAAGATTCTCCAAAATTTAGATTCAAACCGTGGATCTCGATCAGATACGATACTTTGTGGCACCCCATAGAGTCTCATGATTTCTCATAAATAAATTCCAGCTAATTTTTCTAAAGAGTATGTCATATTGATGGGTAAGAAATGAGCAAATTTGGTTAATCGTTCCACGATCACCTATATAGCTTCGTGTCCAGCTTTCGTTCTAGGTAACGTTGTAACGAAATCCATAGTGATTCGTTCCCATTTCCACTTTGGAATTGGCAATGGTTGTAATAATCCACCAGGTCTTTGATGTTCAGCCTTGACTCGTTAGCAAATAGAACACTGAGAAACATATCGTGCTATATCCTTTTTCATGCCTTCCCACTAATAACCCTTCTTGAGTTCTTGATACACCTTGTTTCCTCCTGGGTGTACGGTGTATCCAAAGTTGTGAGCTTCATCTAAAATCTCATTTCTTAATTTTAAGTTTGCTGGTATGTACCATCTACCCCTTAGTTTTAGGATTCCTTTTGAGGTCACTTTAAGGCAGTGTTTACTCCTTGTTCCACTTTATCTCAGAGTTCTATTGTTTTTAGGTTAATGAGTTACATTTCCTTGATCTCATCTAGAAGTGTAGGTCGTACTTCTAGAGTGGCTAATTGGGCCTCGTCTTCACGCCAAGCAAATTTGATTCTCAATTTTTCAAATTCTTGTATGAACTGTCGTTGTTCTATCAAAAGTATCACCATTTGGCCATGATTCTTTCTACTTAAAGCATCTGCTATAGCATTGGCTCTTCTTGGATAGTAGTTGATATCGAGATCATAATCCTTAAGAAGTTTGAGCCATCTTCTTTGCCGCATATTCAACTCCTTCTAAGTGAATAGATATTTCAGACTCTTATGATCCGTATATATTTCGCATCTTTGCCTATATAGATAATGCCTCCATATTTTCAGGGCAAACACAATGGCAGCTAACTCCAGATCATAAGTGGGATAGTTCCTCTCATGTGGTTTCAATTATCTAGAGGCATATGCTACTACTTTCTCATTTTGCATCAACACTCAACCCAATCCATTTCGAGAAGCATGATGTGCCTAAAACCAAGATTAAGCACAATCAAAACCACTTTGAAAGACAATTAGACAATGCCAATCAAACTAGCTTCCAATCACATGAACAATGGCGTCAATTCTCAAGATCTATAACCAATGCCACAACACCACGTGATCAATATTGACATGAACCAAGTATGTGTAGCTCTGATACCAAAAAGATGATGTGCCTAAAAGGGGTTTAAGCACAATCAAATGGAACAAAAACCAACCCTAAAAGCAATAAACTAAATCTGGTTCAATAGGCTAGGAATTTCGTAATTCCTAAAGGGGTGCGAGGAGATCCGAATTCAATAATTTATAAATTATTAAACCCAATGATCAAGTCCTTAAAAACACACTAATCAAACTCAAATTGCCACGTGAATTCAAGAACAACAACAAGAATCACTTCCGAGATCCCCTTTTATAACAATGCAACTCACGGTTCAAAATGACAAGCAATTGTTAATGGTGAATAACAAGTATGATAAGTACTCAAAATAAGCACACTATTTTGAATTGATACTAATTTAAATCTGACCAAGAAATGTTTCAATCCAACCCTAGATATTACACACTAGAGAAGAAAAGAAAACACAACAATTAGAAATTGATATAACTCACAATTTTAATTGTTGTACTTGCCATAATCTCAACTCTTAGGATTGAAATTGATAAGAGGAAATTGAACTAGGATAACCCTAAGCTCTCTCACGTAAAAGTGATGTGTTTTTAATATGAAAATTGGCCTCCTCAAAACCCTACTTAAGCAAGTATTTGTACTTGCTCCCTTTAAGGTTAAAAAGTCCATAAAATTACAACTATGCCACTTTTAAGGTGGCCGATCCTAAATGAAAATTACAAACAAATGAAAGTGTCCCAAAAGAAAATTACAACATAGAATGGTCCAATAACAATTACAAAATACAAAAATAATATAAATCTTCAAGAGCTAATGCTTCGAAGTGAAATCAATAGCAGTATGCCTTTGGATGCAAATTTGATGATTTCCCATGGCCATCAACTAATGTAAGTCATTTGGCATCCCATGGAGAAATATTATTGTACCCATAAGATTATTACTTAAATATTTATTAGATAAAAGAAATAGAGTGAAATATGAGCGATTTGGATCATCATCCAAATCGAGTTTTGAGAGCATCTATTGATACGAAATTGGTTTGCTCGGATTCCTAACTGATACGAACTACGCCAACGTGTGACGAAACCCAATACCAATACGTTCGAAATTCGCTACCTAAGATGCCAAACACATTCAAGTGGAAACCGCGACCTGTTGTCTATAAGCGAGACAAGAACCTTGGTATAATATGAAGACGCCACAATCGGGATGAAAGACCGATTGATAAGTCGAGATGAACGCCACGGAAGAAAAATCCGATAAGTTCTAGATTAGTTCTTTAAAGAACCAAGAGAGGAATTCTCTCAAAGTGTTTTCAAACTTGTATGTTGTATATTCTATATTCTAGTTGTTCTAAACCCTAGGAGTTTTATAGTAAAGTTTACAATTTGTAACAATAAAGCCCCAAAACGACATCACTTCAATAAGTTGCGTAAAAATAACAAAACAAGACATGAAGGCCGACAGTGTGGGAATGAAGGCTGACGGCCTTGGAACTGGCGTTGGAGAAGTACACGAACGGCGTTGGAGATGTACATGACCATGTACTTTTAGTCGTGTATCTTTCTGTGGAAATCTTGACAATGTACACGACCGTGTACTTCTAGTCGTGTATCTTTCTATGGAAATCTTGACAACATACACGACCGTGTACTTCTAGTCGTGTATCTTTCTGTGGAAATTCTTGACACCATACACGGCCATGCCTTTTAACCGTGTATACGACCGTGTATGATTCTGTGTAACCTCCAGACTCCTACATGGCCGTGACTTGTAAAGACATACCCTCTTCAACCCGTGTCCGTTATGACTTGTAGAAGAGCAAGGGCATTCCCATGGTTGTTCCAATCCTTTCCAACTTCATGATTGCTCCAATCCTTTCCGATTTCATGAACATCCATTATCAACCCGTTAAGTGCTTCCTTTAATCGTTTCGCTCGAGTTCTTGTGATCGGTCCAGGTGGCACTTCAAGAGGATCCACATTCCATCTTCTGGCTTGGCTCCCATCATGGCTCGCATCATCTATGGTGCCGGAAAATTTCCCATCAAAGCATCACTATATATACGAAAAGGTTCTTCCGTATTAGGTAATGTCAAGATCAAAGTTGTAATTAGCTGTTGCTTCAATTCTTGGAAGCTTCTTTCACAAGCCTCATCCTATATGAACTTCACTTCTTTCCGGGTCAACGTAGTTAATGGTTTTGATATTTGGGAAAAAAATTTCACGAACCGTCTATAATATCTAGCTAACCCAAGAAAACTTCTTACTTCTGTTATGGTTGTAGGTTGCTTCCAATCAACCATGGCCTCTATTTTAGCTGGATCGACTGTTATTCCTTGGCTAGAGATGATATGTCCTAAAAATGCTATCCATCACAAATCTTACTTTATCATTCTAGTCTTCTAGAAACCCTCGACACTTCACATCTTATCCCATCCCGAGCTTTCATATCGCTACTTGCAAAAAGTCTATGAGGGGGTGAGCACACCATAGCTCAATGAATGGGATGGTAACACTTTCAATGCTACGTACACACACAAGAAAACTTAAATCAAAATATTAGACATATGCTATATACATAGACAAGCAAATTCAAATTAAAATATTAAACATATGCTATGCATGAACAACATATGAATGCAGCATCTCACATGGTCTTTCGGTAACCGACATGAAGTCTAGGGTTTACGCCCCCCTTGACCTTGGGTTGGGGATTCCAAAGCCACCATCAGTGCCCAAGTCATTACCCAATTTATTTATCTTATCACTTTGTTAATTATGATATTTTATTAACTCAACAGTGAACACTCCCATACCTCTCTGCACCAGATGGAGCAAAACCCTCAAGGACAGGCCGGACTCGAAATCGTCAAGGCGAGACAATCCCCTAATCACTTAGTTCGCACTTAACAGAATAGTGATCCTCTTGATCACTTCCAACGCATCCTGTGACAGTGATGGCCTTCAATCTCATGCAATGTCTCATGAAAATGCATGTCAAGTTTTAATATCGTCCAATTCTTACTTTAATTGATTTATTTTAAGTGATCAACAACATATAAAATCAAATCAATCCTTAATCATACCACAGAGGCAAACATCAAACATTCCATTTCACTCTCATCACAACAAGCACGGATCATGTCTTTCTTATCACTCAAGACAGACACTAAACCTATACCCCATGGACATAGACCTATCCAGTTTTACAATGGATTACATTATCTTGGCACCTCTCTATGCCATTTCTTTTAAATGTCAAACCACTCGGGTTGACTTACAATCATCATATCTGACACCTCTATGCCATTTCTCTCAGATGCCGAACCACTCGGGTTGCTTACAATCATTTCTGACACCTCTGTGTCATATATCTCACATGTCAAACCAACCACTCGGGGTTGATTTACATTAATCATCTTTGACACCTCTGTGCCATCGCACTTCTCAAGTGCTCTATCATTCCCACACTTTCGAGAGCCAGAAAGGTCGTCTCGTTTTCTCTTTCAATGTCCTCAAGACATTTGTATATGATATATATATATGTATTCGCACATATAGGTATGTGCTTGACATCTCTTTAATTGAAGACACTTTAGTAGACATCTCCCCTTACGCACTTAAGAGCGTAAGAAAATATGGTCATTGAGTTGTAAAAGCCAAGGTTGCACTCATGATTGGTATGATTGGGTTCATGAGTGTATTTCGTAAATATAATATGAAAATAAATTTATTTAAGTATATGTAGACACATTCAGGAGCTAATTATAACATGTATACATAATGATACCTATACACCCTATTCCAACTAAGCATACCTATTCGATAGCTATAAAAGGAAAAGCTAAGTTTCTACATTCTGGTTTGTTTTGGGAAAAAACAATTGGTAAAACATGGGTTAGGTTTATGGTTATAGCACTAGTGATATGGCGCTAGGTGCTATCATTAAGGTAATGACACCTATACCCTCCGGCCATTCATTCCTCTATATTCTTTATGACTTTCTCCCTAACTCTTCAATCCCCACTATGACTTAACTCAACAGCAATCATATCAAATAGCAACACAACAAATAGCAAATTCACATGCATAACATTCAACATACAACATAACATAGTAGCATATCATTAAGTTTCCCACTCACTTGTTTAGGGTTGTCGTAGTCCTAGCTGGAGTCAAGCAATTCCAGTGGGTAACTCTTTTGCGTTCCTCTTAAAGTCAATATCCTTCTATGGTGCTTCCTCAACCCAATCATAAAGCTGCATCTCCACTTGACTTTGGTAGTCTTTTAGCACCCGATATGTGTACTCTGCTCATCTTGTGGTTGATGACAAGGCGTGAAGTTTCCTCCTTAAGGAACTTTGGGTGAACAAGATTCGAATGTTGAACTTCCTTCGAATCTGTGCTTCTAACACCCCCAAGTTGCTGTGATTGACTGTCTGCTTTCCTTGTGTAGAAGTCAAGCAATAGAATGTCTTCGACTTGCCAAATTTGGAATTCCTTCTTCCATATATGCAAGATATCCTTGGAAGGACAACTGAAGATCTTTCATTAAGGTATTTGGCCAAGAATGATCTTCCTCAACATCCTTTGAACATTTCATTGTGAAAGCCATTTCATTCCAAACATCTCCCAGGCCATCATCTTGGATGTTGCTTGAATCATTCCCTTCACCATCTACACCATCATAGATGCTTCTCTTGTCCATGAAGCATCTTTAAACCTTTCATTTATCCAATTGTCTCTAACATCTTCCTATAAATCATCGCTTCCATTACCATACATACACCAACCTTTCCCACACACCACATGCACACCAACATACACATATTCTTATCCATTTACATACACACTTCACACACCACACACGCACCTATACATACATACACACCTGCTTCTTTCACCTTCTACACCACTATCATACGCATATACACACATGCTCTACATATACTTCACACCACCAATACATACTTGCCCACATACTCTACACACATTACACACTTCCCATATCCATACTCACATATCCACACCATACATCATCTCATACACTTACTCACATACTCCATATACATCTTACACTATCAATATATGCTCACATACTTTGCACACACCACATTTGCCTTCTATACCCATACATACATGCCTGCACATACCACTCCTTCCTTATACATATATACATGCCACATATTCTACACACACCATCCATATACACCCTAGTACCATGCACTATGCACCTTCCATACATATATGCACACACAATACATGGCATCCATACATACACACACAACTCGTGTCTACCACACACCATTCATATGCATACACTCTCTCTATATACGCCACATATCATCCTACACACACATATTCCACATACACCACACCTTCCATACTCCTACATACATACTCTGCACATCCCACACACACCACTCCTTCCTTATACATATATACATACCCACACACCACATATCATCCCATACATACACACATACACTCTCGGCTCCTCCTTCTCCCTTTCACATACACATACCCATTCATGCACACATACATACACATCTTCCTCCACACATAAACTCATACACACCTTCGTTCACACATACACCTCCTTCCTCACACGCACCCACACGCCATCATTCACACACATACTCACTTTCCCACATACATCACACACATCCCTACACACATAAGCATACATACATCTTTCTACATTCCGCACACTACCACACACACTTACATACACAACCTTACATCTCGCACACACCTATACACTTCCTCATTCATGCACATACACATACACGTCTTCATTCCCGCACATACATACACACCTTCCTCCACACACACACACTCTCGTACATCCCACACCATCATCCACACATACACATGCATCTTCCTCATCCACGCACACAGCCGCACACAACCACACACACTCGCACACCCACATGTACACAACCTCCATTCGTGCACATCTATACACTCTCACATACCCCCACTTCCTTCACATGCATACACACATCCTCACGCACATCTCACCATCCTTCACTGCACACACTTTCAATACACATACATACATACATACACTATACACTCGGCTCCTCTTTCCTTTTTCTTTTTCCTCCTTTTCTCTTCTCTTCTATGCTAGCCTTCCTTCTTCCTCTTTTCTCTCTTCTTTTCTTCCCTTTCTTTCTCTTGTCTCTCCTTTCCCCCTATAATCGCCTGCCATCGCTATTGGACCGTCGCCATTACTGTGGCTATTCTCCCCCGCACACACCACGCACCTATACAAACACACCCTTCACCGTCGTATACACATACACACACCTTTGCTCCTTCTCTCCCTTTTCTCATTTTACTTTTCCTCCTCTACCTGCTACTGCCACCGTTACCTCTGTCTTCAAGGAAGGAGACAAGACGGACTTGACTTGGAAACCACTGTCACCATCATTGCCGTCGCTGCTATGTCGTCGTTGTCGTAGTGGTTGTCGCGACTGCCAGCGAAGAACTGCTACCACTATCATGGCAATCGTCGTTGTTCCGTTGCTGTTGTCGTTGGGCTTTCATCGCTGCTGCCGCTGCTGTGGTTATCATAACTACTGTCATTGGGTAGCTACCGGCCGTCATCATTGTTGTTATTATTATGCTCGTCGTAGTTAGAAGCTACCAGTGTGGTTCACTGTGGTCGTCGTTGCTATGTCGGAGTGGGAGTGGTCATCGCTGTTGCTACAGTTGTTGTTGCCACTATTGTCGTAGCTGTGGTTGTCGCCGCTATTGTTCGTCACCATAGTTGCCATCATCATCGTCACTTGCCGTTGTGGTGGTCGTCGCTACTAGGGTTGAGGTCGTCACGGTGGCTATTGTAGTTCGGTGCTGCTGTAGGTTGTGACCACCGTTATTGTTGTCGAACTTGCTCGCCATCGTTGTTATCGAACTCCCCTCCTCGTGTGGACACGGCCGGAGACCTGATACCCGCGACGTAACGGACGCGTGTGGCTGTTATCGTCGGGGTCGTCTTGCCACGATTGTCGTCTTCCTCTCTCGCATACACCACACACTCAGCTACCCACCACCGCTGCTGTTGTTGTTGAGATCACCATTATCAGCGTTTCTATCACATGAGAGACCGACGTGAGAGAGATCGAGCAAGAGAGAAGGACGAGGTGCGGTGGCTGGCCAAAAGGGAAAAGAAGGGAATGGGAAGAGAGGAAGGGGTGACAGGAGGGTAAGTGAAGGATGGCGGTAAGAAGGGAAGTGCGGTCGGGGAAAATCCAGAAGAAGAAGAAGAAAGGAAAGGAAAAGAAAAGGAAGAAAGAGAGAGAGCAGAACGGGAAGAGAGAGGGAGCAGGGGGGCCAGACAAGAGAGGAAAGATAAGAAAAGAAAGGAAAAGAAAGAAAAGAAAGGGGATGGGACGTTTTTTTTTAACAGTTATGTATATATATTTATATATTATATTATATTTTATATTATACTTGTCCCTATTTTTGTATTTCATACACGTACGAGAATACGTTTAAATTTTATATTTTTAGAAATTTACTACAAAAAAATTACATCTAAATTAATTTGATTATTCCGAACATAAATATTTACTCTAAATTTTAATTTGATATTCCTAGATTTAAATTTTTAAATTAATTTTATTATTTAACTAAATATTATTTGAAAATTATGTTTCGGATAATTTATTATTCTATTTATTTTTTGTAATTGTTTATATAACTTTTTGAAATTTTTTGGACTTCACATTCCTCATTATTGTAATTTATTTTGTAGAATACCTAAGAGAATGTTGAGTCTAAGATCATCCTCGGGAGCTAAAGGTAATGCTCCTAATAATAGAATGCCTCCCAAACCTCCTCAACATGGATAAGGAGGAAATGAAGTGAATGTTGCACAAATGTTAGAGGCTATCAATGCTCTAGTAAGGGTAGTGGCACAATAACAGCAACAAATACAAGAAATGTAAGTGCTGAATATGAGACAAGCTCAAATGATGGGGGATATTAGAGAGAGACCAGCTAAGAAAGTGGGTTTAGACCATTTCATCATAATGGTCAGGGTATTCAAGTTGAAGGCAGACAATTCACTAAATGCTAAGTAGCGGATTAGCGAAATAGAAAAGACTTTTGAAGTACTAAGGACACCTGAAGATAAAAAGGTGAAATATGTTGTGTATCTACTGAGAGGCTCGGCTTTTAAATAGTGGTCGAGTGCTTCCAAACTCAATATGGGAATGATTACATGGGGTTGGCTTAAGGAGATGCTATATGAGTAGTATTTTCCAAGCACCATTAGAGAAAGGACACAGGCAACATATTTACAGCTGCTATCAAGGGAAAAGATTAGTAGATGATTATGAGACAGAACTCAACTGTTTGATGAAGCTCATGCCACTTGCATTTAGAGCTAATGTGAAATCAATGGCTCATCAGTTCGTATTGGGACTGGAACCCACCCTACAGCATGAAGTGGTTGCCTTCCAACCAAAAACCTACTCTGAAGTAGTCAACAAGCCCAAACTCTTGGAATAGAGTCACAAAAGAACTGACGAGATGAGGACTAGGGAACTAGAATGGTACTAGGAAAGAGACCTACCCATGGTGTTATTATTCAAGAGAAGGGCAAGAGACTCCATATAGTGCAAACTAGACCTACGGTCGTTGCAATGCCCTCTTCTCAAGCTATGACCTCATACATGAGTCAAGGTAATAGATGTGGAAGATGCTATGGGCCACACGAGTTGAATGACTGCAAATGGCCAGAAGGTGCTTGTTTTTCTTGTGGGAAAACAGGATATAGTAACAAGACTTGTTGGGAGAGATCAATAACCTTGACATTCTGCTTCTCATGCAAACAGAGGGGTCATAGAATGGTAGACTGCCTAAATAATAAAGGACAAAATGTGCAACCACCACCAGTAAGAAGAAATTAAGCTAGTAACAATGGTGGTAGACCCCAGCAAGTGGGACTAAGACAAAGAGCACCAGCACAAGTGCTCGCACTATAAAGGTAAGATACTCTAGATACAGATACTTTAGTAAGTACACTATGGGTAAATTATGGTAAAGCATATGTATTATTTGACAATAATGCATCACATTCATGTATATCTAATGCATTTAGAAGTAAATACGATGTATGTACTGAAGTGTTGAATGCTATATTGAGTTTGAATACCCCTATGGGTATGGGTAGAGGATTTAATAAAATATGTAGAAAGGTCTGTATAGAGTTGCAAGGTAAAGTATTGGTTGCAGATCTTTTGGTGTTAGACATGATTGATTTTGATGTAATTTTAGGAATTGATTGGTTAATCAAACATCATGCAATAATAGATTGTCATGATATCACCATCCATTTCAACACACTAGAAGGGAAACAATTTAGTTTCCAATTAGACGCATATAAACCAATAAGATTACCAACATATGAACTATGGGGTAAAAGTATGATGGCATCAATAACACTTGAGGCTGAAGAGGTCATGAAAATTGAAAGAGTAAGGATAGTGAAGGCGTTTGTGGGAGTGTTTCCGAATGACCTGCCAAGTTTACCCTTAATAAGGGAAATTGAATTCGGTATAGATCTAGTGCCTGAACGGCTTCCATATCTAAAGCCACGTACCTTATGGCACCTATAAAGCTAAAAGAACTTAAGGATCAAATGCAAGAATTACTCGATAAGAAGTTTATTAGACCAAGTGTTTCACCTTAGGGTGCAACGGTATTATTTGTGAAGAAGAAAGACAATAGCATGCAGTTATGCATAGATTATCAGGAGTTGAATAGGGTTACAATTAAAAATAAATACCCTCTCCCAAAGATTGATGACTTGTTTGATCAATTACAAGGGGTTCAAGTTTTCTCAAAAATAGGCTTGAGATCCAAGTATCATTAATTGACAATCAAGGAAGAAGACATCTAAAAGACAACCTTTAGAACTAAGTTTCGTCATTATGAGTTCTAACTTGGAGTGACTTAGATGAGTCAGATGCTAAATCAGACGATGCATCCAATAATACTAAAGAAGCAAACCTGTACCTTATGGCTCTATTTGAGGTAACTTCTAATTCTGAAGAAGAAGAAATGTCTGAAAGCCTAAGTAAGCAAGTTAGAAAACTTCTAAAAGGTTTTTCTAACGTAAATGAAAACATTGAAATTTTCAAAAAAGAAAAAGAAGCTTTATATCAAACCAACCAACTATTAGTCAATGAAAATCACATTTTAAAGTGTGATACTGAAGTTTTGCATGTAGACAATGAAAAATTACGTGCTGCTCAAGCTATTTTGGAAAAAGAAAATTTTGAATTATGTTCAGAAATTAAAGAATTAAAGGAAAGAATGAATGCTATTTCAGAGGGCTTGAGTACCACTTTTCATAAATTTTCAAAATGTGATAAAAAGCTTCAAATGTTGATTTCTTCTCAAAGAATTGGTAACTAAAAAATTTGGTTAAGATTGGATCAAGCTGAATCATCAAATAGACTTAAAAAGACAACTATTTTTGTAAAAGGAAAAGAAAAAGTAACTAATATCTTTGCTCAAAGTTCCATGAAGTCTAAAACTTTTGTAAAAGAAAAGAGGAATGTTAAACAATACCATCAGCAGAATAACTATTATCCAGTCAAACGGTACTTCAGACAGTCCGTCAAACAGTTTGATAGGAGGTATCTAAACCAATATCAAAAG
This sequence comes from Laguncularia racemosa, assembly GCA_037954665.1. Lineage (NCBI taxonomy): Eukaryota > Viridiplantae > Streptophyta > Magnoliopsida > Myrtales > Combretaceae > Laguncularia > Laguncularia racemosa. Next base: position 2,066,259 of record JBBMOL010000125.1, read on the forward strand.
GGACTGGTAAGATCAAATACTTATGCTTGTTTCTTTTGTAACAAGTTGGGACATATTGAAAAATATTGTTTCTACAAAAACAACAAGCCCAGCAAACAACAAGTAACTAACAAAAATTCTACGATCTTGAGTTTTGGTAGACCCAAACTTATTTGGGTTCCTAAGAAGGTTTGATTCTTCCTTCTGTGGTTGTAAGAACACGAAGTTAAGATTAAAGGAATGCGGTACCTTGACAGTGGGTGCTCATGCCATATGACTAGAGATGCTTCGCTGTTCACAACAACAGAATGGAAAGATGGAGGATATGTCAAATTTGGAGACAACAGTAAAGTAAAGATAATTGCTACTAGTACTATAGGTTTTCCCCCAGCTACAATTGAAAATGTATCTTTAATAAGAGGTCTTAAACACAATCTTTTAAGTATTAGCCGGCTGTGTGACAAAGGATACAACATGATTTTTTGTAAGAATAAAGTAGATGCTTTTAATCAAAATGGAGAAAAGCTTTTTGAAGGTTTTCGGAAAAAGAATGTTTACATGGTTAAACCTGCAAAAGTAGAGACTGGAAGTTGTTTTAACTCTAAATGATAATGTATTTCTCTAGCATAAAAAACTTGGCCATGTTAATTTTTCTCAGCTGGAAAATGTTTCAAAGAAAAATCTAGTAAATGGTTTGCCAAAAATCTTAATAAGAAGTGATGTTAAGTGTGATACTTGTTTAAAGAACAAAATGGTTTCAGTATCACACAAATCGAAAAATCTAATTTCTATTGATAAGATCACATTATACTTATATTTTCTTTTGGACTTATATTAAATTTATTTCAATATTATAAAGAAAATATAAAGAAATGATATTTAATGGTGTTTATTGTGAAAATTCAGGTTTTGAGGACCCAAAAGTAAATTACAAGATAATTGGAGGAGTTTTTCACAAAATTGAAGAAGCGAGCGAAGGATTGCACGGAAGGCCGTCGGCCTTAGGCCGGCCTACATTTAAGGCCGCCAGCCTTGAGCCGGCTTATATTAAACCGGCCTCAAAAAAACATTAAAGCCGTCGGCCTTAAAGCCGGCCTTAAGCCGACCTTCATTACTCCTCGGATATCCATTGCGAAAATCTCTCCAAAATCTTATCTTAATTAATTTTCTGACTCAACTCCTCATCAGATCAAGCTTATCCTCCTCCTCTTTGGATCTATAAATAGGCCCCTTGTGTGAACCTTGGAGGCATCCCCTTTTGTTTAGCATCTTTTGTTTGGCATCCCCTTTTGTTTTAGAATCCTTTTGTTTTGATTCTTTGTTTAGCATCCTTTGTCTTTCTTTGAAATCATTAGAATTCCCTTAGGAACTTTAGGATTTTATATTTTCTTTAATTCCTTTACATTTCATGTTATTCCAAATTTTAGTTTGAAGAAAGAAAGTTATTTTGCTGAAGTTTTCTTTCAATTGAAGAATTCGAGGAATCATTTTGGAAGATTGAAGTTCTTGAAGATTATAGCTATTGTTTCATTTACTTTATTTTCTTTTATGCCATTTATTAGTTTATTCTTGTTGTTCAATATGAATTCCATTGCACCTATTTATTTCAATTGTTTTTATGCAATTCATACTATAATGTTCTAAATCATCCTTGTGGGAAACATGATGAAGCCATAATTCAAACTAAAATGATCATTGTATTCATGTTATAGGACATATGGATATGCGGAATTTTCATATAAGAAGTCCTGCTATGAATTGTATTTTGTAATTGAAATCAATGCATAGAAATGTAAATGACTCGAAAGAGAAATTTAGGTTTTATCAGGAATTCCTAAGTAAGATTTAATAATTCATGCGGAAGCAACGTTATTGAATTTTATTAGAAATTGACCTAAGTGTTTCATGCAATATTTTCATTAAATTTTTCACTAAGGGATTAGGAGAAATTATTTTAAAGATATTAGGCAATCATATAATTGGAAAATTTATGATTGTGAATTAGAATCCTCATTTGATTTGAATTAGCGGGAGCTATTAAATTAAATTGGGGTAATGTTACTTTAAAACTTGATAAAGGATTAAGGTTTTGTTAATTTCTTGTGAAAATCCATATAACTATGAGTTATTATAACATGAATGCAATATGATTAGTAGAATTAGGGTGGATTCTATTTCCCATCATCAATTCATTATTTTTCAAACACAATTCTCTTTTTGAGCATTTAGTATTATTCATTCAATTCTCATCAAATATCATTGCCTAAATAATAGTAGAAATTGATATAGGTCTATTACTTAATCAATCTTCGTGGTTCGATACTCTTCTCTCACTATATTACTTGATCCGATCCGGTACACTTGCCGGTATTTATTCACGCTCATTTTATATCTCCTTTTGCATGGATCATCTATAAAACGTCCTTTAGAACTTCTTCATTTAGACTTGTTTAGTCCTACTCGTACCTTAAGTCATGGTGGGAACAAATATGGTCTAGTGATTGTTGATGATTTTTCAAGATTCACTTGGGTGTTTTTCCTAAAACACAAAAGTGAAGCATTTCGGGTGTTTGAAAAAATTTCAAAATAAGTTCAAAATGAAAAAGGTTTTTCCATGATCAGTTTGAGAATTGATCATGGCAAGGAACTTGAAAATGTAGGTTTTATGAGCTTTTATGATGAAAATGGAATAAGACATAATTTCTCTACTCCTTACACTCTATAACAAAATGGAGTAATAGAAAGAAAAAATAGAATCATTCAAGAAATGACTAGAAGTCTTTTGAATGAAAGTGGCATTACACAATATTTTTGGGCTAAAGCTGTTTTTACTTCATGTTATATTATTAACAGAGTTTTTGTGAGACCTTTGACACAGAAAACAACTTATGAGTTATACAAAGGAAGAAAGCCCAACGTCTCCTATTTTCATGTATTCGGAGCCAAATGCTACATTAGGAAATCTGGACTAAGTTTGGGAAAATTTGATGAGCGAGCTAAAGGAGGAATTTTCCTTGGCTATTCTCAAAATAGTAAAGCTTTTCGTGTCTTCAATAACTCTTCCAAGACTATTGAAGAGTCTATCAATGTAAAATTTATTAATCCTTGTGTGATTGATATTCTTGATGATGATATCAAAACAAAGAATAAGGATGAACATTCAAATGATCAAAAAGGAATAAAAGATACAGCTAAAATACCTTCTGACCCTAAATAAGACATTTCGTCAGATAGTAAGTCAGATAGTATAGCAGAACCCTCAAAAGGTGAAGTTGAATCTTCTAGACCTTGGATATTTAAACCTGATCATCCACCAGAACAGGTAATGGGTAATATTGAAAGTGGTGTTAAAACTAGATCTAGTTTTAAAAATATTGAAAATCATTTTGCCTTATTTGCTGATTTTGAACCTTCTTGTACTGATGATGCCTTGAAAGATATTGGCTAGATTAATGCTATGCAAGAAGAATTAAATCAATTTGAAAGAAATGAAGTTTGGAATTTAGTGCTTAAAACTAAAGGAAAAACTATAATTGGAACAAAATGGGTGTTCAAAAATAAAGCTAATGAAAATGGATAAGTAGTCAGAAACAAAGCTAGATTAGTGGCAAAAGGTTATTCTCAAGAAGAAGGAATTCATTTTGATGAAACTTTTGCACCTGTTACTAGACTTGAGGCTATTCGTTTGCTACTTACATTTACATGTTTCAAGAATTTTAAATTATTTCAAATGGATGTTAAACGTGCCTTCTTAAATGGATATATTAAAGAAGAGGTATATGTTGAACAACCTCCAGGCTTTAAAGATCCATTTAAAGAAGATCATGTTTTTAAACTTAAAAAGGCTTTGTATGGCTTAAAGCAAGCTCTAAGAGCTTGGTATGAACATTTGAGCTCTTATTTGATTAAAAATGGTTTCAAAAGAGGAAAAATAGATACTACTCTCTTTTTGAAAAATACTGATAATGATTTGTTAGTTGTACAAATATATGTTGATGATATTATTTTTAGATCAACTAACTAACATCAATGCAAAGAGTTTGCTAAGTCAATGCGGGCTGAATTTGATATATCCTTCATGGGAGAATTAACATTCTTCCTTAGACTACAAATCAAGCAAACAGCGGATGGAATATTTGTTTATCAAGAAAAATATATAAGGCAAATTATCAAAAAGTATGGATTTGAAAATGCCAAACACAATTCAACTCCAATGAGTTTTTCTTCAAGATTAGATCTTGACTCTTCTGGCAAAAAGGTAAATGAGAAGCTATATAGAGGTATGATTGGCTCACTCTTATATCTAACTACTTCTCATCCTGATATTTTATTTAGTGTGTGCTTATGTGCAAGATTTCAAAGTACACCAATAGAAACACATTTATCTGTTGTTAAAAGAATTTTCAAGTACCTTTCAAATAGTTTAAATTAGGCATATGGTATCCAAAAAATGACAATTTTAACTTGATAGGATACTCAGATGCTGATTATGCTTGTTTGTAAAATTGATAGGAAAAGTACATCAAGTACTTGTCAGTTTCTTAGTCTTCTAAGAACCAAAACTCTATTGCTTTATCAACAGCCGAAGCAAAATATGTTTCTATTGGTAATTGTTGTGCTCAAATTCTTTAGATTAAGCAACAATTAAGTGATTATGGCCTAATCCTTGAAAAAGTTCCTATTAAATGTGATAATACAAGTGCCATAAATCTTACAAGAAATCCTGTTCACCATTCAAGATCTAAGCACATTGAAATTCGTCATCATTTTATAAGAGATCATGTTTCAAATGGCGATATAGAGGTTAAATTTGTGCCAACAAATATTCAATTTGCTGATATTTTTACAAAACCTCTAGATAAAACAAGATTTGAATTCATTAGAAATGAAATTGGAGTATGTAATCCTTTTGTTTAAAATTTTTTTTGTCAGACGATAAGCTGGTAAGACACTTTATAACACCAATTTACCGATTTTTTTTTGTGTAATTTCTTATTGTCTGATTTTTCTTTTATATATAAATATATTGTTTGTAAATTAAAAATAATTTAATTAATTAAATAAAAAAATTGGGAAAGGAGGTTGGCTTACGTTGTAACCGTTCCCTCTCTTTTTCAAATTTGTTTTTCTTTCTTTTCCTAGATGGTTCTTCAGACGGTTCTTTTATCATAAACGTCTTTCAAATCTTTTAAAATCCTATTTTCTCTCTCACTCTGCAAAAAAATTCTCAATTTTTTTTTACTCTGTTTTTCTTTCTCAATCTTAACTCTTCTTCAAATGGCTCTACGGAAATCTTCTCAAAATCTTGATCATCTCCAACACCCATGGAGATATCTAATTCAAATTCTTCAACCCAATCTGATTCATCCTCAGAAATCCAACTCAAAACCCTAGCGACTCTTCTTCAACTTCTCTAGAGCAGACGATAGTTACTGAGTCCAAAAAGAAATCAAGGAAGGACAAAGGAAAAAAGTCAGATAGTGAGTTTGAAGGAGGTTCTTCAGATAATGAGTCAAACGAACCTAAGGTTTCTTCAAAATCGATAAGAAAATCTAAGACTTCAAAGAAGGGAAAATCTGTTAAGGTTTCTACAAGAAATAAATGTGATATTACTGACTGCTTCTTTGTAGATACTGAATTCTTTTTACATAGAGGATTACACATTGATGAGTTTGTAGAAGAAATCAAGTGTAGTAAAATGTGTAATCTGAACACTGTGGTTTTTGGAGAGATTGTAGTTGAGTTCTATGGGAATCTCGATTTAAAGAAAAAGAATAAATGGTAATCTCATGTGTGTGGTAAGCATGTGGTTATCACTAGGAAGGACTTAGTGAAATTCCTTGAAGTTGAGGATTGTGAAGACTCTGTAGATATTAATTGTCTAAGAAGGCAATAGCTTTTTAATCTGCTAAATGATGGATTTAAAACAAAAGTAGAAAAAGATGTATTTGTCCTTTAGTTTCCACTGATTGTGAGGTTGCTGCACAAAATAGTATGTTCTTGTTTGTTCCTAAAGAAAGGAAGTAGAACTTCAATTTCCATAGATGAAGCTAAGGTGATTTTAGGAATGACTAAAAAGAAGAAAGTAGACATTGCTAGAAAGATTATAGGCCATGCTTTAAACAATGTTAAAAGTAGACTTTATGGAAATTTGATCAAAAGTCTACTAAAATGGAAAAAGGTTAAGATTCCTAAAAGATCCTATCAAAAATTTGGAGTTAAGAGTATTGATGCCAGTCACTTGCACCATATGGGAATTTATGAAGAAAAGAAGGTTTGGTACTCTAGTGATCTGGCTGTATACTTCGATCCAAGATAATCCTCCAAAGAAGTGCCTAATTGGATGAAGTCTACAAGGGGAGTGTTTATGGATAGGAAAACAAAGGCCGACAAACAACAACCTTGTGTCAAACAATGAAGAAGCCCCTACTGTAAAGAAGAGGAAAGGGAAACAACCTTTAGAAGTAAGGAAGAAGAAAAAGTCAGACACCTTTGCTGGTATTAAAGGTGAGGAGATAAAGGAAGGTCAGATTCATGAGGAATCAAACACTGATTCTGATGTGTCAGATGATCTGTTTTCTAGTTAGACAGTAGATCCTTATGCTTCCACAAGCAAAGAATCTGACAGGATGAGCAGGATGGAAGGTGTAAAACCCGTGAACTTTAATTTCGTATAATAGCGGAATAATTTAAAGATTTTATTAAAAACTTTAAAACACTCTTCGAATAGAGTTATAATAATAATAATAAGCATATTAGAGGTAAACAATAAGAAAATTTGAGTAAACGATGGAGTATATCAAAACCATAGATTCAGGATTGTTAAATCGGATTTTTGAATGAGTATTTGCACTCGAAATAATTAAATTAGCTTAAGCATAAAAAATTATAATAAAATGTTAAAATCCTAAATTTTATCGAGACCGTCGCATGAGTAAAAGTACATTAAGATTTTCTTAAAATCCTAATCTAATAAAGAATTAAATAATAATAACAATAATAATAATATATAGTATATATATATATATATATATATATATATATAGTATGAGACCGAGGACCCACGACCATTCTCCTTACCGCACAGAACCTCATTTAAGAAAAGTAGCAGACAAAAAAAAAAAAAAGAAAAGGAGAAGAAGACGAGAACGGAAACAGAGGAAAAGAAAACAAAAGGAACCGAACAAAAAAAAATCTTAACTCACACATACGAACTCCGATGGACAATCTGAGACCACCCACGTATTTCTTGAGGTGAGTACAACTCAACTAAAATAACTTTTCGTGAAACGGAGTTTGTTTCTAAAAGTTATATACAAAAAAATAAATAGGTATAAAAATTAGTACTTTATTTAAAATTAGTTGTAATAACTTAGAAAACACTAGATAAAATGATATAAACTTTGTATTTAGTATGTTGACATGCTTTTCCCTAATTTTCTAGGTGAAGAGGGTTTCAGTTCTGGAATACCCGAGGATTACTTCGAGTAAAATCCCAACGAAATGAGATCGAGGTGAGTAGGACTCCATTACATGTTGTATTGTGTATATATATGTGTACTGTGCGTAGACGATGGTTCTGTTCCCCTGGAAGCAAGCCGCGGCATTCGAATACTACATACATATATATATAAATGTATGCAAACGCTGTGGACTTCCTTTCCTTCCCTTCCTTCCATTGTGCGTAGAAGCATTATCCCCTCTCCCTTGCTGCTTAAGTGCCCATATACATATTCTCTGGCGTGGACAGTATGCTTTTCTCCTTCTTGGCTGCCCTATGGATGTGGCGTGATGTTGCTGCAGCACGTAGTATATATATATATATATATGTATACATAGTCATCACAGCTGGGATGTTGGATGTTTGATTTTTTTTCTTTCTTTCTTCTTCCTCGTCCCCTGCTGTATCATTGACGTGTTGGCGTGAAGATTGTTGCTATAAGTGTCCATATATAGACATATAAACGTAGTTGCGTGTATTGTGCGTAAATGTGGATTTCGTCCCCTGAAGCGAGCAGCAGCCATTAGATATATATATGTACATAAACACTTCGTGATTGTTGGTGCTGCTCGTGCTGTGCAAGTGAAATTTTTTTCCTTGTCTTTTCTTTCCTTAAGGCTACAGGGTAATATATATATATGTATATAAAACGTGGTTGGCTTTGTTTCTTCTTCCGTGGTACGTCTAGGTGTATGTTATTTCTTTGTTCCTTGGCTGCCCTATATAATCATATACATATACATACAAGTGCCAGTTGGGATGCTGCTAGGAGAGTGCTATTGGACTGTGAATGGATGTATATATATTTATGTGTTGATGACATTACGGGGAGTGGGAAGAAGAGAATCTAGCTGGAGTTGCTATCTATAATAATATGTATATGTGTAAACAAGTGTAGGTGCTGGTAGGCTCTGAAATTCCGAAGGACTTCTCCTCTGTAATTTGCGTGTGTGGGGGGGATGGGGTGATGCTGGGCGAAGGGGGGAAAAATCCTCCGAAATCGCATGTGAGTACGTGGGACAGGGGTGCTGCGAGATAGGGAAGGTCGGACTGAAAATTTGAAAATATGGTGGCGGTATAATATACACCGTATATATATATATATATATATATATATATATATATATATATATATATATATGTATATGTATAAGAGTAGGTGCATTTACTGGACTTGTTCTCAATTGTGTATACGTGGTTTATAAATATATATATATATGCATATGTTATATGCGCGCCTTGTTAGACTGAGAAGCTAGCTTAGGAATCTTATATATGTACATGTTTATATATGGTATGTTGAAAGCAGAGATAGAGATTCAACTTGAGAATGTGAGCTAGATGATGAAATGTAGGTGGGAGTTGGGATTATATTGGTGTTAGTTTTCTCGTAAGCTTGTGTGTTGAGGAATTGGAAGGAGGGTGGAAATTTATGAATGTGGTCGCAAAAGAACATGTACGGGCATATAGATGTTGGATCTTTTCCTTATTAAGCATGAATGGTATTACTAGTAGGAGTAAAGGGAGACGTCAAGGTATGATCGTTGTCGACGATTGTTGAGAAGATTATAGACACATGTCGACATGGAGGTTATTGGTGGCGGACACAAGGAAAAAAGAGTCTAAGGAGTTGATCTAAACTATAAGCATGGCTTGCATCATGAGTTAAATTAAATGGTCTAAGATGTCAATAGTCTAAGTCCTTATTATTATAGTTACCTAAACTAGGTACAGCGAGACAGAATAAATAGGATGTCGAAATGGGTATAAGCTGTAAACATTAGATATATATGTACATATAACAAGGAATAAGGCATAATCACAATTACGAATAAGAGACTCATTGTTTGACGAACTCTAGCAAAAATTATGAATGTCGTTCCTTTATTGATGCTATGTTTATGCTTTGCTCCTTAAAATGATTAATTGTGTTATGAGTAGATTGTTGACATGTTTGATGCTTGCATATGTGCTTGACCTTGGATGACCACTCTAAAACCATAAATAAATTATTGGATCTAATTAAGAACCTGGCATGCATTGCATGAGATTGAAGGCCATCACTATCACAGGATGCGTCGAAAGTAATCAAGAGGATCGCTGTTCCGCCAAGTGCGAACTAAGTGATTAGGAGATTGTCGCGCCTTAACGGTTTCGAGTCCAGCCTGTCCTTGAGGGTTTTGCTCCGTCTGGTGTAGAGATGCATGGGAGCGTTCACTATTGAGTTAATAAAATATCCCAATTAACGAGTGATAAGATAAATAATTCAGGTAATGACCTAGGCACTGATTGTGGCTTTGGAATCCCCAACCTAAGGTCAACGGGGGTGTAAACCCTAGACTTCACGTCGGTTACTTGAAGACCACGTAAGATGCTGCATTCATATGTTTGTTCATGCATAGCACTTGTTTGATAACTTGATTGAATTTTGTTGTGTGTGTTGCAACACTGAGAAGTTACACCCTATCTCACTAAGCTTTAGCTTACCCTCCTATAGATTTTGTCTTATAGGTAGGGACTACCTAAATTTCCTGATGAACCAACGAACTAAGGTGAGTAAACGTCGCATCATTGGGTGACATGGTCGTGAAAAGGGTATGAGGCCTAGATAGAGATAAACATCATTAGAATGGACACTTTGTAATTAATGAGAATGTGATCGAACAATTAATTTGATCTTAGGTGTACCTATAGTGGTGTAACGGGACCCGTTTGAGGCCCTCCGATACTTCTGTATAATTAATTATCTTATGAGCAGGAAATATTATTACTTTGATAATCAAGTTATTATTGGTGATGAGACGCTTTGCAGTTTCTTAACAAAGGGGTTAAGCGATCATTGCGGGTTGTTACGAGAGGCTCTAAGAGTAGGGTGTGACAGAAGGTGAACTTGCAGCCTTGAAGAACTTGCTAAGTTAGATGTTACCTCAATCTCAGCCCTCTGAAAAACAATCTGATCAAGCTCCACCTTCTCCTAAGGAAACTCTTTTGAGTTCTCCTTCACCTACAATTTAACCATCTTCTCTAAAATTTGTTCCCCCCTTATAACAAGACACTGTGTCTGAAACATAAAACTTCAAACACTGCTTTTGATTCTCCTCAAACATAACCTTCACCTGACTTTGTGAAAAATTGAAAAATTGTTCTAACCCATGTTTTGTACAAGATTTAGTTGATAACAAGTGTTCTTGTTCATCATGTTTTATACAAGATTTGGTTAATAACAAACTTTTTTCAAACAAAATTATTTTTTGAAAAAGTGGTTTTGTCATCATAAAAAAGGAGGAGAATGTTAAGTTCTCTTCTTATAAGTTTTGATGATAACAAGAGTATACCTTTTAGTATACGGATGTGGAACAAATTTTCTTGGGTCAAACAGTTTTTTCTTAGTCAGACAATTGATATTTAGTCAAACAGTATGAGATCTTTTATGTTGATAATCAGTTTTATGTAGAAACTTAAATTCATTTGTCATGAAATATGGTTGTTGTGCCGATGAAGGTCCAGCTCCACTGAAATTAGATGTAATTGGGAATACATCTAATCCATTCCACAAAGGATTTCTTGAGTACATAGGTTTTATATTTTGTTCGCATTTTATTCACTTAGTTGTGTTTTAAATAATTTCCATGTATCTGAAATCAGCTTTAGGTTTTCAAAGTTTTTAATATACAAAAAGTAATAACATGTTTTCTCAAATTATCACAAGAAGGAGATATTTTTTCAGAAGAAAAATTTTACTGTCAAACTCCAACATTCCTTACTGATCTCGTGGAAAGTTATATACATATATAATCTCCTGATTTTATGTGTTTAAATTATAACTAAATTGTGTGATATATCTATTTCAGAAACTAACAGATTTTATTCAAAGCATATTGCACAATATCAGGAAAAGATTTTTTGTTTTTCCAAGTTTATCTACTTCAAGATATCTCTGTAACTCCTAAAGAAACGGATGTCTTCATTATCTTTTATCTTCAGTTCAACAGAAAAAGAACTAAAGTTAGAAGATCTATTCATTCAGGGTGTTGAAGTATTTGAAATCTCATATCTCGGAAAATCATGACTAATGAAGCTCCAAACAGAAATTTTCAAACGATCAAATTATGTTTGTTTGTTTTTATCCGTTGAAGAAATAGCTATATATGTCTTCCACAGGTTCAAGGGAAAAGAGACGACAACAAAGAGAGAAGAAAAACAGAGATCAGAAAGCAAGAAAATTCTTCAGAAAATTCGAGCTGAAATTTTTCTAACAAAGCTTCTGTTCTGATTTAATTATACAATACTTAAATAGTCAGACGATATTCTGCATAGAATTCTTATTGAAAATCTGATGTGTTCTTGAGATTAATACTTTGAGTTTCCATTGTAACTCGACTTTGAAAATCTCTTTACTCTTTGTTGAGTTTGATTGAAAGTTAGTTAAGAGGATTACATATAATCTTATAGATCTGTGTTTAGCCAAGAGTGATAGGCTTGTGAGATAGAGCAAGATTTGATTGGTGTTTATAATTTCTTTCATTAACTTAGTGGAATGACTGGTGTGGATAACCAGATCCCCAGCAGCGGAGCTGAAAGAGAGGACGTGCTCAAAAAGAGGAACCTCTATAAAATTCTTGACTCCTTTGCTTATGCACTTTATTTATTAATTGTGTAATTTAGCACTGCAAGTCATTAATCATAATCCATATCTAATATTAATTCACGTGAATCTCCTTAAGCAAAATATTCAATTGAAGCTTCACGTTGTTTTAAAGAAAAGTCTCTCTTCTAAAGAAGTTTTAAGGTTAATTTTGTTAAGTGTTTTTCAAAAAGTTTTAAAAGCAAACAATTCGCCCCTCCCCTCTTGTTTACATAATCGGGACCAACAAAATTGATTCTTGCCATTTGTGGGGAAAGTAGCATTAAGGGTGTTAACTTGAATTGTTACCATGTTTGTGTGTATATGTGTGGCGGTGTAAGGGAGTATTGAATTGGTGGAGTTTGTGTTGGATGTATTGAGTTGAAGGGTGTTGCACCGTGAGTGAGGTGTTGTGCGTATAGTGGTGATTGAAAGTACACCGTGTGAGTGTGTAATGTGTGTAGCGGTGTGAATTGTTGTGGGTTGAAGTGAGTGCACCATGTGTATGTATAGTGTGTGCGGCGGTGTGAATTGTTGTGAAGTTATGTGTAAGGAAGGTGTTGCACGTAGAGATAGTGTGTGTGTCGTGACTAGAAAAGGAAGTTAAGTGGTGAAGTTTGAATTCCAAAATAAGCATTTAAGTGTGAAAGTTATTGAGTATTGTTACTTAAAACACTTGCTTAGTTGAATTCAATAACTTGCTACTTGGAAGCGTTTAATTGTTGCTTCAATTTATTATTGCTATAATTGAAGTGTAGGGAAGTGTTTGTTGCATTGGGGATTTGCTGCACTGTAGGTGTATAGGAGTGTATTGTTGTGGTGTGTTTGGTGTAGTGTATTATTGGTTTGTTGAGGTAATGAGCAACCATGTCAAGTGACATGTTTTTGTCTACTAATATATTGCGCCGGGCTTTGACCTCTTTTACAACTAATGATGATGAGCAAAGGAAAATTTTGTTTCGTACTTCTTGTAGGGTACAAGGTAACTTGTGTGTCATTATTGTTGATGGTGGTAGTTATACTAATGTTATGGCTGCCTCATTAGCAACGAAATTGAAACTTAGAACTACCCCGCATCCTATACCCTATAAATTACATTAGCTAAGTGATCAGGGAAGTTTACATGTGACCCAAAGAGCTAAGATACCTTTCCGTGTAGAGGATAAATGCTATGATGAGATTAAATGTGATTTCTTCCTATGTGTGCATCCCATATATTGCTTGGCAGGCCATGGTTATATGACAAGAGGGTCTTATATGATGACTTCAAGAATACATATGTATTCTAGAAAGAGGGTAAACATATCATTCTGAATCTAATGTCACCTTCAGAGGTTCAAGAGGTTCAGCAATAGATCAGTAGACCATCAGAGATCAAAGGAGGTCTAGTACAAGCCAATAAATCTGGAGGGAAGAAGGTCTTATCAATGGGATAGGGTGAGTTGGAGGAAGCTATATCAGATGAGGTTCCAATATACTCACTACGGTTGAGATATGTCCTAAGGATAAAGGGACATCAGCATCTACCCTCTACAGTATCTTAGGTATTAAATGAGTACAATGATCTTTTTACTAATGATTTGCCAGTAGGTTTACCACCTTTGAGAGGTATAGAGCATGCCATCGACCTCTTGCCTAGTTCAGTTTTACCAAATCAACCTACATATCTCATGAATCCCGAGGAGGCTAAAGAATTGAAACGTCAGGTGGATGAGCTAGTCGAACGGGGTTTTTTCAGGGAAAGTCTCAGTCCTTGTGCTATTCCAACCCTTCTTCTTCCTAAGAAGGATGGTACTTAGAGAATGTGCATTAATAGCCAAGCCATCAACAAAATTACCATCAAATACAGGTATCCTATTCCTAGACTTGATGATATGTTGGATGAATTATATGGTGCATAAGTGTTCTCTAAGGTAGATCTTAAAAGTGGATAACATCAAATTCGGATGAGAGAAGGAGACAAGTGGAAGACCACTTTTAAAACACGCTATGGACTGTATGAATGGATGGTTATGTCATTTGGTTTGAGTAATAATGCTCCTAGTACATTTATGAGATTGATGAATCATGTAATGAAGGAGTTTCTAGGTAAATTTGTTGTTGTTTATTTTTATGATATTCTAATATACAGCAAAAGCCTAGAAAATCATGTAGAGCATCTTCAGGCAATATTTTCAGTTTTAAGGGCACAACAACTATTTGCAAATCTCTAGAAATGTTCCTTCTACCAAACCGAGGTAACATTTTTAGGTTTTATTGTATCTGGTTCCGATGTCAAGGTTGATGAGGAGAAAGTGAGGGCTAGTAGAGAATGGCCAACACCAAAATCAGTCACAAAGGTAAGGAGTTTCCATGGAGTAGCATCATTTTATAGGCACTTTGTCCATAATTTTAATAGCATTGTCAGTCCACTAACAAAACTGACTAAGAAAAATGTTCCTTTCATTTGGGGTGAGAAGGCCCAAAAGAGTTTTGAAGAGGTAAAGGAAAAACTTACTTGTGCTTTAGTATTGGCTTTACCTAATTTTGATAAGGTTTTTGAGCTAGAATGTGATGCTTCTAGGATATGGATTGGTGTTATATTAATGCAGGAGAAGAGGCCTATAACCTACTTTAGTGAGAAGTTGAGTGGTGCAACTTTGAACTATTCCATCTATGATAAGGAATTCTATTCCTTAATGAGGGCTTTGATGACATGGCAGCATTATCTCCTTTCGAGAGAATTTATCCTCTACATAGATCATAAATCACTAAAGCATTTCAAGGGTCAGCAAAACCTATCTAAATGCCAAGCCAAATGGGTGGGGTTTCTAGAAAGTTTGGTGATGAGGGTCATCTAGCACTTAAGAAGATCGAACCAAAGACTCAAGATCCATTGTAAGGAATTGGAGGACCAATAACCCGAGTTAGAGCAAAGAGGATAAATGATGCCCTACAAGGACTAGTCATGGACCTACAAGCCAAGGAATCAAATTACAAGAAAGGAGAACCAACACCTATTAATGTGATTCACATTTCCATGGAAGAATGCAAGGATTTGAAGTCTTAGGAAAAAAGAAATGTTGTGTGTTGAACCGAAAAGGAAAAAAGATTTGTGGTTTTTGTTTGTTTGTTATGTTTTAGTATTTGCTTTGGTTTGTAATTTAGAATAATTAGTTACTTGTTTGGTTCATGTGAGGATAAGGAAGCAAATTAGATTAGGAAACTTAGGTTTTATGTGGTTACATGTATACACTATATAAAGCCGTGTAAGGAGGCCGACACATCTTATCATGGAATAGAATTTTACAACACATTTCATGGAACACGAAAAAGCCCTCTTTTGTTCTTTGCAAAAGAACTCTCCTTTAGGAATTCCTTAACCGAATTGCTATAGGAAACCCATAATTGATAACTTAGGTTTCAGTCAACAGGTGTGATTGGGGTCTAGTTACGTGCTACTTATTCGAGATGATCCTCGAGGAATTGATTCATATAGCATACATCAGGTTTTAGGTTTAACATACCTAAGGTTCACACATCATTTGGTATCAAAGCTTCAGCTTCTTGAATCAAGTAATTTCTATCCTTTTGTTATTTGCCTATTGCTCAGTTTCCATACTCTTATTCATATCAGAAAATTTGTATATTATAAAAAAAAAATCTTGTTTTAGTCACAAAATCCCTTGGAGACCAACAACATATAAGTTTAGTTAGTCATTAAAATTCAATTGTTGTTTCAATTCCTAGTTCATCTTGAAAGCATACGTACAAAAAAAAAATCAATTCAGTTGCAAAAGAAAAATCATGAACCGAAATCTCCCAAAATGAAAAATCTAGTTTTGGTAAGTTATAATTCAATTGCCAAATACACTTTCCAATTCCAACCGCAATAGATACTTTGTGCTTTCTAATTGTGTGTCCAAAAATTACATTCCATAATCATTAATTGTATTTCAGTGCAAATTGTATCCTTTTAAGATTGCATGCAAAGGAATTAATTGTCTTCTTTTTGAGTTCATATTGTGTGTCGTAGCTATTGAAGATTGCTTCTAATTTCCAAGTGTCACCGTGATTAGCAAACCAAGGGAGTCAATTAGGTGTGACTTAGTAAATTGTGTTGAGAAATTTCCAATCCAAGTTCCTAGCAAAGGATTGTAAAAGCGGGTTGTGAGGACATAATTTTGAGGAACATACACGAGTGAAATTGTGAGCATATCATTAATTGAGAACAATACACAAGTGAGTGTGAGGAACATATTTTACTTGTGATCTTACCTTATTGAAAAACTTTAAAAATATGTCGGGATAGAACACAAATAGAGGTGAGAATAGGGTAATGTTTGAGGAGTTGATGGGAGAGATGAAAAGAATTTTGACGGGTGAACTTGAATAGATCCATGAAAGAATGGATAAGATGGAGAGGTGTAGGGAACCGTCTAGCAGTACCACTGTCAAGCGAGGAGTAGGTAGACCGATTAGAGGATGAGTTAGGATAGAAGAAGGAGAGGATTCTGACTCTGGTGAATATCACAACGTGAGGGGAAAAGGGAACACCTAGAGGCGTGATAGTAACCTGGGTAGCATTAAGATAAAAATCTTAACGTTTCAGGGAAGGAATGATCTAGAGTTGTACTTAGAAGGGGAGAGGAAAATGGATCATGTGTTTGAATGCCATAACTATGCTGAAGAGAAGAAGATAAAATTGGCAGCAGTAGAATTCACATATTATGCTAGTGTATGGTGGGATCAGCTAGTGCATAATAGACACATGTATAGAGAGCAACCTGTTAGTACTTGGGAGGAGATGAAGACCATAAGGCAAAAACGGTTCATTCCTAGTCACTACCATAGGGACTTACTTAGGAAAGTCCAAAGATTGACACAAGGAACCAAAAGTGTAGAGGACTACTATAAGGAGTTGGAGATAGCCATGATTAGGGCTAGAGTGGAGGAGGATGACAAGGCCACTATGGCTAGGTTTATTAATGGTCTGAATTGGGAAATTGCTGATGTAGTAGATTTACATCACTACTTGGATATGAAAGAACCGTTACATAGAGAAATAAAGGTGGTGCGACAATTAAAATATAGGAGTGACCAGAGGTCTGGGTCGACTTCCAAATCTCTATGGAAGTCTAATTGGAAAAGGAACTCCATGGATTCCAAGCCTAAGGAGGACATGAAGGCTAAGAATCCAATTGCTACATCTAAGGGTAAAATTGACACTAAACCACCTTCCAAAATTAGAGATATCAAGTGTTTTAAGTGTCAAGGATTTGGGCACATTGCATCCCAATGTCTAAATCAAAGAGCTATGACCGTATGTGATAATGGGGATGTAGAGACCGTGAGTTCAGAAGAGGAAGAGGAGTCACCATTACAGGAGTATGATGACATTGACTTGGAGGGACCTGTGAGTGGTGAGTTGTATGTCACGAGGAGAGTACTTAGTGTACAACCCCAGGAGGATGGTAAGGGGATCCAACGTAAGCACATATTTCATACACAGTGTCATGTGTAGAGTAAAGTTTGTAACTTGATAATCGATAGTGGCAGTTGCACTAATGTTGCTAGCACCTTGCTGGTGGATAAGATGCAGTTGAAAGCTGAGAAACATCCAAAGCCATATCGATTACAGTAGTTGAACGAATGCGAGGAGGTAAAGGTGACCAAGCAGGTTCTTATAGCCTTTTCCATAGGGAGCTACAAAGATGAGGTCATGTGTAATGTAGTACCTATGTAGGCTAGCTACATATTGTTAGGGTGACCTTAGCAATTCGATAGGAAGATTACATATGATGGGTACAAGAACCAATATTCCTTTGTACTAAACAAAAGGAAAGTGGTTCTCACGCCACAAAAACCATGGGAAGCTTATGAGGATCAAGTGCGGATTGCAAAGGAGTTTAGAGAAAAACACTTGAGTGCACAAGAGAAGAGTGACGAGAAAAAGAAGAAGAGTGAGAAAAAAAAACACTGGTGAGCTATGAGGGAAAAGATTTTGAAACACTGAGAGGAGAAGAAATTGCAAGAAAAAGTGAGGTTAAGAGTGCAATGCTGGCAAGGAAACAACTACTTGTGCTTATGTACAAGGATGTTTATTTTACTTATACTAACACTAACTCTTTGTTGCCAAGTATGGTATTTTTTCTTGGTTTTGTTGTAGGTATAGATGGGATAGCCATGGATGAGGAGAAAATGGAGGTGATCTGGGAGTGGCCAATACCAAAGGGACGTGTCAAGACCGTGTTTCATCCAGGATAAGGGGTTTAGGTACAATTGAGAAAGGAAAGACTTGCTGAACAATGGAAGTCCAAATTGCTTCCAAAGGGCAATAGACCTTTCCAAGTAGTGGAGTGCATAAACGACAATGCCTACAAGATAGATTTGCTAAGCTACTATGGTAATATAAGTTCTATATTTAATGTTTCTGATCTTACTCCTTATGATGTAGGTGATTCGAGGATGAATCTTTTCAAGGAAGGAGGGAATGATGAGGATCCTCTAGCACTTAAGAAAACCGAACCAAGGACTTAAGATCCATTGCAAGGAATTGGAGGACCAATGACCTAAGCTAGAGCAAAGAGGATGAATGATGCCCTACAAGGACTAATCATGGACTTACAAGCCAAGGAATCAAATTACAAGAAAGGAGAACCAACACCTATTAATGTGATTCACATTTCTATGGAAGAACGTAAAGATTTGAAGTCTTAGGAAAAAGAAATGTTGTGTGTTGAACCGAAAAGGAAAAAGATTTGTGTTTTTTGTTTGTTTGTTATGTTTTAGTATTTTCTTTGGTTTGTAATTTAGAATAATTAGTTACTTGTTTGGTTCACGTGAGGATAAGGAAGCAAATTAGATTAGGAAACTTAGGTTTTATATTGTTACATGTATAGACTATATAAAGCCGTGTAAAGAGACCGGCACATCTTATCATGGAATAAAATTTTACAACACATTTCGTGGAACACGAAAAAGCCCTCTTTTGTTCTTTGCAAAAGAACTCTCCTTTAGGAATTCCTTAATCGAATTGCTATAGGAAACCCTTAATTGATAACTTAGGTTTCAATCAATAGGTGTGATTAAGGTCTAATTCTGTATTGCTTGTTCGAGATGATCCTTGGGGAATTGATTCAAATAGCGTACATTGGGTTCTAGGTTTAACATACCTAGGGTTCACGCATCATTTTGCATATGTGATAAAGTAAAAAAAGGGTAATTGGAATATGGTAACTAACGCTTTGTCACGCAGGTATGTACCTATCACTTCTCTTCAATCGAAACTACTAGGTTTTGAATTATTGAAGGAACAGTATATGCATGATGATGATTTTAGAACAATTATTAAGAAATGTTCTGAGGGTAAGATGCTTGAGGGGTATTACATGATTAAGGGGTTTTTGTATAAAGCTGGGAAATTATGTATACCTTGTGGGTCCGAAAGGGAATTGTTGGTGAGGGAAGTGCATGCAGGAGGATTGTCTAGTCATTTTGGCGAGAAGAGAACCCTAGCCATGTTGAAAGAAAATTTTTATCAGAAGGGTATGATAAAGGATGTTCATAGGGTGTTAGAAAGGTGTAGAGTTTGCAAAAGGGCAAAAGGAAAGAAAGGCATTCATGGTGAATATATATCATTACCTATACCTGCTAAACCTTGGAATAATTTCAATATAGATTTTGTGTTGGGTCTACCTAGGATGCAAAGGGAAAAGGATTCTATCATGGTGGTTGTTGACAGATTCAGCAAAATATCCCATTTTATGCCTTATCAAAAAACAAATGATACCATTTTTATTGCTAACCTTTTTGTGCAGGAGATTGTTAAATTGCATGGTGTTCCACATAGTATAGTGTCTAATAGAGACACCAAGTTTCTTAGCTTCTTCTGGAAGGCACTATGGAGTAAACTTAGTACTAAACTTATGTATAGTACCTCTTGCCATCCACAAACCGACGGCCAAACTGAGGTTGTCAACTATACTCTTGGCACCTTACTAAAAGCAATGGTTGGCAAAAATCTTACTAATTGGGACTTGTGTCTTCCTACTATCGAGTTCGCTTATAATAGGTCTACTCATAGTTCAACCAATAAGTCTCCCTTTGAAGTTGTGTATGGCTATAATCCTACTATTCCATTGGATCTTATAGTAAGACCAGCAACAAAGGAAGAGAGTCTGAGTGGAGTGAAGAAGCTAAGGAGATTCAGCAACTTCATGAGAAGATAGCTGAACACCTTCAGAAGACCTAGGAGCAACAGAAACTTCAAGGAAACAGGCACAGGAAAACCAGCATTTATAATCTAGGTGACTTAGTCTGGATTAATCTTAGCAAAGATAGGTTTCCACATAAGAAGTCATAGAAGCTATCATCCAGATCAGATGGACCTTTCCAAGTTGTCAAGCGTATCAACAACAACACCTACAGAATAGAGCTACCAGGAGAGTATGGTGTATCAACAACTTTTAATGTTGTACATCTGTCACCATATTTACCAGATGACATTCATGAAGACTTATCAAATTTGAGGGCAAATCTTCCTGAGGCTCGAGGGGATGATAGGAATCAGATTCCCATAGGACCAATCACTAGAGCCTGAGCTAAAAGCTTACAAAACCTAGCTATGAGGATCCTCCATGAACAACTAAACCCTGATGGTGTTAATTTGGTATCTACTTTTGTATCATATAATTGTTATGCATTCCAATAGGTACATTTATCGGTTCTATAAGATGGCAAATAGAAACATGCTAAGGATCAAATTGGGGAAATTCTTAGACTCACATCTAACAGTGTGCAATGTGTTCAATTGACTTGAAGAATCGGCCATTTGAACGCCATCTTTTGTACTTGTATTTTCATTATTGAACCGGCCATTTTTACTCATTTTTGGAACTTTTGATTTATTTGTATTTTGTTGATTAAAACCGGCCACTTAGTGGCATATGTGTAATTATTTTGACATTTTAACCCTAATTGGAACAAGTATAAGTACTTGCTAACTAGGGTTTGTAGGGGACTTTTTTGACATTTTGAAAAAAATCAAACACTTTGCCGTGAGGAGTATCCTTACTAGCAAATCTCATCTCTTAAAAATTTCATGTGTAGAATTGTGGTGAGATTGGCTTAAGAATTTGTGAGTAATATCAAATTTCTTAAGTTAATTCCAATTATTACTAGTGTGTCATAACTAGTGAGTGATTGGATTTGTTCTTGTTTTGCTCATATTTCACGCCAATTAGGGATTCTTTTCCAATCTAAGGTTCACATCATTTTAGTTAGAAATTAGACTCTATTGTGTTGTTCATTTGTTTTATTTCGGAAAAACAATTGATTGTCATTGTAAATTGTGTGAATATCATTTGAAATTTAGGGTTTAAGTTCTTGTTAGTGTCACGCGTTTTGTGGAATAGGTTTGGTGTTCTTGCAATAAAATTATAGGCACATCATTATGTGTGCCAAGTGTAGATGAACTAAGGAAGGAAATATTGAAGGAGGCACATTATTCTGGCTATTTCATACACCTTGGAAGTACCAAGATGTGTAAGGATCTAAAGAGTCATTACTAGTAGAGGAACATGAAGTGGGAAATTGCTGATTATGTATCGAAATGCCTAACATACCAACAGATAAAGATAGAACACCAGAGACCCACTACATGTTACAGTGTTTACCAATACTATAGTGGAAATGGGAACAAGTAACAATGGACTTCATCACATCACTACCTAGATCTATGACTAAGTTGGACATTGTATGGGTGATTATAGACCAGCTGAAAAATCTGCTCACTTATACCTATAGGAACTAGATATAAACTTGAGAATCTAGCACAAATCTACCTTAAAGAGATTATAAGGTTACATGGAGTACTAATCTCCCATACTAGATTTATGAGGAGATTTTGGAACAGTTTGCATAGGGCTTTGAAGATAAAGTTACAATTCAATATGGCTTTTCACCCACATACGAATGGCCACTCAGAGCAAACTATTCAAATATTGGAAGACATGTTGAGGACATGTACATTGGATTTTGGTGAAATCTAAGATGAACACCTTCCCTTAGTGAAGTTCACCTATAACAACAGTTATCAAGCTACCATCCAAATGGCACCTTATGAAGCGTTATATGGGAGAAAATGTCAATCACCTTTGCATTGGGGATAAGGTGGGTAAGAAACAAATATTATGACATAATATAGTACAAGATGCAGTTGACAAAGTCATATGCAGACAAGAGGAGGCACCCATTAGAGTTCTAAGTGGGAGATCATGTGTTGTTGAAGATGTCACCTACCAAGGGAGTGATAAGGTTCAAACTAAGGGGGAAATTAAACCCCGTATATGTGAGACCCTTCAAAATTCTTGAGAAATTGGACCAATGGCATATAAACTAGCCTTGCCACCAAGTTTGGCTGGGGTACACAATATATTCAACATTTCCATGCGAAGGAAATATGTGCCCAACCTAGACCAAATCACTACATTGAAATCTCTGCAAGTGTAGCTAAATCTCACAACAGTGAAGAGACTTGTCAGAATTGTCGATACTAAAAAGTAGATTATGAGAACATGGGTCATCAAGTATGTTAAAGCGTAGTGGAGCAACTAAATAGAGAGAGAGGCAACCTAGGAGTTGGAAGAAGAGATGAAGAGAAGATACCTAGAGTCAGGTAATTTTCGAGGATGAAAATTTTAATAGGGCAACTGGGTGAATGTAATTACTCATAAATTATTTTATAAATATATATATGCTCATTTCTTATTAATATATATATATATATATATAGCTACCAAGGACAAAACGGGAAATAAGATATATTGATAGGGATAAGATGGTCTTTCAGTGACCTAAGTATATAAACCCTTTTTACCTAGGGTTACACCTTTCTTTCTTTTGACATTTGCAAGTCGTGAGACTCTCACATAACCTAGACACCCTTTGTAGAAACCCAAGAGAGAAGAGGACAATCAAGTGTTATAATTCACCAATTAAATCAAGGTGAGTAAATTGATCAATGGCGATTGATCATTAAATTTGTGTATGTTGTAAATCAAGGATTAATGTATTAGGATTTCTACAAATTATGTTACGTAAGGTTTGGGACAAGGATTCAAGTTCTAAGACGACTCGATTTGGTAATTCATTAATTTAAGCCTAATTAGCAATTTCTATGGAAAAATAATGCATAATGAGGATTAGAATTGTTATATTTGATTTAGGGTTAAAAAAGAATTAGGAATTTTGAAATGGAGAAGGAGAGTTCATAGTGAATAGAAAGATACATAGCCTCCTAACACAACTGTATCTTGTTTCATGTCAAATCCAAGCCATACAAAGAGATGTATAACCTCCCAACATAGTCGTATCGTAGCCCATGTTAAAACCCAGAACATATAGAAAGGTACACAGCCTCCCAACATGGTTGTGTTGTATCCCATGTTAAACCCAGATTAAACAAAAAGATACATGGCCTTCCAACATAGCCATGTCACATCTAGTGACAAAATATAACATACATAGAAAGATACACTACCTCCTAACATGACCATATCTCACTCGTGTAAAAAAAAAAATGTACACGGCCTTTGGCCCGATCATATACTACCTCGTGTTCACCTACACGGCCTCCAACATGATTGTATTGAGTTGAAACATGTCCATTTCATTTTAATGTGTTAGATATAATTTTAAGATCATGTAATTGGGATTATGTATAAGTTTAGAGAATTTGTGAAGCTATAGACATATAAGGGAAAGTCAAGATTTGCAAAGACAGGTATGTATATACCATATGTGTTGTTTATGCTTGTTAAGTTAGATATTGTATGTGAATTAATTATTGTTGTAAGTGACCCTGATTGTATGCACATATATTTTTTATTTGCTAGGTCCAAGAAATCAAGTGTGGGTCGATGTTCTTAAGGTGGCACCCCGATGATCGATATGTGATATTATCTCTAATAGAGTCATATACTGAAATGATCTGGGTATCATGTGAAATGATTTTGTCAAAGGACTTATGTTTGTAAAAGGATGTTGTGAAAGGATTCATAAACAGTAGGGAGTACCCATTATCAAATATATATATATATATATTATGTATAGAACAAACTCATGGACAAAGAAGAGTACATATATATATATATATATATATATATTGTTTATGGAAGGATTGTGTAGTTAAGTGTAAGGATGTATGATGATTCTAATGATGAAACCATGTACTAGTTAAATATTATGAAAGATAAATAAATGATGTATGAACATTATGTTGCATCATGTATGTGTTATTGTTTCTGTCATGACACGTGTATGTGTGTGTAGTATACATAGTGCTAAGCATTAGCTCACTCCTTGAGAGAACCTTTTTTAGTTGCAGGTGCCACAAGAGAAATTTTAGGGTATGATGAGACCCTAATAGAGACCAATCAGGATACTAAAGAGAATGTAGAATATGTATACTATGATGAGTAGTATCCCGATGAAGTGAAAGAAGAGATAGTGAATATCTTTGCAAATGTGGTTTTTTGTTTTTTGTTTGATTTAAGTTATTGAAAGCTTTCGTTGTATTTAATTGAGGAGATTAAACATGAATTATCTTTTTTCAAAGGTTATTGTAATATTCAAATTCATGAATGCTTTCACTATAATGATGTGAGAATTTGAATTATTGTTATGAATACTTGAAGGGCAATGTGTGGAGAATTGTAGAATCTAAGCCTTTACATGGCTTCACGTAATGTAGACACGTGGTAAGCCATAATGTTCCTAGGTTCTAAGGGGTTATAATAGAAGCAAAGGCCTAAAAGCCTAACTTGGAACATATGCAAGTAGTCAATGAATTCCCCGTTGTATTTCTAAAGGAATTACCAAGACTACCACCCAAGAAGGAAATAGATTTTGAGACAAACTTGATGCCAGGGACTGAATCTATTTCTAAAGCACCTTACTAAATGCCCCTAATAGAGCTCAAAGAGTTGAAAAAGCGGTTACAGGAGTTATTAAACCAAAGTTTTATCCACCCAAGTGTCTCCTCTTAGGGAGCAGCTATGCTATTCATGAAGAAACATGGCTCTAAGAGACTTTGCATTGATTATCAGGACTTGAACAAGGTCTCTATAAAGAACAAGTACTTGTTACCCTGAATGGATAACTTATTTGATCAATTGCAAGAGCTAGTGTATTTTCTCAAATTGATTTACATTCTAAATATCGTTAACTCTAGATTAAGGTAGAAGATGTTCCTAAGATGGCTTTCAAAACTCGATTTGGACATTATGAATTCTTGGTAATGTCATTTAAGTTGACAAATGCACCCTCTACTTCCATGGACTTGATGAATAGAATCTTTCGATCTCTTTTAGACAAGTATGTGATTGTCTTTATTAACAACATCTTGGTATACTCGGCTACTCTCGAATAACACAAAGAACATTTAAGGACCATACTTCAGACTCTAAGAAAACACAAACTATACGCTAAATTGTCCAAATGTGATGGTGTAAAGTTAATGGGAGGTTGCAGCTAAGTATTTTCTGTGAAGTCCTAAAAATTTCGAAAAATTATATAAACAATTAAAGAAAGTAAATAGAATAATAAATTCTCTAAAACAAATTTTTAAATTATATTTGGTTAAATAATGAAATCAATTTAAATTATAGATCTAGGAATTTTAAATGGAAATTTAGAGTGAATATTTATGTTCGGGATAATTAGATTATCTAGACGTAAGCATTCGTAATAAAATGCTAAAAATATAAAATTTAAAGATATTCTCGCACGTGAACAGAATAATAGAATAGGGACATTATGAAATATAATATAATATAATATAAATATATATATCTACACAGCCGTAAAAAAAGAGGGGTCACGTCGAACCGGATGCAACAATCTATCTGTCTTCCTATCTTATCCTTATTTTCTTTTCTTTCCTTTTCTTATTCTTCTCTCTCCTT
The DNA here is from genome assembly GCA_037954665.1 of Laguncularia racemosa. Taxonomy (NCBI): domain Eukaryota; kingdom Viridiplantae; phylum Streptophyta; class Magnoliopsida; order Myrtales; family Combretaceae; genus Laguncularia; species Laguncularia racemosa. Next base: position 2,092,309 of record JBBMOL010000125.1, read on the forward strand.
TTGCCTCCCTTTCTTCTTCTTCTGCAACACGTCTCCTTCCTCCCTTTACTTTTTCTTCTTCTTCTTCTTCTTCTTCTTCTTCCCGACGTCGATTGAGCAACCTCGCGTACCCTCCCTTTCTTCTCCTTCCCTTCGTCCATTTCTTTTTCTTTTCTTCTTCTTTTGGCCGCGTCCTTCTCCTTCACCAGCTTCCAGCAGCAACGACAATGACACAGCAATAGGGAACAACAACGATAAGGAGGACGATGGCAGAGGCAACAGCAACTATAGCAACGACGACAATAGCAAAAGTTGAAGAAGAAGAAGGAGAGTATGGGTGTGCGTGTGTGCGAGGGAGGAAGACAACAATGACTCCGACTATGGTAGCAATCGTGATGACCTCGACCCCAACAACAGCGGCCTAGCAACGACGACGACGGCAACACCCAGCCGAAGGAGAGGAGTGGAGATGTGTGTGTATAGATATAGTGTTTGATGTAGGATGTGTGGGTGTGCGAGGAACAATGACCAGCAACCACCCAACGACGGCAACAGCGACGACAACCACAGTCACAATAACCGTAACAGCAGCGGCAATAGTAATCTCCACAGCGACTATGACGACAAGCCCAACAATAATAGCGATGGCGACCCAATAGTGGCAGCAAGTTGGTGTCGTGAGAAAGTGGAGAAGGAAATCCTTAGTGCGGGTGAAGGTGTGGTGTATGTGAGGATGTGTGTGTGCGAGTGAAGGGTGTGTGTGGTGAAAGATGGTGTGTGCGCTGGTGAAGGAGGATGTGTGTATGTGTGTGCATGGCTATGTGCGTGGATGAGGAGATGTATGTGAGTGTGTGCATGAAGGAAGATGCGTATGTGTGTGCATGTGAAAGAAGATGTGTATGTGTGTGTAGCAATATGTGTATGTATGTGTGGGAAAAGGAGAGGCGAGTGTGTAGTGTGCGTATGTATGTATGCGTATGGAAATGTTGTGTGATGTGGATATACGTGTGTGGATATGGAAGGTGGGCGTGATGTATTTGAAGATGTGAGTGTATGTGTATGAGGAGATGTAGGGTAAATGGGACGTGTGTGTGTGTATAAGGATGTGTATATGTGTAGGTGTGAATGAAGGTGTGTGAGGTATGTAAGGATGCGTGTATGTGTGGGTGAATGTGTGCGGGATGTGTGTGAGGGTATGTATGTAAGTGTGTGGTTGTGTGCGGAATGTAGGAAGATGTATGTGTGCGTATGTGTATGTGATGGTGTGAGACGCGTGTACGAATGTATGTATGTGTATGGACATGTGTGTGTGTGAGTATGGAAGTTGAGGATGATGTATAGGGGGTATGTATGTATGAGTATGAGATGATGTGTGGAGTGTGAATATGTATGTGTCGGTATGGAAGGTGAATGTAGTGTGTGCAAAGCATTTGGGTGTGTGTATTGGTGGTGTAAGGTGTATATGGAGTATGTGTGTAAGTGTATAAGATGGCATGTGGTGTGGGTGCATATGTGTATGTAAAAGATGATTTATGGTGTTGGTATGTGAGTATAGATATAGGAGGTGTGTAATGTGTGTAAAGTATGCAAGCAAGTATGTATTGGTGGTGTGAAGTATATGTAGAGTATGTGTGTGGGTGTATGAAAGGTGTGGGGAAAGGCATCGGGAAGTTTGAGAAGAAATAGGAGTTATCGAGAGATCGAGAAATCCAACGGAAATTGCGTAGAGCCACTGTAGCTGACCCTTCGATACCATACTCAGAGGAGGGACTACACGTCGAAATTACCTAATGACGGCTAGGACTACGATGACCCTAAATAGGTGAGTGGGAAACTCCATGATGTGCTATAATGTTGTGCTTAATATGTTGTGTTTGATATGGATGTGTATAAGTGTATGTACAAGTGGATGTACATATATGTGCGTGAATATGCGTACTTTCGGGTGTGGAAGTACATGTCATATATGTGTGTATGTGTTCGTACATACGTGTGTATATGTATGTACACACACTAGGTATAATTATGTATAAAAAGTGTGCGGAAGTAATCATCCATTTGTAGTTCTTCATAAACAAGGTCAGCATGGGTGTCAACATGACCATGCTCAAGGTCGTGCTAACTTCAAAACAATTATTACCAATACCCAATTCAGCACGGGCTCTAGCATGGGCATGCTCGGGGCAGGGCTGAACTTTTTCTTGCTTCTGACCATTTTTCTAACTCAGCACTAGCTTTAGCACGAGCTGTGCTAAAAGTTGTGTTGAATTGAAATTTCAACTTTCTTCATTTTTTGCCAAATTCCACCTCATCTTTTGTTCATATCATTCTTAAACCTTTCTTTTGTCTCTATTGAAACCTGAAATTAAAGTCCGATTCTATAAATACTCTCTTCTACAACGGACATTGGCTTCAGCACAGGCTGTGCTGAAGGTTGTGCTGAACTGAAATTCCAACTTTCTTCATTTCTCACCAAATTTCATCTCATCTTTTGCTCATACCATCCTTAAACCTTTCTTTTGTTTCCACTGAAACCTGAAATCAGAATTTAATTCTATAAATACCATCTTCTTCAACCAACACTGGCTTCTGACACTTATCATATGTATAGAGATTGATATGTTTGTATATGTGTATTTGTATATTAAAGGTGTGGATATGTACATGTGTATGTACATGTAAATGTATATGTATGTGCATGGTTATACATGTGCTTCTGTATGGGAGATACATTATATATGTATGTACATGTTCGTGCATACATATGTATGTGTATCAATATATATATGTGTATTGATGGAAAAGAAGTATGTGTTAGCAAATGTGAAAGCGTATAGGGATACATTGTATATGTATGTACGCATTCATGCATACATATGTATGTGCATCGATATATATATGTATTGATGGAAAAGAGTATGTGTTGGAAAATGTGAAAGATGTAGGTATTGGAATCATATATAAGATGCGTGTATACACAAATGAGAAAGATTTAAGTACGGTGGAAACGTAATGGGTTTGATTGTGAAGAATTAGATTGGTATATATTTTGTTATGCCTGTTGTGGAATGGTCAATGAAATTGCTTTATTTTTCTTATGTGGATTGGTTGTTATTGTATATTGATTAATCACCTAAATATCGAATAATATAAGTTTATGGTTTAAATAAAATGAGACATGCATTACACGAAACATAACATAAATTTGAAGGCCATCACTGTCACGGGGCATCCAGAAGTAATTGTGATATTACTGAACCATCATAAGTGAACTACTGGATTAGGGGATTGTTCGCACCTTGCCGGTTCCTTGTCTGGACTGTCTTTAAGGGTGTTGCTCCGACTGTTGCAGAGGCACGAGCACGTCCGGTGTTAAAATGAATCTATTGTGAACATCAGAGTGATGTGAAAGTAAACCGAGTTGTGAGACCTGGGCACTGATGGTGGCTTCGGAATCCCTAACCCAAGGTCAAGGGGGGGCGTAAACCTTAGACTTCACGTTAGTTACCGGAAGACCATGTGAACTGTTGCATTCATATGATTGCTCATGCATAGCATATTTTTGATAACTTGATTTGTAATTTGCTTGTGCATGTGTAGCATTGAGAGTATTGTACTCCCATTCACTGAGCCATAGTGTGCTCACCCCTTCACAGACTCTTTTGCAGGTAACGGTTATGAGAGCTTAGGATAGGATAAGATGTGAAGTGTCGAGAGTTTCTAGAAGACCAGAATGATAGAGTAAGAAATTGATTGATAGGTTTTATAAACCAAATTGTTATCTTAGGGCCCTGATGTAAGGTTTTATTCTATTTTACTAGTTGGTAGGGGATACCGACTCTCTGCGATCATGGTTGACCATAGGGTACAAAATCCATAGTTATATTTTATTATATAATTATATCTAATATAACTAGTTATAAATATAATTGATAAGTCGCAAAATACCCTTATCTAGAGTAATGGAATTGTGCTTTATTGTTGAATTTTTAGATGATTTGTTGAAGAAAAGGATGCTTAATGGAATTAATGTTAATTTCAGGATCTTCTAGAGTATTTTGGAGCTAAAGGAAGGAGTTTTGAAGAGTCGGATCAAGTTTGGAAGGAATTGGATACATAACATGTGAAGAAAAGAATTCTGGAAAGTACACAAGCGAGATACACGCCCATGTACTTTGCTTGTGTATATTGAAGTGGATGTTTGGAAAGTACACGATCAAAGATAGAAGTGGATGTTTGGAAAGCTTCGAAACTTCTCTGTCATGTGATGAAGATTTGGTTTTTAATGCGAAGTTGTTGGCTTTCTTATGATTAATTGCATGCCCTTCAATTTTTCCTTAGATTCATAGATCCGGAATATGAATTTATGCATGATATCATATTAGTTAATTGAGAAATTGCTCTTATGATTAGATTTAATGCAATTAATGAGATTCGATTGTTCTTCTAGAGATAGGAAACAAGAGTCTTCTATTTACATCGACTATGTTTATGCGAATTCATGTGCTTTATGCAATTTTAGGTTGCTATTAACTAAGGAGAGATCCTATTTGATAAACCTAGGATTAGATAGGTTAATATACTTGAGAAAGTAGTTAACTTGACTAGAGAATTCGACAGTATAAGAAGTTAATTACGCCAATCTTCATAAATCTAATGAATTACATGATAGAGAAGGAGTAAAATAAGATCTAGGTTGCTTTGTTAATTGATAAATCTTCCGAACCATTGTTGTTAGTGAGTTATTAGTTTTAAGATTAGAGTAATTAAGTTTCAACCAACATATTTAAGCGGCGGTTAGATAATAGGAACGGAGTTAGTACTAGTAGTTGGTGTATCTTTGAGGGACGACCTTGTGCTTACTCGCTATATTACGCTACGATAGGTGCGCTTGCCTATTGCTTCGTAGTAAGATTAAGAACAAGAATTCAATTTATTAAAACTACGATTGGCAACGATCAGTAATTAACAAGTTAGAGTCTTACGATCTTTGACTCGTAAGACGGTTATCATGTAACAAGTGCACACGTACCATGATGATTTTAGTGGAAACTCCTAGGTCCCCCTTCCAGGGCGTGACAGGATTTTGGGTATCAAAGCTCTAGGTTGTCAGAGATAGGAGCAACCTACCAAACAATGAGATAGGGTAGAACCTTGGTAGATTGTAAGAGTAAAATCTTAAAAGACTTAGACTTTAGTCTATATGTATATATATATTTATTATTATTCGAGAGTTCTTCTAGTTCTAAGTTACTCGAAACACGCTAGCCCGTGAACTCTATATCCTCCTTCGAAACCACATAGAGGATATTATGAAATGCAGCAAAGGACGAGTCATAACCATCGAGCTTGAGGACGACACTACCATCGGGCATAACGGCTCTCCTTGAAGTAAGCGAGGTTAGTGTGGGCCTATAACCCACAAGACCCAGGAACAAATCCGTGTAACATAGTAAGGAAATACGAAAACAACTCCTTAATGATAGGCTCCACAATAGCAGGACCCCTATGAAGGGAGCTTCACTAGATGATATGAAGTTCTCTAGTTTGCAAACGAGTACCTTAGGAAAATACGAAACCACTCTAGTGTTGTCGAAATCTGAAGTTGGAATATCCTAACCGTAGCGTTAAAGCGACATGATAACCCCAACCAAAACAATAAGGAAAAAGGGCATAAAATGGGTGGGTACAAAAACATATATCACCCATTACCATAGCCCGAACGTTGATCAACAAAACTAAACTACACAAACATATGAACTTCAAATTTTAGCAATCTTGTTACCTATACGGGGTTGCATACGAAATGACAAGCTTGCAAGTAGTAGGAAAGGAAATCATATGCCATGTGTGATAATGTAGGCAGTAGTAATTGATGTGCAAAATGTAGTCAAACCATAATGCGCATCACAACTTGTGGAGTAAGAAATCTGGGCTTTAATGATCTAAGTCATTGCACTTGTATGTACGTATGGGATGCGCAAGTGAGATGGAAAGATAAGATGATGCATGTGACATATGTTATGGGTATATAGACATAAGGTAGGAAGAGAGGTATTACAAGACCACAAATGCAACATGTATAGATCCACATAAGATGTATATGGCTAAAGGAAGCTTGGGAATTGAATTCAACGTTTATACACCTATGGTATTGATGTAGGCATATTCAAGGATAATACATGGAGTTATAGCCATAAACTTAAGGTATAGAAGGCGAGTGCGGAAAAGTTTCGAGGACGAAACTTCTTGAAGGAGGGGAGAGTGTGAAGTCCTAAAAATTTTGAAAAAATATATAAATAATTAAAGAAATTAAATGGAATAATAAATTCTCTGAAACGTGATTTTTAAATGATATTTGGTTAAATAATGAAATCAATTTAAATTATAGATCTAGGAATTTAAAATGGAAATTTATAGTGAATATTTATGTTCGGGATAATTAGATTAGCTAGACGTAAGCATTCGTAATAAAATGCTACAAATATAAAATTTAAAGATATTCTCACACGCAAGTGGAATAATAAAATAGGGACATTATGAAATATAATATAATATAATATAAATATATATATAGCTACATAGCCATTTAAAAAAAAAAAAAAGAGGGGTTACGTCGTGCCGGATGTAGCAGCCCATCTGTCTTCCTATCTTATCCTTCTTTTCTTTTCTTTTCTTTTCTTATTCTTCTCTCTCCTTCTGCCTTCCTTTCTTCTTCTTCTACAACACGTCTCCTTCCTCCCTTTACTTTTTCTTTTCTTCTTCTTCTTCTTCCCGACTTCGATCGAGCAGCCCCGCGTTCCCTCCATTTCTTCTCCTTCCCTTCGTCCTTTTCTTTTTCTTTTCTTTTTCTTCTGGCCGCATCCTTCTCCTTCACCTTCGCGTTGCATCTTCTTCAGCAACTTTCAGCGGCAACGACAACAACGCAGCAACAGGGAACAACAACGAGGAGGACAACGGCAAAGGCAACAACCACAGCAACGATGACAGTAGCAAAAGCTGAAGAAGAAGGGGAGTATGGGTGCACGTATCTGTGAGGGAGGAAGACAACAACAGTGACAGTGATGACTCTGACCATGGCAGCAACTGTGATGACCTCGACCCCAGCAACGGCGGCTCAGTAATGATAGCAACGACGACGATGGCAACACCTAGCCGAAGGAGAGGAGTGGAGATGTGTGTGTATAGATATGGTGTTTAATGTAGGGATGTGTGGGTATGCGAGGAACCACGACCAGCAACCACCCAACGACAGCAACAACGACAACAACTACGGCTACAATAACCATGACAACAACACCAACGGTAATCTCCACAGCGATTACGACGACGAGCCCAATGACAGCAACAATGGCAACCCAATAGCGGCAGTAAGTTGGTGAGGTGAGAAAGTGGAGAAGGAAATCCTTAGTGCGAGTGAAGGTGTAGTGCGTGTGAGGATGTGTGTGTGCGAGTGAAGGGAGTGTGCGGTGAAGGATGGTATGTGTGCAGTGAAGGATGGTATGTGTACAGGTGAAGGAGGATGTGTATGTGTGTGTGTGTAGTTGTGTACGTGAATGGGGAGATGTATGTGAGTCTGTGCGTAAAGGAATATGTGTATGTGTGTGTGTGTGAAAGAAGATGTGTATATGTGTAGAGGAATATGTGTATGTGTGTGTGGGAAAGAGAGAGGCAAGTGTGTAGTGTGTGTATGTATGTATGCGTATGGAAATGGTGTGTGATGCGGATATACGTGTGTGGATATGGAAGGTGGGCGTGATGTATTTGAAGATATGTGTATATGTGTATGAGGAGATGTAGGGTGAACGGGACGTGTGTGTGTGTGTGTATAAGGTTGTGTATATGTGTATGTGTGATTGAAGGTGTGTGAGGTGTGTAAAGATGCGTGTATGTATGGGTGAAAGTGTGCGGGATGTGTGTGAGGGTGTGTATGTAAGTGTGTGTGGTGGTGTGCAAAATGTAAGAGGATGTACGTGTGCGTATGTGTATGCGATGGTGTAAGACGCGTGTATGAATGTATGTATGTATATGGACATGTGTGTGTGTAAGTATGGAAGATGAGGATGATGTATGGGGGGGTATGTATGTATGAGTATAAGATGATGTGTGGAGTGTGAATATGTATGTGTGGGTATGGAAGGTGAATGTAGTGTGTGCAAAGCATGTGGGTGTGTGTATTGGTGGTGTAAGGTGTATATGGAGTATGTGTGTAAGTGTATAAGATGGCATGTGGTGTGGGTGCGTATGTGTATGTAAAAGATGTTGTATGGTGTAGGTATGTGAGTATGGATATAGGAGGTGTGTAATGTGTGTAGAGTATGCAGGCAAGTATGTATTGGTGGTGTGAAGTATATATGAAGTATGTATGTGGGTATATGAAAGGTGTGGGGAAAGGCATCAGGAAGTTTGAGAAGAAATAGGAGTTATCGAGAGATCGAGAAATCCAACGGAAATTGCGTCGAGCCGCTGTAGCTAACCCTTCGATACCATACTCAGAGGAGGGACTACACGTCAGAATCACCTAATGACAGCTAGGACTACGACAACCCTAAACAGGTGACTGGGAAACTCCATGATGTGCTACAATGTTGTGCTTGATATGTTGTGTTTGATATGGATATGTATAAGTGTATGTACAAGTGAATGTACATATAAGTGCATGAATATGCGTACTTTCGGGTGTATAAGTACGTGTTATATATGTGTGTATGTGTTCGTACATACGTGTGTATATGTATGTACACACATTAGGTATAATTATGTATGAAAAGTGTGCGGATGTAATCATCCATTTGTAGTTCTTCATAAACAAGGTTAGCATGGGTGTTAACATGGCCATGCTCAAGGTCGTGCTGCCTTCAAAACACGTTATTATCAATACCCAATTTAGCACAGGCTCCAGCATGGGCGTGCTCGGGGCAGGGCTAATCTTTTTCTTGCTTCTGACCATTTTTCTGACTCAACACTAGCTTCAGCACAGGCTATGCTGAAAGTTGTGTTGAATTGAAATTTCAACTTTCTTCATTTTTTGCCAAATTCCACCTCATCTTTTTTCATATCATTCTTAAACCTTTCTTTTGTCTCCATTGAAACCTGAAATTAATGTCTGATTCTATAAATACCCTCTTTTGCAACCAACATTGGCTTCAGCATTGGCTATGCTGAAGGTTGTGCTGAACTGAAATTCCAACTTTCTTCATTTCTCACCAAATTTCATCTTGTTTTTTGCCCATATCATCCTTAAACCTTTCTTTTGTTTCCACTAAAACCTGAAATCAGAATTTAATTCTATAAATACCATCTTCTTCAACCAACACTGGCTTCTAACACTTATTATATGTATAGAGATTGATATGTTTGTATATTAAAGGTATGGATATGTACATGTGTATGTATATCTAAATGTATATGTATGTGCATGGTTATACATGTGCTTATGTATGGGAGATACATTGTATATGTATGTACGCATTTGTGTATACATATGTATGTGTATCAATATATATATGTGTATTAATGGAAAAGAAGTATGTGTTAGCAAATGTGAAAGTGTATGGGGATATGTTGTATATGTATGTATGCATTCGTGCATGCATATGTATGTGTATCATATATATATGTATTGATGGAAAAGAGTATGTGTTGGAAAATGTGAAAGATGTGGGTATTGGAATCATATATGAGATACGTGTATACATAAATGAGAAAGATTTAAGTACAGTGGAAACGTAATGGGTTTGATTGTGAAGAATTGGATTGGTATATTTTTTTTTATGCCTATTGTGGAATGGTCAATGGAATTGCTTTATTTTTCTTATGTGGATTGTTTGTTATCGTATATTGATTGATCACCTAAAAATCGAATAATATAAGGTTGTGATTTAAATAAAATGAGATATACATTACACGAGACATTACATAAATTTGAAGGCCATCACTGTCATAGGGCATCCGAAAGTAATTGTGATATTACTGAATCGTCATGAGCGAACTACTAGATTAGGGGATTGTCCGCGCCTTGCCCGTTCCTTGTCCGGACTGTCTTTGAGGGTGTTGCTCCAACTATTGCTGAGGCACAGGAGCGTCTGGTGTTAAAATGAATGTATTGTGAACATCAGAGTGATGTGAAAGTAAACCGAGTTGTGAGACCTGGGCACTGATAGTGGCTTCAGAATCCCTAACCCAAGGTCAAGGGGGGCGTAAACCCTAGACTTCATGTTGGTTACCGGAAGACCACATGAACTGTTACATTCATATGATTGCTCATGCATAGCATATGTTTGATAACTTTACTTGTAATTTGCTTGTGCGTGTGTAGCATTAAGAGTATTGTACTCCCATTCACTGAGCCATAATGTGCCCACCCCTTCACAGACTCTTTTGCAGGTAAAGATTACGAGAGCTCAGGATGGGATAAGATGTGAAGTGTCGAGAGTTTCTAGAAGACCAGAATGATAGAGTAAGAAATTGATTGATAGGTTTTATAAACCAAATTGTTATCTTAGGGCCCTGATGTAAGGTTTTATTCTATTTTACTGGTTAGTAGGGGATACCAACTTTCTGCGATCATGTTTGACCGTGGGGTACAAAATCCATTGTTATATTTTATCATATAATTATATGTAATATGATTAGTTATAAATATAATTAACTAGTTAGAGTCTTACCATCTCTAACTTGTGAGACGGTTATCATGTAACGAGTGCACACGTGCCATGATGATTTTAGTAGAAACTCCTAGGCCCCCTTCCAAGGCGTGAAATTTTCTATAGGTTGTTCTTATGGCAAATTAGGTGGTGATGGTGGAATATTGTCCACAAGTTGCTCTTGTGGACAACTAAGTGGTGGTACAAACCTTATTTCATGTTGATCATGGTTAATTTTATCACCTGGTTTTAGCCATATCTTGCAATCAGCGTTATTATTTCTTATTAATCTTACTTTTACATCAATTTCATGAATTAAAGTAATATTGACATTGTAAATTTATTTATAGGGAAAATTGCAAGTGAGAGGATCAACGTTTGTAGTCTAGTTCAAATGGAATATTGAATTTTCAAGTAGTTAAAATAGAGGGTCAATGCTATGCTAAATAGTTTAAATAAGGGATCCCATTATAGCATTATTATGGACAGTAATGAATCCTCTCTTTGAACCACTTATGTAACTCCCTAAAATTTCATTCAATAGAAACTTTATCAAATCGGTTACAATAAGAAAATACATTTAAGCTATAGCTCCAAATGAACCCAAGATTAGGCTAGAAATTAGAGATAACCCGATATATCATAAGTTGGCCTAAGTCAACTTAATTAAAGCAAAGGTCAACAAAAGTCTACTAACTCAATTATTCCCATTAACATAAGTTTTCCATTCAATACCCCGAGAAGACTTAAGTTAACTTAAAGCCATAAAACTAAGACCCGCATTGACTTAGAAAGGATTTGATAAATAAAATACCAATGATTCACATGATGTCCTTTTCCAATAGAACTGATGGATTTAACTCAATAAAAGTTTAATTGAAAACCATCAACTATACTAATTTCCACCAAACTCCCTATTTGAGAGTCCAATCTTATTCTCAATATTTCACCCAATAAACTAAATTCGAATTTTATCAAATTTCACCTATAGATCCAGCACTTAGCCCCAACCATTCCTTAAGTACTAGATTTAAAAACCCGAACTCGGTTGATTAAAGTCCATTACAATTGACTTGAGTCAACTTCTAACAAATAATTAGATGACTCAAGAAGACTTATATTGACTTGAGTCTAATCCTTTCTAAATCTATCCTATCTAATCCCAATTATGAGAATTAATAGCCTAGAACATAGATCAACAAAAAAAAATACCAATTAATGACAAACTAAATTATAAAACCAAATCAAAATCAAAAGTCCCTTAAACCTTACCCTAAAAGCCTTCTAAGCAGTTTAGCTTAAAACCACCCTCAAATCTTAATCTATTTCAACCAAAAATTTTCTAATTAAATAGTAAACCTTCAATTACTCAATAATACACAAAATATCAAAAAAAATCTAGACAAAACTCCACCAACCACACCCTTTCTCCAAGACGCCACTAAAGAGAAGTCAAACTTTTCCTCTTACCTTATCTTATCAAGATCCCCATTTATTACACCTGATCTTATCTCAATCCTACCCTATTTTATCTTTTCTAACCTAATAAAAAGACACAAAATAATTTAAAAGTAAACATATGAAAATCGGATCCCAATCAAATGCACTAAACATATGATTTTTCCATTTTTTGCCAAGGTTTACTTATCTTAATCTATCTTATCCTATAGTTAATAAATCTTACCCAAATTTTACCCTATTACACCTTAGATATACCTTGATTACCCAATAAAAGGGCTTGGCAAAATTCGAAGAGATGAGCCCTCAAAAAAATAAATTAAAAACCTTTTTTTTTTTCATATGAAGCATTAAAAAGCCATCTAACTTGACACCATTCAATTCACCCTTTTGCTATCTTAATTTAATTCAATCTAAAATATCCTAAATTAACTTGATTAAAATGGGTAAATAACCTAGAGATATCATGGAAAAATTTGAGTTTTAAAGTCTTCTAAATAAAAGGAGAATTACTCATAAATCTCATCTCCTAAAAAGACCTTGTTACTTAACCTTATTTCACCCCATGTTTGAAATCATCTTACCTAATCCTAACCTAATCAAAATTAGCCCAAAATTTTTCACGACTAAGCTAAGAAGTTAAATACAAAAAAAAAATCAGCTAAGAAGCCACATAGAAAGTACCAAAATCGTCCACCCCCTATTGATTTTATCAACTCCACATGATTTTGCCACCTCAACCTTATCTTATCCTATGCAATCACTACTCTATCTTATCCTTTGAGAAATTTGGCCAATTATAACCCTAAAACCTGCCTAATATTTTCCCCTTAAGTGTGCTAAATCAGAACCCAAATTAAATTGCAAAACAATAAAACTTGTATAAAAAGGGAGGCAAAAAGCAACTTTACCCCTATAAACAACCGCACCTTTCACATGCCATTTGCTGCCCATTTCCACTAAAAATTTTCCACCAAATTCCCACCAAACACACCTTATATTTCCTAACAAAATCAAAAAATTTCACCCAAAAATAACCTCACTTGCATCCGCAAAGACAATCCTAGTTTTGGACCACCAATTTCTAAATCTAAGGCAAGTAACTTCCAAGAAGGTTAAGCTATCTTTAGACCCCCTTAAGGAAGTTACTAACCTAAATTATTTTCTATATTTTAGGTTCTTTACTTTAGGAATTTTCATCAAAGTAAGCTAATCCCAATTTACCCAAATCATTTTCCATAGCATATTCATCATACTTACACTAATACTACTTATATGTAATAGTTGTAGATTCTAATCACAATTCCACATCAAACAAACTTCATCTTTATAAGATTATCTTATTTATTTTTCATTTGGAATATTTTTCTAAGAATTAGACATATTTCAAACTCTTAATGAACATAAAAGTGCAAAGAAAAGACATTAAGGCCTTATCTTCAAATCATGAGGACCTATGACCATCTATGATCTGTTGGACATCCATAAACACATTCTTGACATATTTTGGACATTTTATGGACATATATTCATGGACTTGCTCTTGACATATGCTTTGGACACATATTTGCCTTATTATGGCAAGGACAGGACTTTACCCAAACGAGGATCTAAACGTGAACCTTGACAATGGACCGATTCCCTAAACAAAGGACTTAACATTAAAAGACTTTAATAAAATATGGGGTTAGCTGCGGAATAATGGATTATTTTATCTTAAAGGTAGTTACTTCTTATATGTATAAATATTTCTCCATGTTTATAGGTTTTTTGGAAAATTGCCAAGTTTTACCCGAGGATTATTACGATCCTTGAAAAAGAATGGCAAGGTGAGTACCAACAATGATTGCCACTTGATTTGTTCTTGTAATTTTAGTAGCACCTAAAGTTGAACACTAGTGAACCCATGTATGTGTTTGACTGTTAAGGCCTAAAAGTAAAAGAAAGTAAAGTTGCTTGTATTCATGGATATTTTCATAGTTGATGGAGTGTCTGCAAATTGTTTGGTCACCTCCTAACTTATGTTAGGCATATCAAAATACTTATTTTGAAAAGAGTCATGCATAGCATCTTCTTGTATATTTTCATTTATTCCATCACAGTTACACAGATAATGAAAGGATATCCTAAGGGAGTGTCCTATTCTAACAATACAAAAATGACTAGAGGATGGTCATGTATTAATATGAATTCGTGTTCATTATTTTATTTTGGGTGCATGCATCTAGAAGTGTGCAAGTAAGGAAAACAATATTTTCTTTTAGTTTGTCCTGGGTCCTTATTTAGAAGATCATTCTTCTAGCATAATTATTGATATATAGAGCGTGGCTTTGATTTGTGTAGCCAAGGATGCATGCAAGCGTAACGAAATTGGTAGTTTGAACTCTAATGGAATTTTCAAATGATCCTCAACCTAAGCTCAAAGGAGGGGTATATTAGTTAGAAATATCCTTAAACCTCATGTAGTTTCAGGCTGAGTACATGTGATGATTGGCATATTATTGTTCATGCATTCATGCATTAAAAATGTTAACTTGCTTGTTTTACGTGAAAGGTGATTATGAGCTAGGATCTCACTAAGCTTTATAGCTTAACCCTCCCCTATAGTTTACCCTTTTTTGCAGGCACCGTTCTAATTTTACCCTTGTAGAATCTAAACAGCGGTGAGAATCTTCAAAGATGATGGTAGCTAGGCGAGTGAGGAAGAAGACAATTAGAATAAATATTTTTAATTTTGAGTATACTTTTAGATGAATTTAATAGAAACTTATTTCTCTATCTATTATATATGTAGAACTTTATGTTTTACATTAATAAACATTAACTTTAACATTTCTCTATCTTTATGATGGTTTCTAGAGTAACGACGCCTTATATACCATGTTAAAGTTTGTGTGCGCTGAAATCCGACTAATCATAGACTTCAATATAGTACATAGTGGGCTATTATGATTAAGGTAACCCCTAGAGCATGACAACTTAGCATGTTTATGGGATAGTAATGGGTCCTTCGTTTAAACCACTTAATATAATGTTGATTCTCCATTTTAACCACTTAACATAATGCCAATCATCTACTTTAACCACTTAAAAGTTTAATCCACTATTCAAATTTGACCCTAAACATTAATCTCCTTTCTTCTAATTTTTACCTATACTTAATGGTTAATAGTTTCCTGTTATTGAGTAGATAGATAACAATGTAAATGATCATCCATCTATAGTTACAAAGCATAAAAATACTATTATATAGCTACAAAGCATAAAAATACTACTAACTATTTCAAATCCATGATTCATATGCCATTCAACTTACCCTAGTTACATTTACATACATTCGATGAAAAATAAAATACAACCTAATATTTACCAAATTATGTACAAAAGTTGTACAAATTCAATCTTATAATGCACATAAAAGAGATATATGCATATGAAACCTTAAACACATTAGTTATATGTACAACTTGTCATAACTAAAGTAAATCAGATTATTTACATGGCTAAAAATAAATCAAAAGGAGAAAAAATGCACAAAAAATCATGAGAAGTCATCAGAATATCAAGATATGTTGAACGGAATCAAAATATCTTAGAAGGCATAGACACATCAAAAAATTATGCAATCTTCTATCCTAGCCAAGCTATAAATATAACTATGGATATCAAAATTGCAATTCTACTAAGAATTTGAAGGTATATAATCGATAGAATCATATGAAATCATACAAAATCAATAAAATCGAAAACTTATAGAATCATACACCTAAACTCACAATTCTCTCTAAAATCTGCATACACATAATTTTTCATCCATTTTGACTATGAAAAGTTTCGTAAAAATGTAAACTCACAAAATTGCATTGTAAACTCGTGATTTTAACAATTATGAATATAACCCTAAACATCCTAAACTACACCACCTAATCTACCGATCCCTTTGACTATAAAAAATACCTTATTCCTACACTTAATCTAGGGGTATCCAATCCACTTAACTCAAAACCAAATTAGCCTAGTCGATGGCCTCTATATTGAAACACAATTCTGTGATCTCTAAAATTTCAAGATTATCGATCTCCTTAACCTAAGTAAACCAGCTATTTGAAGTAACTTCACCTAAACTATCCTTAACCTTAACTTGTGCTAACACACTACTACAATCATCCCCAAGATCTTCCTTAGGATCTTCCTTTGACTCCTCAACTAAACCGTCATCTGGCTCTACAATTTGCTCCTCAAGTGCATCCCCCTATAAATCTCCCTACATCGGCCCATGTGGGATCTCCTCATATACCTTCGGTATGTCTTAGGGTATCTCAAGTGCAACCTCCTCTACAACATTTTGAACCCAGTTAAATGGCTTTAGGTGCTCATCAAAAACCATCTCTATAGGTAGGAGAAATTAAGGAAACCAATCTATAATTCCTAGATGATATTGCCTAGAGATAAGGGGAACTCCATGTGGTATACGATCCAAGCATGGAGGGTAAGGTTTACCATCTTCTAACCTCACTAGGAAATATAGTACAAGGATCATCATCACTATTCCACCAATACTACGTAAGTAGTGATCCTCAAAATTTGCTATCACTATATATCCATCATATTAGGGTACCAACTCTAAAGTCATAACGTACCATGAATCCTTCCAAAATTATGGAAGACCCCTAAGGTAGGTATCACTTATGTCATCTATATATCTAAACATTTCCCAGTCCGCCATTTCCAAGAGCAAGTACTACATACAAACTCAATATACAATTGGGGAATCCTCACCCTACCATTAAAAGTGTAACCATATGTATCAAAGCTCACCTCCACATGCCTATAAGTTAGCAAGTTAAAGGATTTTACATTATAATTACACTATCCTATAGTTCTATCGTTTATATAATTACACATATGCATCTTCAAGTCTAAGTGTTTTACTATCCAAACTCACTATTTAACTTATAACATTAACTAAATCTTAATTAAGATGCTTTAGAGTCAATTTTGAACAACTATACTCTAATACCAACTAAGAACTGTTGCGCTCCGAAAGTGATATATCTATCATGTATCCTAACGTATGACAAAGGTTAACTGTTCATCCTTTATTGTAGACTTTATATACACAAGGCACCAATGACATAACTACTTTAAAGCATCATCAATCTACCATTAAATCATGGAATAGATAAATATATCATATAACATAATATATATTTATATAGTGTTTTATCATAATATTCATAAAATTTAAACTTGCTTGATTATAACCACCACACACCAATCAACCTAGGCCACTTAAGAGGGACACAACTAATTTAGAAACCAAACTAAACAAGAAGGTCCATCTACTATTACTCCTCACTCCCAAACCCTATATATAACTACGTACAAACCTATGGATAAGTGAATTGCGGCATGTTTACTCTGCAACTATAAAGTTATCTATAGTGAAATGAACAAACCACAACTCAATATAAGGTAGGAGACAAAAAGCATATACAAACACAACAAGTCAAACTAGGTTGTCAATCAATTAACCGGATGCAATGCAACAAATCAAATGTCTTCCACACAATATCATCTAATTCGTTGTGAGAATAAAGAAAATAACCCTACTTTAGTCTGGGTTTAAGGAGTTTAGAGTGTTATGTAATGACTAATGACCAAACCCCGACTTGTGCAATGGAGTTATTACTCCTTTCAAGGCTTTTAAGACACATTCCCAACCTCACCATGACCTCTTCTCCTGTTACTTAGTTTGACCTTGAGCATGGAAAAAAGCAACATTTACCTCTCCTAAAAGTTGGCATTTGGTGGAGAGAAACATAATCACACCCCTACTAGGTTATAATGCATGTCATTTTGAGGTTTTCTTTTAAGTTTAGTTATGTTCATTTCAAAGGTAATCAACCAATTTTGGAGATACACCATACAAGAAATCAGACAACAGTCCCCATAGATGCAACTTGTAGGTCGACTACCAAATCACCACTTTCATATCCAAACACACGTATCGCATGCATGAATCCAATCTATTTACAATCAAAAGTAATTATATACTCCATATTCCAAATGTAGTAAAGCGTTTATCCCACTTACTTGGAGTTGACGTTTACTCAGTCTATCCTATGGTCTTGAACCTCTCGTCATCAAGGAATCCTATATATATATATATATAATATATATTTAGTTTTTGTGATCTATATATATATATATATATATATATATATGTGGATATGCAAATTATAGATATATTTTAAAAAATCTCTATGACGTTGAATGTTAGAAAATATACTCATATGTATAAGAAGTAACTACATAGTCATATTTATATGTCCATCTAACCTATTTTCTTATATGTATATATATATATCATCTACATACAATATAGTTTATATTGCTATAGTATCATAAATAATCTTTAATATATGCAATCAAAATATTATGTAAAATCCATCATTTTTCATTACAACATGTAGATGTAATTCATACAATCACATTTTGATTATAGAAACATATATATACATACGTACACACATACACACACACATATTATCTACTTACAATATACTTTATATTGCTATAGTATTGTAAATAATCTTTAATATATGCAATCAAAATATTACGTAAAATCCATCATTTTTCATCGCATGTTATTTGTACAATCACATTTTGATTATAGAATGGTCATCACAAGACATTATTTTTCTTAATGTTATGGAAACATTCATTTCATTATATTGTTGTCCAAATTTTATCATATTAGTATTGTTATGCTCATACGAGCACAACAATACGTAATATTAATTTTATCTATAAAAGTAATTTTGAAAAGACCCTTTTATTGATAGGTCATTTTGGCTAAGTCTAAGCCAAGCTTAATGCTATAGGTAAAGCCATTAGCCCAAATGGTGGTTTAACCTCTCTCCCAGTCTGGCCTTTTAACTTAGTCAACTCTAAATAAGGCTTGCGGTAAGCCATTAACGATCATAATCACCCACTCTTCCATTACTTAGATACTTTGGACGTACTCCAAGAGACATGCCCCACATTCTCCACTTCCAACCATCCAATAGCACCTTCTATAAATGCCAATGACTATCCATGAGTAAAAGGATCAGAAACCTTAAGCTCTTTCAATCTCCTTTAAACCCTCATTTTCTATATACATTCAAACTCTAACTTGAGTATCGGGGTGACTATGCCAGATAACCCCAGCACCCTTAAGCTCATTACTTTCTCATGTATTGCAAGTCTCAACACCTGTCTCAAATCAACAATGAACATTTGATGCCATCTTTTAATGAACCACGAACATAGCTAGTAGTGGCAAATCTAAATCCAAAGCCACTAAAAGCTCACCCACTTAAACATAGTATAAACCCCATCCATCTGTCCAAACAACCACAAGTAGTAAGGTAAGGAGAACAAGTTAGCTCACCTTGATCAAAAGCTTGCCAACCTCTATGCTAAAAACACTTAGTTATGTGCATGGGTGGATCAACTACAACAGCAATAGCAGCGCCATTAACAACACACCTAGTTAAGAGATCATGATGACAATCATGCCTCTACCTATTCTCCACCACCATTCCCCCAACAATAATAGCATAAAATGCAATGCCACTTGCACCCCCACCACAACCTCTTCTAGCTACATCCCATAGCTAAGCAAGACTTCCTCTGCCTTAACCACAACCATCTAAGGTACACTCCCATCGCTCCTTGCACAATGCAAACATAGGTAAGGTGAAGGATATGATCAAGAGCCTCTCCCATGATACTAATAAGTTTGATCTTTGGGGATCAATACTCAATAACCTAATCTACATTTACATAAAAGATCTAAGATGAGGTGCTCCCCTACATATTCGAATCCCAATGCCTGAGTTCTATGATAGAACTACTGACTTGAGTGACCACCTCAACTGCTTCATGTCGCAAACGCATCTTTTAAGTTGTACTGATGTGATTGCTTACAAAGATTTTCCAAGTACTTTAAAAAAGTCAGGTCAAACTTGGTATAACCACTAAAAGAAACTCCATTTCAAGCTTCAAGGATCTTAGCAAACAATTTTACTAGCACTTCTTAGCTAGCAACATGCCAGTAAAGGATTCCTCTAGCCTCAACCTCATCAGATAAAGGCAAGATGAATCTATTTAGGATTATTTATCCCGCTTCATAACAGCCATGCTTGAGATCCCAAATCTCAACATGTAGGTTACCCTTAATTCCCCAATAATGGGTATATAACCTTTTGGTAGGTGTACAACCTTCTGGAAACTCTCTATATCAAAAAACAAGTTGAACAATTTTGATAAATTACATAAGTAAGCTACAAAGTTCATTACCATGGAAGACAACATCAAGGCTTGTATAGAGGCTAACCAAACTAAGTTGGAAAAGAAAATAGATGAAAAAGATCAACCCAACATAAAGGACTAACTCAGCCTTAAAGATTGTCCTACAAATGGAATAATGGTAGCATGCCATTATGTTCTACATAGACCACACCCCCTCAACCAATTCTAAGGATAAATACTTCTTAAAGTTCATAATAGAGGTTTCCTTATATAGCTTGAGAAACTCAGGGGATACCCTTCCTAGTGAAACTTAGACAAATACTACGAATTCCATAGAGATAGAGGACACAACACAGAAGATTATATCTAATTAAAGAACACCTAGGAAGATGCCATTAGATGAGATTACCTCTATAAGTACATTAACAACTAACCTGAGGAGGCTAAGAGGCCTATCTAAAGAAGAAGAGCCAAGTTCAACAACTAACTCAAAACCTCAGCTACCAACAATAACTAGGCCCCCAATGATATTAGCAACACCATCATTAGGGGACCCTCTTCAGGAGGGCAGTCAAGCTCAAGTAGCAAAGCTTACACCCAATGTCAACAAGTTATGAGCATGTACAACAAAAATCCTAGAATGGACAACTCTAACTCCATCTCCTTCTCTAATAAAGATTTGAAAGGGGTTTAGGCCCGATATCATGATGCACTCATCATAACAACATGGATCGCTAGCTTTAAGGTCCAAAAAACACTCATTGTTCTTGGAAGCTCAATGAACATCATTTTCAAGGCCGCCTACAATAAAATGAAGCCTAAGTTGAAGTTCAAACTAAAGCCATACAACTAAGAGCTTTTTGGTTTCAACAACCAACCCATCCAAGTTGCTAGTATTATGTCTCTCCCCATAGTTCTCAATGATGACAAAACAATTATCAAATAACTCATTGACTTCCTAGTGGCAAACTACTAGTCACCTTATAACGTTATACTAAGGAAGCCATGTTAGAACTCCTTTAATATGATCCCCTCTATGGCATATTTGAAAGCCATATTCCCAATCTCCACAGGAGTTGACATTTATTGAAGTGACCAGCTACTAGTAAGGTCATGCTATCTAGAGGCATTGACTAGAAGAGAAGTTCTCATTATTGAGACAAGGCTAGAGGAGAAGCCAAGAAATGGGGGTTAACCATAAAGACAATACAACTCGATAGCAGCCTTGAGTGGTCCACGCAAGTTAGAAAGTTAATGCTTATAGAATTAAAGCAACATCTCATCAACTTCCTCCATTCTAATAAAGATGTGTTTGCCTAATCGCTGTTAGACATGCCAAGCATTTTCGTAGAAGTAATCATGCATCAAGTCAATGTCAATCTAACTTGTAGGGTCATGAAATAGAAGAAACTCATTTCACCCTTGAAAGGTAGGCAAAAATTGAGGAGAAGGTGTGGAAGCTGCTTAAAGCTAATTTCATGAGGGATGAGCCTTATCCAACTTGGTTGGCTAATTGCATGTTAGTCAAGAAATCCAATAGGAAGTGGCATATATGCATTAATTTTACAAGTCTAAACAAAGCTTGCCTGAAGGATTGCTTTTCTCTTTTAAGGATCGATCAACTAGTCAACTCAATTTCAAGTCATTATGGATTTCTCATTCAAGCTACAATCAGATAAGAATGCATGAAACCGACCATGTACACACCTCATTTATGACCAATTTCAACACTTACTATCACAATGCCATGCCCTTCAAACTAAAGAATGTAGGGGCAACTTATCAGCTTTTGATGACAACAATGTTTAAGTCTCAAATTAGGCAAAATGTAGAGGCTTATGTGGACAATATAATCATCAAGGGTAGGAAACCCAATGATTACCTTAAAGAACTTTAGGAAATGTTTAACACCTTAAAAGAGTACAATATGAAGCTAAACACCTAAAATTATTTATCTGAGATTACCTTAAGGATGTTTCTTGGGTATATGGTCATAGTCCATGGCATCAAGGCAAACCTAAAAGAAATTCAAGTTGTTTTAGATATGTAACTCCTAAGAACTATCAAGGACGCACAACACCTAACTAGACGAATTGCCATGCTTAGTAGGTTTGTGTCCAAGTGAACTAATAGATGAGCAAAGTTCTTCAAAATTCTAAAAAACCCTTAAAACTGCCAATGAACTAAATAGTGTCAAGAAACATTTAATGACTCGAAGATGTTCTTAATAACTCCACTAGTACTGTCTAAATCAATCCTTAGAGAAGAGTTGTATTTATACCTATCAGTGAGTGATCAGGCCTTTTCTTTAATGTTAGTCCGAGCTGAAAGAACACAGCATAAGCTAGTGTATTACATAAGCTACATCCTCTAGAGGCCAAAAGTCATTATTTTAAAGTGGAGAAGTTTGCATTGGCAATGGTGATCTCTATGCGAAAGCTTCGACCCTATTTTGAAGCACATCAAGTATATCCTAACCAATTAACCACTACAACAAATATTGTACAAACCCGATGCATCTAGAAGAATGGTCAAGTATGCTTTAGAGTTGAGTATATATAATATCCAATACCAACCTAGGGAAGCCATTAAAGCACAAGTCTTAATTGATTTCATGGTAAAGTACACAACACAAGAAAAAGCACCAATCAATGAGGGCACATCAGTGTAGACTCTCCACATTGATGGATCATGCACTCAAAGGGAGTGGAGCAAGATTAGTGTTAAGAGGACCACATGGGATAAAGGTGCACTATGCACTTAAATTCATCTTTGCCGATAGTCACAATGAAGCTAAATATAAAGAACTCATTCTTAGAATGTGATTGGCAAGAGAAGTTAACATAGAGAAGTTGGAGGAGGCAACTATCCATTTATCACATATTTGAAGAATAGCACTATCCCTAAAGGTAAGAAGGAGGTAAGGAAGTTCCTATCAAAGAAACTCAATATACCCTTTTAGGTGATTAGTCCTACCAACATGGTTATAGCCTCCCCTACCATAGATGCTTGAAACTAGAGGAAGCTTAGCACATCCTAGAAGAACTACATGCTGGCATATATAACAACCACATTAAAAGCCAAGCCTTATATATGAAAGCTCTTCATCTTGGTTACTATTGGCCAATAATGAAAAAAGATACTAGGGAGTTGGTAGAAAAATGTGTTCAGCTCTAGAAACATGTGCCTATAAACCAGCAACTGAGTAATAATATGTTACGCATTACTAGGTCGTGGCCTTTTGCTCAATAGGATATTGATATCTTAGGTCTTTTCCCTAAAGCAACAGGTCAATGCTAGTATATTATCATGATTTTCGATTATTTCACGAAGTGGGTAAAGGCAAAGGTTATGGCCAAGATCACAAAGAAGAATGTAGAAAATTTCATCTTAAACTACACACTGAGTAGATTTAGTATACCACATGCCCTAATCACAAACAATAAGACATAGTTTGACAATAATAAGTTTAGGGAATTTTCTTCTAACAAGAAGGTTAAAATCCATTGCACTTCGATGGCCTACCCCTAATCTAATGAATAAGTTAAAGCAGTGAAATACTAAACAGTCTTAAGAAAAGGGTGGATTATGCAAAGGGAAAATGGGCAAATGAGCTCCCCTATATCTTGTGGGGATACCAAACTACGCATAAGACAACAATGAAGGAGATGCCCTTCAAACTTGCCTTCAGCTTAAAAGCAGTCCTTCAAATCAAACTGGAACTCCTAAATCTACACACCCAGGCTATGGACATATTAGTTAATGAGTTCAGTCTATGAGCTAACTTAGACTTAATTGAGGAAGTTCAAGATTTGGCAAGTATTCACGTGGTAGCCTTAGTATGTAAAAAGTTATGAGCCACTAGTTCCAAGGAAGGTCTAGACAAATTAGCACCAAAGTAAGAGGATCTAGTCAAAGTTCAAGAGGAAGCAAGGTATAGTGCATACATGTTGGAAAGACTTGATGGTCAGCTAATTCCTATGACTTTAAATGCTAGTAATCCCAAGTTATACTTTAAATAAGTTCAAAATGTAACTACTTTGTACATAATGAAATGTTTCTGTTAATGTTAGGGGAGAATGTTAAGTTCTCTAATTTAGTTTTGATGTTAACAAAAGAGGAATAAGTGTAACGAATGTTTAAGATAGCACGTAATTTTTCTAAAGTTGAACAAGGAGACAGAAGCTTGTTCAGAACCTTCAAAAGTGTTATATAAACTATTTTTGTTCTGACAGAAGGTGTTTCAGAAGTTGTGTAGTGTATCCATAGTTATCGTGTTAACCTTTCAGAAGCACTTTCAGAACCTTCATAACAGGAGGACAGTTGACAGGTTTGTTTTAGAAGCACTTTCAGAACCTTCATAACAGGAGGACAGTTAACAGGTTTGCTTCAGAAGCACTTTCAGAACCTTTCATGTCTGTTACGAATTTTTCCAGATTACGTTCTAAATTTTACATCGGTAGTTTTAATGAATTTCAAGGCCTAGCTCCATGTGTCAAGTATTTTTGGGTAACATACTTGATGTGTTTTACTAAAGTTGGATTTTATATCAAGGGTTTTTTAATTTACATAAAGTTTTACAAGATTTTATTCAAAGATTCCATTTTATGATAAAGTGAGATCATATAAGATTTACAAGTTTTATCCAGATTTAAAGTTGGATATTTTTACTATATTTTGGGAGATCCAGTAGTTACAAAGATAAGGATAAGAGATATGGTTGTTATATCAAGATATGGTTCCACAATGTGAGGGATATCTTCAACAAACTTGATCCAAGAGATATATCCAAAGAAGATCTCGGTCAAACTAATTATCCAAGCTTATCCTTATCAAGAATATCACGGAATGCAGATCTTCTCCAACAGATCCAACTTATTTTTGAATTGAAAATTCAAAAATAAATTCAAGATTATCACGTGGAAAGTAGCCGTTATGTTTTCTCCATATATAAAGTTTTTAATTCAAATGAAAAAAGGAGTGAAGAACGTTGAAAAAAACAAAAAAAAAGGAACGTTGTTGAAAGAAAAATACACACGAGAAGAAAAGACTCATACATCTTCGAGCAAAAATCTTTACATATATATGTGATCTAGAGGAAATCTGTTATTCCTCATTGTTGTTGTTGAGATTCCTTTCGTGAATAAGGAATTGTTTGTCGTTTCATCACTATAGTTGAGTGATTAGCCTACTTCGATGGCTCAAACTTCTCATATTGGAAGATGCGTATGGAAACTTACATTAAAGCTAATGATTATAATTCATGGCAGGTCATTTCACTTGGAGACAGTATGATCACCTTGAACGGAGATTCAACCTTGTCAGATTCGGAGAAGAAAATTATTGAGAAGAACAACAAAGCAAAAAATTTATTACTGACTACAATTGCTCCATCAGAGTTCTATTTAATATCATCGTGTCCAAGTGCAAAGGAGATTTGGGATATCCTATCCGATACATATGAAGGGACTGATACCATCAAGGAAACTAAGATAAATGCTTTAATTTAATAGTATGAATTATTTAAGTTTAAATCTAATGAAGATGTCAAAGATGCTTTTAACAGGTTTACAGCTATCACAAATGAGCTTGCATCACTTGGAAAGAAACTTCCAGATCCAGATCTTGTGAGGAAAATGTTGAGGATATTGCCACCATCTTAGGATGCAAAGAAAACTGCTATAGAGGAAGCTCAAGACCTAAACAAGTTAACTCTCAGTCAATTGAGAGAAAAGCTCATGGCATATGAGTCACACATAAAGACCATGCAAAGAGGAGAAGACGGTACCAAAGGAATTGCATTTAAAGTCAAGGAAATAAAGCAAAATGAAACCGAAATAGATGATAGCGACGATGAGAAAGAAGAGGACATCAGTCTTCTAGCACGTAGACTCAACAGGCTGCTCAAGAAGCAAAGAGGTAAGAAGTTTAATGTTTTCAAGAAAAGTACTGAATATAAGCATAATGATGCAGGAAAAGCATATAAGGAGAAAGAAAAGAAGAAAGAGAAAAGGGAGATTCAATGTTATGAATGCAAAAAGCCAGGACACAGCAAATACGAATGTCCAACACTGATCAAGAAAATGGAAAATTGTAAAAAGAAAAGTCAAGCAATGCTAGCAACATGGAGCGATTTAGAGGATACAGAGACAAATTAGAGGATTCAGAAGAAGAAGAGGATGAGGCAAATCTATACCTAATGGCTAGTTCTGAGGTACATTCTGAATCTAATGAAGATGTAACTGAAACTGACATGCTAGTAGAAATGAGTAAGCTACTAAAGGCACTAAAAAGGGCTGATACAAAATTAGCTAAGTATGAAAATGAAATAAAAGCTCTTAAGAATGAAAATGGGGTAGTAAAGCAAACAAATTCGTTACTTGCGGATGAAAATGATATCTTGAAACAAGAAAATGAATCCATGCATGTGAGTATAGAGAAACTAAGAATAGAAAATCAACTACTTGAAGCAGAAACAAGTAACATGAAGGTAAAGATTGATGAACTGTCAAATTCGTTGAAAAATACCTTTAAGAAATTTGATGAAAGTGATAAGAAATTGACCATGTTAATTTCTTCACAAAGAGTTTCGAATGAAAAACATGGGTTAGGATATGAGCATGGTTCGAGTTCAAAATCGAATCAAAATACAGTTTTTGTTAAAGCTAAGCAAGTCTTAACTGATAAATTCAAAAGTAAAGAGTACATTTCGAATATAAATATTGTTAAAAGAGGAAATACCAGAGACTTTTACAAAAGTTATTCTGACAAGAAGTATCCACACAATGGGTACTACAGAAGCAATACCAGAAGGTATAACAGAAGTTATACAAACCAGAATTTCCAAAAACAGGTAAATGACAGGTATAGGAATGTTAATTCTTATGCATGCTTCTTCTGTAATAAATTTGGTCATATTGAGAAATTTTGCTATTATAAAAGAAATAAGCTCAGTAGTCAAGAAGTAAATCGAAGAAATCAAATGAGCTTATCTTTAAAGGGCCCAAACTTGCTTGGGTTCCTAAAAGAACTTAATTATTTCCATTTGTACAGGGACATGAAGCTAAAATAAGAGGAACTTGGTATTTGGATAGTGGATGTTCTAGACATATGATTGGAGATGCTTCATTGTTCAATAGCATAACTTGGGAAGAAAAAGGGTATGTAAAGTTTGGAGATGATAGTAGAGGTAAAATAATTGCCACTGGAACGATTGGTATGCCTACGTTTCTTATTGAAAATGTATATCTTGTGCAAGGTTTAAAACATAATTTACTTAGTATTAGTCAGTTATGTGATAAAGGTTATAGGATGATTTTTTATCAAGACAAGTGCTATGCTTTTAATGAAAATGATGAAAGATTATTTGAAGGAATTAGGAAAAGAAATATCTATCTTATAAAACCAGATGAAATCAATAATGATTGTTGCTTAATTTCTTTGAATGATCATGTTTTTGCTTGGCATAAACGACTAGGACACGTTAATTTTAATCACCTAGAAAAATTGTCTAAAAAGGATATTATTAAAGGATTACCTAAGATAAATATTAAACAAGATGTGAAATGTGATACTTGCTTAAAGAATAAAATGGTTTCTGTTTCTCATAAAAGTAAAAATGTAATCTCAACTAAGAGACCACTTGAATTATTGCATCTTGATCTTTTTGGACCTACTAAAGTCTTAAGCATGGGTGGAAGCAAATATGGACTTGTTATTGTTGATGATTTTTCAAGATACACTTGGGTTATATTCTTGCGACACAAAAGAGATAACTTTGATTCTTTTCAAAAGTTTGCAAAAAAAATACAAAATGAAAAAGGAGTTTTCCATAATTAGTCTTCGAACTGATCATGGAACAGAATTTCAAAATGCAAGTTTTTTAAATTTTTGTGAAGAACATAGTATATCTCATAATTTCTCATCTCCATACACTCCTCAACAAAATGGAGTAGTGGAACGCAAGAATAGAACTTTACAAGAGATGACTAGATCTATGTTAAATGAGAGTGGAATTGCTAAGTATTTTTGGGCAAAAGCAGTTTCTACAGCTTGCTATATCATCAATAGAGTTTTCATTCGACCTATGACATCAAAGACTGCTTATGAGATGTTTCGAGGTAAGAAACCTAACGTTTCATATTTTCATACATTTGGATCTAAATGCTTTGTGAAAAAAAATCCACTCAACCTTGGTAAGTTTGATGAAAGATCTGAAGAAGCTATTTTCTTGGGATATTCTCTAAATAGTCGTGCTTATCGTGTTTTCAATAAGTCATCAAAAACTATTGAAGAATCTATAAATGTTAAGTTTATTGAGGATTTAAAGGATGTTGATTCTGATGAAGAAAAGGACTCCAATTCTAAAGCAGAAGTTAGTTCAGAACCTAAGTCAGAAGCACCTACTGTTAACATTCGAGGATCTGATCATCCAGAACCTATTTCAGAGGCAAATACAGAAAGTACTTCAGAAGTTGTAAGATCTGAACAAGAGGCTTCTAAAGCTTGGAGGTATAAGTCTGCACATCCTTCTGATCAAATAATAGGTGATATACAATCGGGTGTTAAAACAAGAGCTAAACTACAAAATCTTGAAAATCATTTTGTGTTGTTATCTGAAATTGAACCTAGTAAGATTGAAGAAGCTTTGAATGATGCTAATTGGATTATATCTATGCAAGAAGAATTAAATCAATTTCAAAGAAACAATGTATGGAATTTAGTTCCTAGACCTAGAGGGAAATCTATAATTGGAACTAAATGGGTGTTTAAAAATAAATTAGATGAAGACGGTAAAATTATAAGAAATAAAGCAAGATTAGTAGCTAAAGGTTATTCACAAGAAGAAGGAATAGATTTTGATGAAACATATGCACCTATTGCTAGACTAGAAGCAATACGGTTAATGCTTGCATATGCATCTTATAAGGATTTTAAAGTTTTTCAAATGGATGTAAAAAGTGCATTTTTAAATGGTTTTATAAAGGAAGAAGTTTATGTGGAACAACCACCTGGTTTTGAAGATCCTTTCAAATCAGACTATGTTTTTAAATTAAATAAAGCTCTATATGGTTTGAAACAAGCTCCAAGAGCTTGGTATGAAAGATTGAGTATGTTTTTGATCTCTAAAGGTTTTCATAGAGGAAAAGTTGACATTACTTTATTCTTGAAAACTTTTGATAATGATATCTTAGTTGTACAAATATATGTGGATGATATTATCTTTGGATCTACTAAAGAATTGTTGTGTCAAGAATTTGCTGAGACCATACAGGCAGAATTTGAAATGTCAATGATGGGAGAGTTGACATTCTTTTTGGGACATCAAATAAAACAAACAAATGAAGGAATTTTTGTTCATCAAGAAAAATACACAAAACAAATATTGAAGAAATTTGGATATGATGGATGCAAAAAGGTTACAACGCCTATGAGTACTTCATCAAGGTTAGATTCTGACTTAAATGGAAAGAAGGTAAGTGAAAAACTTTATAGGAGTCTTATAGGTTCTTTATTGTATTTGACTACATCTAGACCTGATATTTTGTTCAGTGTGTGTTTGTGTGCTAGATTTCAAGCTGCACCAACAAAAATTCATTTATCAGCTGTAAAGCGAATTTTCAAATATCTAGTTAATACTTCTAATTTAGGCATATGGTATCCTAGAACTCAAAATTTTAATCTAATAGGATATTCTAATGCAGATTATGCTGGATGTAAAATTGATAGAAAAAGCACATCTGGTACTTGTCAATTCCTAGGTGATAAATTAATTTCTTGGTCTTCTAAAAAACAAAATTCTGTTGCTCTATCCACAGCTGAAGCTGAATATGTTTCTATTGGAAATTGCTGTGCACAAGTTTTATGGATAAAATAACAATTGAATGATTATGGAATAAATTTTAAAACTGTGCCAATTAAATGTGACAACACGAGTGCAATAAATTTGACAAAAAATCCAGTACATCATTCTAGGTCAAAGCATATAGAAATTAGACATCATTTTATTAAAGATCATGTGCATAATGGAGATATAAATGTTAAATTTGTGTCAATCGATAATCAATTTGCAGATATTTTTACTAAACTTCTTGAAAAGGTAAATTTTGAATTTATTAGAAATGAATTAGGAATTTGTAACCCCTTTTGATTTTTTTTCCCGAAAATATTGAAAAATCTTTATTCATTTAAAAAAAAAATTCTTTTCATTCGTTTTCTTCCTTCTCTGATTCTCTTCCTTCGAAATATGTTCTTTTTCTCTCTCTCTATTTTCCTTCTCTCTCATTGCAACTCCAATGGCGCCTAAATCTTCAGAACGCCTCAAACAAAAATCATTCAAAACAAAATCATCAAACAAGCCTTTAGTGATTCATGATGAATCTTCAAATTCTTCGAAAAAATATCAAGAACCTTCAATAGAGGAGAATCCGAGTTCCCCTGATTCCGAATTTATCATAGGTTCCAAGAAGATTTTCAAAAGAAAATGAGCTGCATCGTCTTCAAAAGGAAAAGAAAAGGCTACTCAAGAAACCTCTCCGCTCAAGAAAGCATCCAAGAAGCAAACGAAACAAGAGAATGTACCAAGTCTGAAACCCTCAAATTCAAAATCTCTTCGAAAGAAGAAAAATGAGGTGTGTTCTTGTAGTTTTGTGGATTTTAATTTCTTTACTAGTAATGGATTTTACTGGAATGAACTGTTAGAACCCATAGGATGCATAGAACTTTGCTCTACTCAAGTTCTAGTTTATGGCGAGTGTGTCAAAGAATTTTATGGAAGTTTAAGTCTTGCGGCAGGGAATGTTTTAGTTTCCAGAGTATGTGATCAAGACATTTCAATTTCTAGGGAAGATGTGATTAAATGTCTACATCTACATGATGTAAATGATGATGTAGAGATTACGAACATGCCTAGGAATGATCTGTTTGCTGCTATAAATGGAGGCTTACAAATGGATTATGGAAAAGAAGCAATGGTCATTGATTTCGAGTTGTTTCCTCGAATCATTCATAAGATAATTGTTGAATGTCTATGTCTAAGGAAGGGCAGTTCTACTTCAATGTCCATTGAACATGCTCAAATTATCTATGCAATGATTAACAAAAAGAATGTAGACATGGCTTCTAGAGTCATTGATCAAATTTTGGAGGAATAAAGAAAGTTTGGTGTTTGGGAATATACTGATGCGATTGTTTGTGTTTAAAGGGATAGTTTTGCCTACCAGCTCATCTGAACCTATTAAATTAAAAAGGATAGGTAAAGAAGTTTTTCATCACATGTCCATCTTTGTTAAGGATTGTTTGTGGTATGCGAATGATGGTGCACATTTTGTCCATCAAAAGCATATGAAAAGAATAGTTCCGTTTGGAATATCTGTTCAAGAAGGAGGTTTAGAACCTAGTTCAGAACCTAGAATAGAGGTTGAAACAGATCATGGGAAGAAATCATATGGTGAAGAGGCTAGGAAGAGTGGAACAAAAGAAGTTATATCCAATGTTGATCTGGAACAAATAAAGAATGTTGTTCGAGAAAGTTTGAAACATGAACATCGGATTTGGTTAAGACAACTTTAACAGATGACGTTATACAACGATCTGATCTGAGGAGACTTGAATCAATGGAGTTACAAGTTAAACAAACTTCTGATATTCTTTTTGATATCAAGAAGAATTCTGAGAAGATGATTACCGATCTCCATCACTATAGAATTCTCTATGATGAATTTAGCGCGAGAGTCAAACAAGATTTATCTAATAATGTAATTGCGTTCGACAAATTTGTCTCTCAAGTGAGGAAGATTGGAGATTCAGTTACTAACTCCTTCAAGATTTTGGACTCCAAGACGGATAAAACCTCCCAATCTGTCACAAGTCTTCATGGTGAAATCAAACTCTTCTTATTGATGTGCCTAAAGGGGGGTCAAGCACAATCAACTAAAAAGGGATGAATTGATAATGATCATCCACGCCACAAACAAAGGAAAAGCCTCAATTCCTCAAGAGAAAATCCGAAATATTGATGAAAAATCAAAAGGATATAAAGAACATCCGATGGCTAGATTTCAATGATGAACAATAGAACATGAAATGAGATTCCAATTCAATTCGAATTACTCCAAATCTGAAATTTAGAACCCTAATTTCAAAAGAACAAGATCAACATAAAAGTAACTAATTCCTCACCAGATATGACGCACTAGTTTGGAGTTAGGATCAACTTGTAATTTGTTGATATGACTCACAACAAATTCAAGTCCACTCGCCACAATTTCACTAAGGAAATTGATAAGAGCAAATGCTTGCAAGAGGCACTCTCTCATGGCACAAAGGGGGTGTTTTCTCCAAATGTTCAAAAAGCTCCCTAAAAAACCTAATTTGCAAGTATTTATACTTGCACCCTTTAGGGTTAAAATGACAAGAAAATCACAACTATGCCACTATAAGGTGGCCGGTCCTAAAGGAAAAATTACAACCAAATAAAATGTCCCATAAAGCTTACAAAATAAATGGTTTAAACATAAATTACAAGTAAAGAAAATAATCTTCGGCAGGCTAGCTTCATGATGGAATCCGTCGATTCAACTCATCGCCGGTTCAGGTCGGTCCATCGATAACCCACAAGCTGAGTCTTAGTGAGTTTATCCATCGCCTTGTGAAACCAAATAAGCATACCTGTTGGAATATACAATTCATGAATAAGATAAAAGAGGTTAGATAATAATTTATTCCGAGGTTGATCTACTCGAAATGGGCCCTCATCGCCAAGATTCGAAATCCATCAATTTTTGTCCTAATGATAGGTCTTGTCGGATTTTGATTCCCATCATATCCTTGGACCTCAAAAAGATTTGACCTCAAATCTTGTAGTTCAAATGCAGCAGAGACTCTGTTTCCCAAAAGTAATCCATCTGAAGGAGTATCTCTACAGAATCCCAATATCTGAAATACTATAGTAGATGATTGTTTTCTTTCCTCCATCTCTAGGATGTATCTCTCCTGTAACAAAAACAAGGACTCATTATCGACTGATGTTTCCTCTATCTCAACACTTTCCAACGAGTTTGTTTCCTTTGACTCATCCCTGTGATGCTGATCCCTAGAGTCTTCTAACAATTGGTCCAACTGATCATTACCTTCAGTAACCTCTGAAGGTTGGCACAGTGGTGTTTGACATCTTTCATCTGTGGAACCCTTATCTTCAAGTGAAGGCATTTGTAGCTCTGCACACTCTGAGCCTCTAGGTGGTCTAAATTCCATTTCTGGGAATGGTTTAAGTCCAAAATTACCAACTCTATCTTCTCTAAGAGCATGATAATCTCCCTTTACTCTAGGTGGCTCCTGAAGGTGTACCACTGGCGGTGGTGGCAATGTCATCCTATCAATCCTTGTTGCTAATGTAGTAACAAGTTTTCTAAGGTCCCGAAGTTGTTCATCTAAGGTCCTCCCACCTGCAACATTAGAACCCTGACCTCCACCAATTCGACTATATGCTACATCACTCATTCCTCCATTCACACTATTAATAGACATTTTTGTGGATGCAATCTATTTGATGTACCAATGTAATGTCTAGTAATTGTAGCACACTTAATTCACAAAACAAATTCACGCCAAAACCAACTCACTCCGCCACTTGCACACTACACACACAACACACTAAATTCACGCAACAATAATATGTTGCAACCTTCACTTCCACGGTAGCAACAAACAAAAACTAACTAAGATGCTCCTTTAAATGGCTACAACAACAAGAAACGGCAACAACAACTAAACACTCCCACTTCCGCCGTAATTACACACATACACGGCAACACATTCAAATTTGACACTCCTTAATGCACCTTTGCCACAAATGGTAAGAATCAATTTCAAATTCAAATGAAATATAATCAATACCACTCTTTAACTACTTGAAGTAAATGGATGTAATTCAATTCAAATTATTTCCTCTTCTTCCACGTAAATTCAAATCTGGAAATTATACACTTCCACTTCCAATTCGCACACACAACACCATATACACTCCTACACACTCACGGTGCACTTTATCCACTTCAACACAATTTTTCAACTGAAATTAACATAAGAAAGGCAGCATTTAAATTTGAAAATCAATCCTCTTCACTAATTGCAACTCCTCCACATTTGGTAAGATGCAAATTTTCAAATTCAAACAAGCACAATTAACTCCTTCACTCTTAATGCTTGTTTTGAAATCAAATAACTTCCTTTCTTACACACTAATCAAATCTGAAAATTGCACATATACTTCCACAATTCCGAATTCAACAATGCAAAATAAACACAATTCTCTTCCTACACAATTGCACTTCCTAACTTGCACTAACTTTCCTCCTCCTTCACGGTGAAGTCAAGAACAAAAGTTACAACAAGACATCCACTTCTACAACAACAAGTTTCAACTTCCCAAGTAAGATAATCACGCCACTTAGTACCAATACAAACAATTCAATTAATCCTCAATTTCAACAAGGATCAATCACGTAAACATCAAGTAACAACAACAAAAAAAATACATTCACTTGTTCCGAATTTCCACTCCCTTGCAATTCGGTTCACAAAGGTAATACCAAAAACTTTCAATTCCCAAAACTTCAATCAACAAAACCCTTCTCATATACCTTCAATTAACTTACGGCAAGATGGAAACAAAGGACAATCCTAATTGCAACAATTCCTCCTCTTAACCATAAGCAACTCACGGCAATAGGAAGATAACAATATAAGGATCAAAAATCTCAAATTCAACAATCCCTCCTCTTAACCTTAAGCAATCTCACGGCAAGATGAAGATAACCAAATTAATTTTCAAAATCCCAATTGCAACAATCCCTCCTCTTAAACCTGTAGCTCTGATACCAAAAGATGATGTGCTCAAATCCAAGATTAAGCACATATAAAAATCAATTTGAAAGACAATCCAACAATGTCAATCAAACTAGTCTCAATCACATGAACAATGCCGTCAATTTCCAATGAATTTAACCAATTCTTCAATTATGATGTGTTTGAATCTTAAATCCAAATATGATATAGCTCTGATACCAAATTATGATGTGCCTAAAAGGGGGATTCAAGCACATTCAAATTGAAGGGAGAAATGGCTATGAAGTATCACGCCACAAGAAGGGAAATACCTCAAAATTCCAAATGAAAATCCGAAATTGTGATGAATTACAATATATCAAATGACGATTGCTAGAAGGGAAAACGAAATGGTATTCAAATTCAATTCAAAGGTGCTTTCAAATTTCGAAATTTAGAACCCTAATTTCAAAAGAACAAGAACAACATAAAAGTAACTAATTCCTCACCAGATATGACGCACTAGTTTGGAGTTAGGATCAACTTGTAATTTGTTGATATGACTCACAACAAATTCAAGTCCACTCGCCACAATTTCACTAAGGAAATTGATAAGAGCAAATGCTTGCAAGAGGCACTCTCTCACGGCACAAAGGGGGTGTTTTCTCCAAATGTTCAAAAAGCTCCCTAAAAAACCTAATTTGCAAGTATTTATACTTGCACCCTTTAGGGTTAAAATGACAAGAAAATCACAACTATGCTACTATAAGGTGGCCGGTCCTAAAGGCAAAATTACAACCAAATAAAATGTCCCATAAAGCTTACAAAATAAATGGTTCAAACATAAATTACAAGTAAAGAAAATAATCTTCGGCAGGCTAGCTTCATGATGGAATCCGTCGGTTCAACTCATCACCGGTTCAGGTCGGTCCATCGATAACCCACAAGCTGAGTCTTAGTGAGTTTATCCATCGCCTTGTGAAACCAAATAAGCATACCTGTTGGAATATACAATTCATGAATAAGATAAAAGAGGTTAGATAATAATTTATTCCGAGGTTGATCTGCTCGAAATGGGCCCTCATCGCCAAGATTCGAAATCCATCAATTTTTGTCCTAATGATAGGTCTTGTTGGATTTTGATTCCCATCACTTATCCAACAAATTTCTAGATTATGTTCGCTCTGGTGCTCATATCATCGACTTGGATACTTCACCAGAGAAACCTTCGTCAACCAAACATGCCACCACTCCCTCTACCTCTTGAGTCACAAAATCTAGAAAATCTTAGTTCTTTATCTTAAATTTTCTTTTCGAATCAAGTTGTAAAAGACTTCTTTTATCTTTTATGCATCGATTAAGGGGGAGATATCCCTTTTGCTGTTAACAAAAAGGGGGAGAAGAATGATTCTATTATATCTAATGCTGCTTATAATGATTCTATATTGCTTATGAGTGCTTATGATCAATGTGTTTATATCTAAGTGTTATAGGAATTTCTAGATTCTGTTATAGGAATATATGCTTAAACATGAAAGTTGTGTATATTTTGATTATCTAATGGTGTTTTGTTATCATCAAAAAAGGGGAGAATGTTAATGTTAGGGGAGAATGTTAAGTTCTCTAATTTAGTTTTGATGTTAACAAAAGAGGAATAAGTGTAACGAATGTTTAAGATAGCACGTAATTTTTCTAAAGTTGAACAAGGAGACAGAAGCTTGTTCAGAACCTTCAAAAGTGTTATATAAACTATTTTTGTTCTGACAGAAGGTGTTTCAGAAGTTGTGTAGTGTATCCATAGTTATCGTGTTAACCTTTCAGAACCTTCATAACAGGAGGACAGTTGACAGGTTTGTTTTAGAAGCACTTTCAGAACCTTCATAACAGGAGGACAGTTAACAGGTTTGCTTCAGAAGCACTTTCAGAACCTTTCATGTCTGTTACGAATTTTTCCAGATTACGTTCTAAATTTTACATCGGTAGTTTTAATGAATTTCAAGGCCTAGCTCCATGTGTCAAGTATTTTTGGGTAACATACTTGATGTGTTTTACTAAAGTTGGATTTTATATCAAGGGTTTTTTAATTTACATAAAGTTTTACAAGATTTTATTCAAAGATTCCATTTTATGATAAAGTGAGATCATATAAGATTTACAAGTTTTATCCAGATTTAAAGTTGGATATTTTACTATATTTTGGGAGATCCAGCAGTTACAAAGATAAGGATAAGAGATATGGTTGTTATATCAAGATATGGTTCCACAATGTGAGGGATATCTTCAACAAACTTGATCCAAGAGATATATCCAAAGAAGATCTCGGTCAAACTAATTATCCAAGCTTATCCTTATCAAGAATATCACGGAATGCAGATCTTCTCCAACAGATCCAACTTATTTTTGAATTGAAAATTCAAAAATAAATTCAAGATTATCACGTGGAAAGTAGCCGTTATGTTTTCTCCATATATAAAGTTTTTAATTCAAATGAAAAAAGGAGTGAAGAACGTTGAAAAAAACAAAAAAAAAGGAACGTTGTTGAAAGAAAAATACACACGAGAAGAAAAGACTCATACATCTTCGAGCAAAAATCTTTACATATATATGTGATCTAGAGGAAATCTGTTATTCCTCATTGTTGTTGTTGAGATTCCTTTCGTGAATAAGGAATTGTTTGTCGTTTCATCACTATAGTTGAGTGATTAGCTTAGTGAAGAAGCTAGAAAGACTCAACAGTGAGAGTTTGCCTTGAAGAGGCTTATGTTGTATATCTTCAATTTGTTGATATAGTGAAACACAACCGGTATAAACAACCGGGACCCCAGCGTGGAGCTGGAAGAGAGGACTGACGCTCGAGGCGGAACCTCTATAAATATCTGAGCATTCTACTCTTCTCTACTTTTTATTTACTGCACATTATTGTTCTTCATTATTGTTATTCATGTGATTTTATTAGTCAAGAGTTTTGGTTGATTTGCGAAAAAGTGAAATTTTAAGTAATTAATCAATTCACCCTCCTCTTGATTAATCTAATTGGGACCAACAGTTTCATTAACTCAAGGCAAATTTTTTGCATTTATTAAATTACTTTAAGAATGATTAAGCTCAATTACTTGATTTGTATCTAACGAGCTCTTGAGGTATTAGCTCCATACACTAACTACTCCCAACCTCCTTCAAGGTGAACAAACACTTAAGCCTCCAGACCTCCTTTTGTGGAAAATGGATTACCCACCTCCCTAACATTTTTTAAGGTGATGGATGACCTAAGACCAAGTAAGCAAACAAGTTAACCCCATGTAGGTATGGGGTGCATTGTTCTCAATAGACTAGGTTTGCTAGAAACACTAAAGCAAACAAAAGATAGGATACTTTATCAATCAAGTTCAATCTTGAACATTCAAAGTACTTCTTGCAGGTGCAAGCAATTCTAAGTAATGACTTAATTAGAGCTACTTATTACAAGGTAACAAGATTAGCAATCACACAATTATGAAAAAAGGGAGACAATAAATAAGTGAAGATAATGAAGAATAGTAAGCTAAAGAAACACGTTATATAAATGAAACTTACAAGTCTAGTAGATAACGTAGATCATATTCAAGGATTAACAACTTAAGGTTAGCATACCAACCCAAAAAGTTACAAAGAAATTCTAAAGTATTCAAGTACAAAGAAGTGCTATAACAACCCAAAAAGTTACAAAAAAATTCTAAAGTACTCAAATACAAAGAAGTGCTAAGATTGTTGCTTAGAAGGAGCAAGGTTTGAAGAAGCCTCAACTCTTTGCTTAGCCACATCTACCTTGGGGAGATTAGAAGGAACTTCATTAGGAGGGGTCAGATCTTTCGGGGGGTTGGAACTTAGAGGAGGAAGAACCTCATTAGTTAAAGTGTCTATGGAGCCAATGTCCACTTCAATTGTGTCATCCACAACTCTAGTAAGGACTTTAGACTCTTCTAAAGGGTCGTCCTCGTCCTCTAGTCCTTTGAGGTTAAAGTCAAGGTAGTGCTTAAGAATAGTTTCTTTGGCTGCTTCAAAGCCATCATTGTAAATCTCTCCTTACAACTTCACCTATTCTTCACTATTCATTATCTCATCATGGACTTTCACCTTGAGAGTGTTGTGTTCACACTTAAACTCAACAATTTAGGCCTAACAACGTCTCAAGTCGTCTTTGAAACTGGTGATCTTCACCTTGTAATCTCTCTCCCTATCAGGGCTAACTAATGACCTCAAGACAATGAGCTCCCCATTAGCCTTAGACAATTATTGAAAGAGGTCGATTGCTTTCTTCGACAGCTTATCCCTCTCCTTTCGAGTCTTCAGTAACTCATCTCGGAGCAAGGTATTGTTGTTCACAATAACTTTCATCTAGCGACCAAGCTCATTAGCTTAGGCTTAGGTCTACTTCACAAGCTCCTCCAAAGTGGCTACCTTTCTCCTATGCAAGGCCTCAACATTCTCAGCATCATAAGCCATTTGCAAGAGACTCACATTTTGGTTTAAGAGCTGCTATTTCTTCACCCAAACACCTTCATAATCAAAGTGAAGAGCACATACCTTCCTCCTTTCTTCCTTGAGGGCATGGCACAACATCGACACAAAGGTATAGGTCTAATTGCAAAAATAAATTCATGAGAAAAAGTAGAAGAAGTAAATGTAAAATGAAGAAGTATGGGAAACAAACCTCGTACAACCTCATTTGCACCAAAGAGCCTATGTTCTCAAAAGTTACCTTGCATCTTAGTGCCCCAATCTCATCTTAGTCCAGTAAGAGTGTGGTGTGGGAAATAACCTACTAGCACAATTTAGGGTTACCCACCGCCTTGTCCCTAGTACAAATATCCCAATTAGGGATGTAGATCGATCCCCATGCCAGAGCACCTAGACTTAAAGATCATCCATGCGATGAATTAGACTAGAGGGATGGTTCTCGGATTGCTTGGCAAGTTAGGTAACTGATACTACTTGACCTAATATAGCCCCCACCCCCTGCTTCTAGCTTAGGTTCGTAGAGGGCTCTTCTGATGCGAAATCGGTTTGATCAGATTCCTAACTGATACGAACCACGCCAACGTGTGACGAAACCCAATACCAATACGTTCGGAATTCGTTACCTAAGATGCCAAACACCCTCAACTGGAAACCGCGACCCGTTGTCTATAAGCGAGACAAGAACCTTGGTGTAATATGAAGACGCCACAATCGGGATGAAAGACTGATTGATAAGTCGGGATGAACGCCACGGAAGAAAAAAATCCGATAAGTTCTAGATTAGTTCTTTAAAGAACCAAGAGAGGAATTCTCTCAAAAGTGTTTTCAAACTTTCAATGTTGTATCTTCTATATTCTAACCCTAGGAGCTTTATATTAGGGTTTACAATTCGTAACAATAAAGCCCAAAACGACATAACTTAGATAAGTTGCGTAAAAATCAACAAAACAAACATGTAGGCCGGCGGTGTAGACATAAAGGCCGACGGCCTTGGAGCCGGCCTTGAGCCGGTGTTGAAAATATACACGACTGGCATTGGAGATGTACACGACCGTATACTTCTAGCCGTGTATCTTTCTATGGAAATCTTGCCAATGTACACGACCATGTACTTCTAGTCGTGTATCTTTTTGTGGAAATCTTGACAACATACACAGCCGTGCCTTTGAACCATGTATACGACCGTGTATGATTCTGTGTAACCTCCAGACTCCTACACGGCCATGCCTTGTAAAGACACGCCCTCTTCAACCCGTATCCATTGTAAGTTGTACAAGAGCAAGGGCATTCCCATGGTTGTTCCAATCCATTCCAGCTTCATGATTGCTCCAATCCTTTCCGGCTTCGTGGACATCCTTTATCAACCTGTTAAGTGCTTCCTTGAATCGTTTCGCTTGATTTCTCATAATCGGCCCAAGTGGCACTTCAAGAGGATCCACATTCCATCTTTTGGCTTAGCTTCCATCATGGATCTCATCATTCCCCTCCTCTTGAAAAGGATTTGTCCTCAAATCATCGCCTGCATCAAAAGGACTCAGATCAATAACATTAAACGTAGCACTTACTTGATACTCACCAGGAAAATCTATCTTGTATGCATTATCATTGATGCGCTCAAGAATTTGAAATGGACCATCGCCTTTAGGAAGTAGTTTAGATCGACACTGCATAGGAAACCGCTCTTTGCGCATGTGAACCCAAACCCAGTCTCCAGGTTCAAAAACAGCTTGTCGACGACCTTTGTTGGCTTGTTTCACATACTGCTCTGTTCTTCACTCAATGTTTAGCCTTGCCTTCTCATGGATCTGTTTAACAAATCCTGCTTTCTTCTTGCCATCTAGATTAACATACTCAGAAATAGGCAAAGGTGATAAATCCAAAGGAGTTAGTGGATTAAAACCATACACAATTTCAAAAGGAGTAAATTTAGTAGCATAATGCACTGTACGATTATAGGCAAATTCAACATGCGGCAAACAATCCTCCTAACTTTTAATGTTCTTTTTAATGACAGCCCTCAACAAAGTAGATAAAGTTCGATTTACTACCTCAGTTTAACCATCAGTCTGTGGGTGACAAGTAGTAGAAAACAATAACTTAGTTCCTAACTTAGCCCACAAGGTCTTCCAAAAGTAGCTTAAGAACTTAGCATCTCTATCCGATACGATTGTTCTAGGCATACCATGTAATCTCACAACTTCCCTAAAGAACAAATTAGCAATATTGCAAGCATCATCTGTTTTGTGACAAGGAATGAAATGTGCCATCTTGGAGAATCTATCCACAACTACAAAAATAGAATCCCGACCATGTCTAGACCTGGGTAATCCTAACAAAAAATCCATGGAAATATCTACCCAAGGCTCATGAGGAATGGGAAGTAGGGTATAAAGCCCTTGAGGTTGGACTCTAGATTTTGCTTGCTTACACGTGACACATCGCTCACAAATCCTCTTAACATCTCGTTTCATGTGAGGCCAATAGAAGTGTTCCTGCAATACCCCTAAGGTTTTAGCTACTCCAAAATGTCCCATTAAACCTCCTCCATGAGACTCCCTCACTAGTAATTCCCTTAAAAAACAAATTGGAATGCATAGTCTACTCTCCCTAAACAAGAATCCTTCATGTTTATAAAACTTACCATGACCACTCTTCTCACAATGCACATACTCCTCACAAAAATCTCGATCAGTAGCATACAATTCCTTAATGTGCTCAAAACCAAGTAGTCTAGAACTAAGAGTAGAGATAAGAGCATACCTTCTAGAAAGTGCATCAGCAACGACATTCTCTTTACCTTGCTTGTAGTGGATTACATATGGAAATGTTTCGATGAACTCCACCCAACAAGCATGCCTTCTGTTCAACTTGTGTTGCCCCTTCAAGTACTTCAAGGATTCATGATCAGTGTGGATCACGAACTCTTTTGGCCAAAGATAGTGTTGCCAAGTCTCCAGGGCTCAAACCAATGCATATAACTCCTTGTCATAAGTAGGGTAGTTCAAGATTGCCCCACTTAGCTTCTCGCTAAAGAATGCAATTGGTCTTCTCTCCTGCATGAGCACTGCTCCAATACCTAATCCTGAAGCATCACACTCAATTTCAAACGTTTTAGCAAAGTTAGGTAAAGCAAGTAATGGCGCCTGAGTCAGCTTATTTTTAAGCGTCTGAAAGGCCTTCTCTTGTTGCTCTCCCCATCTGAACCCTACGTTCTTCTTAATTACCTCAGTAAGTGGTGTTGCAATGGTACTGAAATCCTTTACAAAGCTCCTGTAAAAACTCGCTAGTCCATGGAAACTCCGCACATTACTTACAGTAGTTAGACTAGGCCATTCTTGGATCACACGAATCTTTTCTTCATCAACCTATATTCCCTATGCACTAACAACAAAACCAAGAAACACAAGTTTGTCTGTGCAAAAAGTGCACTTCTTGAGGTTAGCATATAATTGCTCCTTTCGAAGCACTTCTAAAGCATCCCTCAAGTGAGATATATGGTCCTCCAAACTCTTGCTGTAAATGAGAATATCATCAAAATAGACAACCACAAATTTGCCAATAAAAGTCCTCAAAACATGGTTTCATAAGTCTCATAAAAGTACTAGGTGCGTTAGTTAAACCGAAAGGCATTACTAACCACTCATACAATCCATATTTCGTTTTGAATGCGGTTTTCCATCCATCACCTTCTTTCATTCTAATTTGGTGATATCCACTTTTCAGATCAATTTTGGAAAAGACACTAGACCCATGTAACTCATCTAACTTGTCATCTAAGCGAGGAATGGGATGACGATACTTTACCGTGATGTTGTTGATGGCGCGGCAGTCAACACACATTTTCCAAGACCCATCCTTCTTAGGCACCAAAATCACAAGCACTGCACATGGACTCATGCTTTCTCTCACGTACCCCTTCTCCATTAATTCATCGACCTGCCTTTGGAGTTCCTTTGTCTCCTCCGGATTGCTCTTATAAGCTGGCTTGTTTGGAATCGATGCTCCGGGTACAAGGTCAATTTGGTGCTCAATACCACGAATAGGTGGTAATCCCTTTGGAATCTCCTCAAGGAAGACATCTTCAAATTCCTGCACAATAGACACAACCACACTAGGCAAAGAGTTAGATAGTTCGTTAGTATTCATATATGTTTCCTTAAAAACCAGCAACAACATAGGTTGCTTCATCACTAATGCTCTCCTCACTACACTCGCTCTTGCCACACAACTCTCC
This sequence comes from Laguncularia racemosa, assembly GCA_037954665.1. Classification (NCBI taxonomy): domain Eukaryota; kingdom Viridiplantae; phylum Streptophyta; class Magnoliopsida; order Myrtales; family Combretaceae; genus Laguncularia; species Laguncularia racemosa. The sequence goes on from JBBMOL010000125.1 coordinate 2,136,250, forward strand.
TTTTACAATGTTGCACTCTCCTTTTCACTCACCATCAAAGTTAATCCCCCTTCAACTTGGTCTCTCACACTCTTTCCAGTCTTCCTCTCTTTTTCCTTTTGAGATCGACTTTTGTATTCCATTTCTTTCTCGTTGTCTTTTGCTCTCTCACTCTCCCTCTGTTTTTCACTCACCTTATGTTTTGCAAAAGACTGTTGTAGCTGCAACTGATCCTCATACACCTACTTAAGTGTTAAAGGTTTAAGATTAAAGCTTTTCCCCTGGTGAACAAGCATATACTTGTTAGAAAAGCCATCATGAACAACCTTCCTATCAAATTGCCATGGCCTCCCCAACAACACATGACACGCCTGCATTGGCACTACATCGCATAACACCTCATCCTCATACCTACCAATGCGAAAAGCAATCAAGGCTTGCTTACTCACCTTAGTCTCGCCACTATCATTCAACCACTGCACTTATATGGACTAGGGTGTCTAATAGTTTTGAGTCCCAACCTCTCGACAATAAAATTACTCACCACATTGGTGCAACTTCCTCCATCAATGATCAAACTACAAATATGATCTCCTAGATAACATCAAGTATGAAATATATTCTCTCTTTGCACCTCCTCTTCTTCCTTCACTTGCACATTCAAAGCTCGCTTCACTACTGCCACTAACCTCCCTATTGCAAGCTCCTCATCATCACTAGCGTCCTTTAATGGAGGCATATCATCTTCCTCACTATCCCCCTCAATCTCATACTCACCATCATCACGCAAAATCATAACACGCCTATTTGGACATTGACTAGCAATATGGCCTCTACCTTAGCATTTAAAACATCTAATGTCACGATTTCTAGAAGTAGAAGAATCAGGGTTACCTTGGTTACTAGGAGTAGAACCCGCTTGTCTCAACTCTCCTTTTGGTTTAGTGGGTAAAGGCTTTTCTTCCTTCTTCCATTGGTTAGTCTTCCAGGTGGATGAACCAGTACCCTGTTGAAACCGTGCATTATTACTACCTTTCCACCTGTGTTGGTTCTCAACCTTTATAGCCATATGAACCATATCCTCTAATTCTACATAATGTTGCAATTCAACAACATTTTGAATTTCTCTATTCAATCCAGCAAGAAATCTAGCCATAGTAGCCTCTCTATCCTCCTCCACATTCGCCCTGATCATCATTACTTCCATCTCCTTGAAATACTCATCCACACTTCGGCTTCCTTGCTTAAGAGTTTGCAATTTGTTGTGCAATCCACAATAGTAATACGCAAGCACAAACTGCTTCTTCATCACCCTTTTCATCTCTTCCCAAGACTCAATAGGTAGTTCGCCATTCCTTCTTCTATTCAACATTAGTTGATCCCACCACACTATGGCATAATCCAAAAATTCAATGGCAGCAAGTTTCACTTTCTTTCTCCCACTATAGTTATGATAATCAAATACCATCTCCACCTTCTTCTCCTATTCTAAGTACGCCTCAGGATCATTCTTCCCTTAGAAAGGAGGAATCTTCATCTTTATGCTACTCAATTGATTATCCTCTCTATTCCTATCTCCTCTATCTTCCCAATCCCTAGTTCCTCTATTCTTACCACTATAACCTCTATAACTCCCGACAGAAGGTTCATTAAATTCATCATCCGACATTTCATCTCCACCCCTTTGTACTCTCCTAGAACAACTCTCCCTCTTACGCCCTTGGAAGACGTTTTTAGATTGCTCTAGTCTTTGCTCTACCGTCTCATAAATTTGTTCCATTCCCTCTTGAAACATTCTCTTCATCTCACCCCTCAACGCCTCAATCACTAACCTAGCATCAAACCTTCCCCTCTCACCTTCAGGAGAATGTTGCCTCGACATAGTTCCTGCAGAAAAGATTAGTACTAACACAAATATATATAATTAAGCCTCACGATACACTCCTTTACGTGTTTCGCTCAAAGGATGATATCACACAGTCACTCATGTATTCTCACAAGCAATGATGATAGCAACTCACTAATTCCTCTTCTCAATTCTCTCGGAACTAACCCAAACTATACCAATTCCCTTCCGTATAATTCAAAACAACTCTAGGGCTCAAAATTTTCCTCTTTTTTTTTTCAGATTTTTTTTTGTCGCCTTTGTTTGCTGCTCTTGATCACGTTCCCCTTTTCTTTTTTTTTTTTGTCGTGATTCTTCCTTTTTTTTGTAACAAAATTGAATAGTAGGTACTACACTTTCAATAGACAATCAACACTATGAAATTGAATATGAACAATTGATATGAACGATTGGAGTTAGGGTATTGATGTTACCTTCCTCAAACCGAACTAATGTGTTAACAAACCTAGGCTCTGATACCAAACTGATGCGAAATCAGTTTGATCGGATTCCTAACTGATACGAACCACGCCAACGTGTGACGAAACCCAATACCAATACATTCGGAATTCGTTACCTAAGATGCCAAACACCCTCAAGTGGAAACCGCAACCCGTTGTCTATAAGCGAGACAAGAACGTTGGTATAATACGAAGACGCCACAATCGGGATGAAAGATCGATTGATAAGTCGGGATGAACACTACGGAAGAAAAAAAAATCCGATAAGTTCTAGATTAGTTCTTTAAAGAACCAAGAGAGGAATTCTCTCAAAAGTGTTTTCAAACTTTCAATGTTATATCTTCTATATTCTAACCCTAGGAGCTTTATATTAGGGTTTACAATTCGTAACAATAAAGCCCAAAACGACATAACTTAGATAAGTTGCGTAAAAATCAACAAAACAAACATGTAGGCTGACGGTGTAGACATGAAGGCCAGCGGCCTTGGAGCCGGCCTTGAGTCGGTGTTGAAAATATACATGACCGGCGTTGGAGATGTACACGACTGTGTACTTCTAGCCGTGTATCTTTCTGTGGAAATCTTGCCAATGTATACGACCGTGTACTTCTAGTCGTGTATCTTTCTGTGGAAATCTTGACAACATACACGGCCGTGCCTTTGAACCGTGTATATGACCGTGTATGATTCTGTGTAACCTCCAGACTCCTACACGGTCGTGCCTTGTAAAGACACGCCCTCTTCAACCCGTATCCATTATGAGTTGTACAAGAGCAAGGGCATTCCCATGGTTGTTCCAATCCATTCCAGCTTCATGATTGCTCCAATCCTTTCCGGCTTCGTGGACATTGATGGGTGTCGAATTCAACAAAAATAAAAACCTACTCCTAGACAATGATATGATTTGCGTATAGTAGTGAGTAGGGTCGTATCCACAGGGATTGGTTAAATATATTTCTATTCAAAGCGAATAAAGAGGAAAAGAAAAATGGGGGGGTTTGTTTACTATGGCACCTCCGCTTGCAGCATCCATCATCTTCCTCTCCATTGGAAACAGGCCTTCATAGAAGTATTGGATGAGAAGTTGTTCAGATATCCCATGTTGTAGACAGCTTGCACAAAGTTGCTTGAACCTCTCCCAATACTCGTGAAGAGTCTCGGTGTCCCTCTGTTTGATACCACAAATTTCTCTTCTTATACCAGCAACTCTAGATGCGGGGAAAAATTTATCCAAGAAGAGTCTCACCATATCTGTCCAAGTGGTTATAGAACCTGGAGGCAAATAAAACAACCAATCTTTAGCTTTAGTACTTAAAGAGAATGGAAAAGCACGTAACTTGATTTGATCGTGGTTATTCCTTGCGGCCTCATACTAGAACACACTATATGAAACTCTTTCAAATGTTTGTGAGGATCTTCATTCTCAAGACCATGAAAGGTGGGTAGCAGATGTATCAACCCAGATTTCAACTCGAATTCAACAGCTAGTTCGGGATAGTGAATACAAAGGGGTTGTTGATTCACATCCGGTGCAGCCAATTCTCGCAATGTTCTTTCGGGATTTGCCATATCGTCTTCTTTTTCAGAATCAATGGATGAATCAGACAAATCCGATGCCAAGTTCAGTCCAGGGGATGATCTAGCTTCTCTTCGCAGCCTCTCAAGAGTCTTCTCAATCTCCGGATTATAAGTGAGTTCACCTATCTGAGAAGAACGAGTCATACAAGAATAGAAATAAATTTGACACCAATCCCCGGCAACGGTGCCAAAATTTGATCGGTGTCGAATCCAACAAAAATAAAAACCTACTCCTAGACAATGATATAATTTGCGTATAGTAGTGAGTAGGGTCGTATCCATAGGGATTGGTTAAATATATTTCTATTCAAAGCGAATAAAGAGGAAAAGAAAAATGGGGGGTTTTGTTTGTGAATCAAAATAATATTGAAACAAGATAATAAAATCGAATATTGATAAAATCCTAGCCAAAGGAATCAAGATAGTTTAATTCTAGGAATTGATCATCGATGCAAATGTCTTCTATCATTATTTCTAGATAAACTGGTTATGGTTATTAACAAGCTCTAATAACCTATCCCTCCTTACTTCTTCGATAATCAAAACAAGCTCTTTCATTACTTCTCTTATCGATTAGACAACCCTAAACAAGCTCTTAGGATTTAATCTATCAATAGCATTAAAAACAAGAGAGACCACCAATTCATGCCAGTAGATTATAAGTAACCTATTTAAACAAGATCATACATCTCCATAACATGAATTCGATCATCTATTTTATAACCAAACATGATATTGTGTCACCGAGACTAGAACTATCAAACAATTACGGATTTGACGTGCTAGTTGACAATATATTAACTTGCTAATTAAGTAGAAAAGCTCTAATTCATACCAATCAACAAAGATAATAATGACAAGACGTTCAGAAGATATATGAATATCCAAAAACAAAGAATAGATTAAATACAAATCAATTAGATCTCCCAATTCGTGGAGAATCAAACTTCTATGACCCTTTGGCTAGAAAAACTACTTAGCTACACATGTTCATCATAAAAACGAAAATTAAAAGTAAAAACATAACAAGCCTCAGCTCCCGATCTTCTTGCTCTGCCTCCTTCCTTCCTTCTTGTCTCCAAGATGATCCAAGATTCTCTAACCCTCAGGGTTAGTTCTATTTATATTGTTAAAGGGATGGCAGGTGATCTTTTGCTAGCAAGATACGAAAATATCTTTCCTTTTTCAAGTAAATCTCGAGAAGAAAATAATCATCCGCCTGGCACGCCCTACAACACGGTCGTGGGTCAAGCCGTGCCTTCCTCTGTGTATAATTCACATATCATCTTCCGTGTCCAATGTGTACCACGGCTTCAACCACGGCCAGATCCCAAGCCGTGTCATGCTCTGGTCGAAGTTCCACAATTTCTCTTCCTTATTTAGTATATAGCACGGCTTCATCAAGCTTCCACCATGATTTCCACCATAGCTTCCACCACAGCCGTGTCACAAGCCGTGTCTCTCTCCTTCTCATGCAGTGTATAGCACAGTTTTCACCATGGTCGTATCTCAAACCGTGCCTCCTTCTAGACAGATACACGGTCGTGTACTTCAACCGTGTAGTTTCCTGTGGCTTCAAAACTAAGTACACAGTCGTGTACTTCCTTGTCTTTGATCCAAGTTGTAGATGACTTCTCTAATTTACTTGAATTAGCACCCTTGACTCCATTTAACCTGATTTATCACCATAATAGAATTAAATACCATTTCCTTATGATTTCTATAAAATCTATAATAAATTAACACACTTCATACTATAAAGATTGAGTATAAAATGGCTCTATCAGACATCCTTTATCAACCCGTTAAGTGCTTCCTTGAATCGTTTCGCTCGATTTCTCGTAATCGGTCCAGGTGGCACTTCAAGAGGATCCACATTCCATCTTCCGGCTTGGCTCCCATCATGGATCTCATCATCTTCAACGATTTCCTCATCAATAAAGATGTACTATTGGTCAGCTCAAATAGCAGTCCCCTCACCCTTCTGACCAACCCCATTGTCATCTTCCCTTAACCTCTTCTTAGGCTTCTAAGGGGGGAATAAATTTCTCAATTTGCTTGCCCTTCCTAGTAGGATCGTTTAAAAGGACACATTTCTTGAGTTGATTAGGGGTCCCTAATCTTGATCCCCTTTTCCTTTGGCTAAGGAAGAGTAGTCTTTTTAACTTGAGTTTAACCCTCCTTCTTACCTTTGGCTACAGCTTTATTCTAAGCACGAAGCTAAGCTAAATTTGCTTTCTTCATTTACATATCTACAAGAAGCTAAAAAGGAAAAAAGTTGAAATTTACAAAGCTAAGGAAAAACAATTAGAATGAAAGAGCACGCCATGTTGAGGATAAGCCACCAAGAGCCTTGCTCCCTTAAAGGCAACCGACACGCAATCTCCTCCAAGCTAGTCCACTTCAGCACGGAAATTGAGGAACAAATAATGCCTTGAACTATTTCTCTTTTTTGGTTCTCTTCTTCTTCTTCTTCTTCCATTTCCCTTGAAGGCACCTTTTCTCCCCTCTCTTCAGGAATGGCCCCAATTCCAAACTACATGTCTATAATGAGCTTGGTATTAAAAAATTGTCATAACTCACCTAGTCACCTCAAAAGGAAGTTTATAGCCCACCTATCATTGTCGAGCAATTGTATTAGCCTAGTTTTGATGGGCTCAACCTAACCCTTCCAAAATTTTAGTGCATCATTTCACCAAACTTTCACATACTTATTGTTCTACCCATAAATGGATAAGGCATGCCCTTTAAATAATTTCCACTTTGGCCAGCATGTTAATTAGTACAAACCCATCATCAACTCATTTCTCTTAATGGTGTGAAAATATCATAACAACTTAGAGGTCAGCCTTATTTAATGGTCTATGCACAGAATCTTGAAGGCCACCAAAATCTGGAAGGAGTTTAGGGCAAGTTGGCATGGGTTAACTCTATGGTAATTCAAAAAGGCCTTAAAAAACCTTGTAAACGAGAGCTAAACTTCAAACTCAAAATGCTTGTAGTAGATGAAGAATTCTCAATCCTTTTCCAAAGTAACTCAGTTGAGCTAGTTAAGCTTGATAAATTGCCAATCTTGAGGCATTGGCTCACAATATAGAAAGATGCTCTCCACATTACATCTAACAGTTTGCTCGCTATACCATTCAACTCATCGCCACCATGCACAACACTATTGAATAATAGTACTAGTGATTTTGCATCTTCACCATCGTCTATGTAGACATCCATTAGCTATTCTTCAATTGCTAGTATTTTGTTCACCTCAAATGCTGCCACCATGCTAGTAGACTTAGCATCTTGCTCCACCACCATCGTCACCACTTTGGGCTAAGGGGGTGGAATAGCCCTCTTAGGGTTTGGTGCTAACAACGTTAAACCCTTATTAGTGAAGGTGTGAGATGAGCTTAAAGCAATCTCTAACATGCCTTTAATGAAAATGGAATCTAAGAGTAGAAGAAAATGAGAGGAGGAAAGAAAGCTTCAACAAAATTTGAAAGAGAATACAAAAGAAATTTTTTAACGAGTGTAAAGGTGTTTCTCTTCTCTACCTCATGTATTTATAGATGAGCATAAGTATCGTTATAACTAAGAATTAAAGCACTAGTCTACGGAAGCAACACCAAAGCAATCAAATCTTAATGCATGTCACAACAACGGAATAGATGCTCCTAATGAGTCCATACATAATCGTCGTATCAAAAGCAATCTACTCAGTAAGCGACATGTGTCCAACTACATTTAATGCGCTCAAATTTATGCACATTTATACATTCAAAGTAAAACGTCCTTGAAAATTCAATTGCCATCCACCTAAAAGGCCTTATCAATAGTTCGTTTATGCCGAAGAGGTCATATCCCCTGATGGGAAATTTTCCGGCACCATCTATGCTTTCAGAACTGGATTTGGATGATGATCCAAATCGCTCATATTTTACTTCATTACTTTTATCTAATAAGTATTTGTGAAATAATCTTACAGGTACAAAATAATTCTCCCTGGGATGCCAACATGTCCTACACTAGTTGATGGCCACGGGACATCATCAGATTTGCATTCAAAGGTCCGCTGTGATTGTTTCCATTTCGAATTGGCTCATGAAGATTTATGATATTTTGTAATTTGTAATTATTCTATAGACTATTTTATGTTGTATTTTCTTTTAGGACACTTTCATTTTGATTGTAATCCTCATTTAGGACCGGCCACCTTAAAAGTGGCATAGTTGTAATTTTGTGCATTTTCTAACCCTAAAGGGAGCAAGTATAAATACTTGCTTAAAGTAGGGTTTGAGAAGGCTAATTTTTCATAATAGAACATACACTTACGTGTGGGAATTAGGTTCTTCTAAGTTCAATTTCTCGTATCAATTTCAATCCCAAGAATTGGAATTGTGACGAGTGCAACAACGGGAAATTGTGAGTCATATCAATTTCTAATTGTTGTGTTTTCTTTTCATCTCTAGTGAGTCAAATCTAAGGTTGGATTGAAGTCTTCTTGGATAGATTTTTTATTGCTTTTGTAATCAAACCGTCATTGCATAATTGATTGGTTTTTAGCACTTGTTAATTCCATTAATTTGTACTTGTTCTTATGGCGTAGAGCTTCTTTGTTGCAAGGAGGATCTCGGTTTGATTTGTGTATTGTTGATTGGATTTCTCTTGGAATTACATCGGTTAATTGATTCAATTGAGGATTAATATCTTTGTAGATTTCATTTCCTTGATTTTATCATTTGATTCATCATTCCTCAATTAGGGCTCACATAATTTTTAACCCCTTTGAATCGGTTGGCTTTTGTGAATTGAAGTTGTTCAATTGGTTCATTTGATTGTGCTTAGACCTTGGTTTTAGGTACATCATCTTTTTGTATCAGAGCTTGAGGTTTAAGAGGAGGGATTTGCAAATTGAATTTCAGAAATTTAAGGTTCTTGAGTTTACATTTTGATTCCAAAATTGAAAGTGGAAAATTGAATTGTTTATAGGATTGCTTGAAGTGGCGTGATTATCTTGTTTGGGAAGTTAAAGTTGATGCTTGTTGAGTGATTTTTGAATATTTTTTGAAGCCTCTTTGTTGTGGAATTCACCGTGAAGGAAAGGGGAAAGCATTTGCAATTTCCAGATTTGAGTAGAGTGGGAAAAAAAGGAAGTTATTTGATTTCAAAACAAGAATTAAGAGTGAAGGAGTTAATGTGTGTTTGTTTGAATTTGAAAATGACCTCTTACCAAATGTGGAAGGGTTGCAATTAGTGAAGTGGATTGATTTTCAAATTTAATTTGTTGCCTTTTTATGTATGTTGCGGATTAGATTTGTAATTGAAGTGAAGAATTTGCAATGTGTTATCCTTGAAATTACTTTGAGAAGGAGTAGTGAATTGAAGAAGTTTTGTGTTTGTTGAATTGAGAATTGTTGCAAGTGGCGTGATTGGTGGTGGAACCGTGAGCAAAGGAGTTTGTGAAGGTAGAGTTGTGCATTTGTGCTTGTGTTAAGGTGCTACAATTTGTGATTTATTATAGTGTGAAACCTTAACAAGAAAGGAAGATTTTGAGTAGTAGAATTTGAAATTCAAACAAGTCATTAAAGTGTGAAAGTAATTGACTAGTTACTTAAACACTTGTAGTTGAATTTAATTCTAACAACTTGAAAGTAGTTGTGTGTGTACTTCATTTATTGAACTTTACTTTGAGTACTAAATTATTTCCTTGTACCCAAAATTCTCTTTGGAACGTGAGCTATTGCATTATTGTGGTTATTAAACGTGTAGGTTGGTGTTGTTGAAGGAGTGTGCTGAAATTTGTGGGATTACTTCTTAAATTATAACATATCCAATGAAAGTGTGAATGGGGGAATTGGCAATGAAGCCAATAGCCAGGTTAGTGGAGGTCAGGGTCATAATATTATAGGTAGGAGGACTTTAGAAGAACAGCTCTAGGATCTTACTACCATAGTTGCTACTTTGGCAACTAAGATTGATAGGATGACATTACCACAACCACCAATGGTGAACCTTCAGGCACCACCTCGGGTAGCTCCACAGAAGCCTCAGAGAGACAGAGTAGTGGGAGATGGAAATCTGAATAGAAGGATGGGTGAGGATCATCATCCATACAGGGAAGAAAGGGATGATAACTTTGGGGCTAATCCATATCAGAATAGGGATTTCATGCCACCTCGGGGATTAGAGTATGTGAAGCTGCAGATGCCTTCTTATGATTGCAAGGGATCAACTGATGATTATTTAGATTGGGAGGACAAGCTTGAGGGTCTCTTTAAATGTTATGAGATCGATGATAATACTAGAGTCCGATTAGCTGCTGTCGAGTTTACAGGATACGCTACACTAAAGCGCAAGAATTTGATTATCAGCAGGCGTAGGGATGGAGAGGTTGAGATTCAGACATGGAGGATATGAAAGGGTGTTGAGAAAAAGATTTATTCCTGAGCACTACAAACAGGAACTATTTATGCGACTGCAGACTTTGAAGCAAGGAGGTAAGATAGTGGATGATTATGTACAGGAATTTGAAACCCTCATGATTAGATGTGGGTCAATTGAACCTCCAGAACAAACAGTAGCACGCTTCGTCTCGGGTCTGAAATATGAAATAGCGTGTGTTGTTGAACTGCAGCGCTATAGTGCACTTGATGAGGCTATTCAGTTAGCCTTGAAAGTGGAAAGGCAATGGAGGTCTAACTTATTCAGGGCTCTAAGTAGTAGGCCCAGTACTATAACCAAACCCATAGCAGCTGATAGTCAATCAGGGGGAACAAAGGTGGTAGGTGAGGCCGTGAGAGCAGTGGATAAAACTACCTCAAACACTGCCAAAGAAAATATACTCGCTAGGAAGGGTAAAGAGGTAATAGTACCATATGTGAGGCAGACTGTTCCCGGATCTACTAGTGGAAAAGCACACTAGATCAAATGCTTTAAATGCACGAGATTCGGGCATATGGCAGCACAGTGTCCAAATAAGAGGGTGATGACTGTTATGGAGGGCACTGGGGAAGATGTTGAGGTTGACGAGTAACAGACTGAGCCTACCGATTTACCAATAGCACTGCAGGAATATTCTGATGACCAGACTGTAGAAACACATGAGGAGCATACAAGTGAACATTATCTACCTATTAATGTGTTACGCAGGGCTCTAACCATATCTCCTGATGTTAGAGAGATTCAAAGGGAGAACATATTTCACACCTCTTGTAGGATCAGAGGTAACCTTTGTGTACTCATCATTGATAGTGGTAGTTGCACGAATGTTATATCTGCTGCACTGGTAGACAAATTACATTTGTCTACTAGCCCACATCCTAGCCCTTATAACTTGCATTGGTTGGATAATCGAGGCAGTATGTATGTTACGTTAAGGGCGAAGGTGCCTGTGAGTGTTGGGCAAAAATATCACGATGAGATCCTATGTGATGTAATTCCTATGCATGCATTCCATTTACTGTTGGGTAGACCCTGGTTGTTTGATCGGCAGGTGTTACATAATGGGTTTAGAAACACCTACATGTTCAGTGATGAGAGCCATGATGGGAGCCAAGCCAGAAGATGGAATGTGGATCCTCTTAAAGTGCCACCTGGACCGATCACAAGAACTCGAGAGAAACGATTAAAGGAAGCACTTAACGGGTTGATAAAGGATGTCCATGAAGTCGGAAAGGATTGGAGCAATCATGAAGTTGGAAAGAATTGGAAAAACCATGGGAATACCCTTGCTCTTGTACAAGTCATAACGGATACGGGTTGAAGAGGGCATGTCTTTACAAGGCACGGCCGTGTAGGAGTCTGGAGGTTACACAGAATCATACACGGTCGTATACACGGTTCAAAGGCACGGCCGTGTATGGTGTCAAGAATTTCCACAGAAAGATACACGACTAGAAGTACACGGCCGTGTATGTTGTCAAGCTTTCCACAAAAAGATACACGACTAGAAGTACACGGTCGTGTACATTGTCAAGATTTTCACAGAAAGATACACGACTAGAAGTACACGGTCGTGTACATCTCCAACGCCGGTCGTGTACTTCTCTAACGCCGGCTCCAAGGCCGCTGGCCTTCATTCCCACACCGCCGGCCTTCATGTCTTGTTTTGTTATTTTTACGCAACGTATTGAAGTGATGTCATTTTGGGGCTTTATTGTTACGAATTGTAAACCCTACTATAAAACTCCTAGGGTTTAGAACAGCTAGAATATAGAATATACAACATTGAAGTTTGAAAAACACTTTTGAGAGAATTCCTCTCTTGGTTCTTTAAAGAACTAATCTAGAGCTTATCGGATTTTATTTCCGTGACGTTCATCCTGACTTATCAATCGGTCTTTCATCCCGATTGTGGCGTCTTCATATTATACCAAGGTTCTTGTCTCGCTTATAGACAACGAGTCGCGGTTTCCCCTTGAGTGTGTTTGGCATCTTAGGTAGCGAATTCTGAACGTATTGATATTGGGTTTCGTCACACGTTGGCTTGGTTCATATCAGTTAGGAATCCGAGCAAACCAATTTCGTATCATTCAGTATGGGCGAATCTCGCATAGTATTGTCACCTATGACTCCATCTGAGGTACATCAGTTTCAGGAACAGAACAGAACTATTTCCACTACATTTGATAGTCGGGAGAGCATGCCAACAAAGATATCAGGGTTCAATTCCAAAAATGATCATCTAGATTTGAGGGCAAATCTTTCAGAAGCTCGAGAAGATGATGGGAAATTTTTCGGCATTGTCTATGCTTTCTGAACTGGATTTAGATGATGATCCAAATCACTCATATTTTACTTCATTTCTTTTATCTAATAAGTATTTGTGAAATAATCTTACAAGTACAAAAATAATTCTCCACGGGATGCCAACATGTCCTACACTAGTTGATGGCCACGGGACATCATCAAATTTACATTCAAAGGTCCACTACGATTGTTTCCATTTCGAATTGGCTCATGAAGATTTATGATATTTTGTACTTTGTAATTATTCTATGGACTATTTTATGTTGTATTTTCTTTTAGGAAACTTTCATTTTGATTGTAATCTTCATTTAGGATCGGCCACTTTAAAAGTGGCATAGTTGTAATTTTGTGCATTTTCTAACCCTAAAGGGAGCAAGTATGAATACTTGCTTAAAGTAGGGTTTGAGGAGGCCAATTTTTCATAATAGAACATACACTTTACGTGTGGGAATTAGGGCTCTTCCTAGTTCAATTTCAATCCTAAGAATTGGAATTATGGTGAGTGCAACAAGGGGAAATTGCGAGTCATATCAATTTCTAATTGTTGTGTTTTCTTTTCATCTCTAGTGAGTCATATCTACAGTTAGATTGAAGTCTTCTTGGTTAGATTTTTTATTGCTTTTATAATCAAACCTTCATTGCATAATTGATTGGTTTTTAGCACTTGTTAATTCTATCAATTTGTACTTGTTCTTGTGGCGTGGAGCTTCTTTGTTGTAAGGAGGATCACAGTTTGATTTGTGTATTGCTGATTGGATTTCTCTTGGAATTAAGTTGGTTAATTGATTCAATTGAGGATTAACGTCTTTGTGGACTTCATTTCCTTGATTTTATCTTTTGATCCATCATTCCTCGATTAGGGTTCACGCAATTTTTGACCCCTTTGAACCGATTGGCTTTTGTGAATTGAAGTTGTTCAATTGGTTCATTTGATTGTGCTTAGACCTTGGTTTTAGGCACATCTTCCCCTTAGCCCAATTCAAGTGGCAACAATTCCTGTTAAAGAGGTTATACCTCCTTAGTCCTACTTAAGGTACAGCAGCTCCCACTATGGCTCAATTTTGCTAACCACCTTCATGGATTGAAATAATCAATAGCATGGGGAAATGGCTTAGACTCTCTTGCCTACTCTAACATGTTGCTTAAGTCATTAAATGAAGACCCATAGTTTATCCCATGCATGCTCTAGTGAATATCTTAATGACTCATCAAGACTATACTCTCTTTACTAACTAGTCACCAAAGCAAGTGGAGGGTAAATTTTGATAGGTCATTTCAATCTAAGCCCCAGCTTGATACTATGGGTATAGTCATGAACCTAGATAGCATCTCAACCTCGCTTCACATCTAGCCTTTTGAATCAGTTAATTCTAAATAAGGCTCATGGCAGACCACTGGTAATCACAACCACCCACTTTTCCATTACTTAAATACTTCGAACGTACTCTATGAGACATGTCCCATGTTCTTCGCTTCCAACCATTTAGTAGCACCTTCAATAAATACAAAAGACCATCTACAGGTAAAGGGATCAAAAACCTTAAGATCTTTTACTTTCCCTTTAGCTCTCTTTTTCCATACACATTCAAAATCTAACTTAAGCATCGAAGTGGCTACATCGGATAACCCTAGCACTCCTTAGCTCATTACTTTCTCTTATATTGCAGGTCTTAACACCTCTCTCAAATCAACAATCAATACCTCCTTTCCTTGACACATGACCTCGCTCATATAAATAAATATATCATATTCATACAATATTGCATCAATAGGGTATATTTTGCATAAATATCAATGGAATATAATAGAATCACAAAGTATATATATATCTATGTCATCCTTAATCAATAAATATCCCATCATCGATGTAAAATATCATGAAATTTGCTAAAACTCACACCTTATTAGATCTAGTTAAGAGATGAAATGCAATAAAAACACCATTTTATCAATATACCTCCATCAAATATTAACAGAAATGAGCTTCTAATAGTAAATTAAGTCATTTTATTTGAAAAATCCTAATAAATAGCTTGGGTCAACAAATAAATTCATAAAAATTTCTATAAACTCAAATATATATATATATATGTGGATTTTAATTAGCCATTCGTTGCATCTCAAAAAGGTTATTGCCTATATAAGCAAAATTAGATTTTTGCTAGAAAAATTATGATTAATAAAGTAAATAATCATATCTATATGTGAAATTAACACCAATTATTACATATATCATTAGATCATTCAAATAATTATCATATCTCAAATTCATAAATCAATTTAATGAAAATCAATTCATTTCAAAGTATTCAAATTTAATAATTTTTAAAGGTAAAAATTCAATAAATATTAAACACATTAATCCTCGAAAACTAATTTCATCTATGTAAACTAGATGTTATAAGAAGTCTATAATAAATTATCCAACCTGAAACAACATCATTTGAATATTTCAAAATCAATTCCAAAATTCATGTGAATATGACAACTAATTAAGAACATAATAGAATACTTAATAATTTTATGAAAATAAAAATATTGCGTGAAAGTATAGATAAAATGTCACGCCACAAGGTGTACCCTAGTAGTAATAGCCCACTATATACTATGTTAAAGCTAGTGAATAGTCTTTTTCAAGATTACTCATTATCGTCAACATAATACACAAAACATCTTTTACAACTAGTTAGTCCTTGGATTATGTAGTTCCACGCAGCATGATATTATAGATTATTATTTTGATTTCATTCATTAGTAATAATTATAATGATATAATACTTATGCTACATCCAATATTAATGGTCTTTACATCTTTACAACTTATCATAAAACATAAGTCTCATTATCACAACTTTCCAAATTCTAAAGCAAACAATTATGAAATTCTAAAAAATATGACCCGAATCTTCTAAGGTCTTTCCAGACACTACCCATGCACTTACCTTTCTACGCATATTGGCTCACCATTGGTTTGGTATAACTAGGATATGTCTAGTAAGGCTCCTATAAAAAGTGTGACTATTAAGGGGTGGGCTATATCTGGATTAGTGAGACATCAATTCATACCAACCTCTCTCGTTAAACAAACAAGTTATTTAAAAACATATGCTATGCATGAATCACTCATATGAATGCAAACATCACACATGGTGATTTAGTAACTAACATGTAGTCAAAGGTTATGACCATGGGTTGAGGGCTTCTTCACCTAGCCATTGGTGTCCAAGTGTCCAAATTTTTCATTTTGTTTCCAAAGCCAAATTGAAAATCAATATTTCCAAAGGCTAATGACTTGGTGGAGGAGCCAAAATTTAAGTTTAAAGAAGGCATATTCCATTAGCTATGGAAATTACCTTTGTTACATTAAAGAACATAGAGGAATGACTCTAGAAAAATATGGTTAATATTTTCTTTCTTGTTTTAAACTATATTTACTTTCCTTTTTAGTTATTTCCTTTGTTGTAACTACTATCACATAAATAGTCCTATGTAATTCTATTGAGAAGAACTGAATGATATTACTTTTTTCTTTATGTACTATGTGAGGTCCTTTCTTCTAATATTTACACTCTTATCAATCTACTCAAATTGTGGCAAGCAAATCATAAAACCTACTTCTGTGTCATATCAAGTAGTTTTTGTATAGTTCAACTTCCCTTGATGTGTCATATCCATTGGAAAAGTCGCTCATATCCTTTTTTACTTTCTATTGATTTGAATATTAATGAAAACCCTATAAAGATTGCTAAATTACATGATCTACTAGCTAAATTCACCCTAAATCCCATAATTTTGATCTTTGAATCATATTGCTTAGTGATTATCTATCTTAAACTTATCCTTTTGAAGAGATCTTAGCATATTCAATCATGTTTGGATCTAGTTTATGAATTTAGGCATATCATCTTTTTGGCATTATCGCAAAAGTTTCAACTAATGGAATACATATTGGTTATGTGTGGAGGAATTATTATTGAAGTTGTCAAGGAAAAATGTGTGTGGTGGTGATGATGGAGATGTGCAACATTTGGAAGAAGGTAATGAGCGAAGAAGGGTCAAGAATGTAGCAAAAGATGCAATCGAACATATGCTCTGCAAAACTTAGTGAAATCTATTAAAGTTATGAATGTTAAATTAGGTGAGTTACAAAGAGGAGTACATGGAAAAGCTAGAAGGGTGGTTGTAGGACTTGATGAAAGTGGTGTTGATAATTTTAAGATGGATAGTCTGCCTTTTGAGGGTCAAGAATCTGCTAAAGCATATAGGATTTTTCATTGTCATAATTATGATGAAGAGACAAAAATGAGGCTATTGCATTAGAGTTTGATGGTTATATTGCCTTGTGGTGGAAGAATTTGAAGGCTCAAAGGATAAGAGAGGCAATAAAGATGTAGAAACATGGGATGAGTGATGGGAATCAACCTTGTGGTTCCAGCAGTGGGGAAAACTAAATTGGATGCATGAGCCCATAAATCCACATATGGCCACATCTTATCTAATAATGCTTTATTTTTCACTTTAGTAGGTACATTTATCATATTTTATAGGATGGCTAAATAACATGCACTAAGGATTAACTTATAGGACATTCTTGGAATCACATCTAACAGTCAACAATATATTCAATTGAAGTGAAGAACTGGCCACTTGAAGACCATTTTGTACTTGTATTTTGTTGATTTTGGAACTGGCTACTTAAGTGGCTTCCTTGTAATTTTTGTGTTATTTTTACCCTAATTGGAGCAAGTATAAATACTTGCTAACTAGGGTTTTGTGGGAAGCTTTTAACATTTTTGAAACATACACTTTCTTTGCCGTGAGGTTTTCCCTTGCATGCAAAAGATCTCTTATCAATTTCCAAGTGAAATTATAGTGAGACCAACTTGAGTGGATTGTGAGTAATATCAATCTTCCTCTTGTTGTTTTTCAAATTGTATTTAGTGAGTCATATCTAAGTGCAATTTGTTGGTGACTTGTCATTATCTACATGAATTAGTGTTCTTCCATTTCAGATTTGAATCATTTCAATTTGAGTAGAATTCTAGTTCATTACCATTGTTTTCCATTGATATTTATACAATTGCTTGTTCCTTACATCAATTTAGTATTAATCTCGTGAATTTGGGGATCAATTGTGAAGTTAGTGATCACACCATTTGTTGTTAGGAATTTTTTTTTCACACCACTTGTTGATGTGTTTGCTATCCAATTAATAAGGCACATCATACTTTTTGGTATCAAAGTAAAGGTTATGGAGTAGGGTTTACGTGAACTTCAATTAAAAATTAGGGTTCTTGAATTTTACATCTTGATTCGAATTGTTGAAGTGGAGTTGAAGTAGTTAATTATGATTTTGTTGTGTTATATTCGTTGTTGTTGAAGTGGAAGTGGAAATCTTGTAGTAATCCTTGTGATCTTGATCTTGCCGTGAGAAGAAAGGGAAGTAGGAAGTGTATTTCCTTGTGTGTGTTTCAGAATTGGAGAGACATTATTTGTGACAAAAGATAAGTGAATTTCTTAAATGTTGTTTCAGAATTAAAGGAGTGTGAATTACATTTCCAGATTTGCTTTTACATGGAGAATTTGGAAATTATTTAAATTCAAAACAAACATTAAGTTTGAAGAGTTATTGTGTAGTATTGATTGAATGCAATTTGAATATTTTTTAATTGTTTCTTATCATTTGTGGAGAAGCTTCATTAAGAGTTGCATTTGTATTGTTGTGCCGTGATTGGGAGAGGGGTAAAGTGTGTGTGTACTGCAACGTAAGTGAGTGTGTGTGTGGTGTAGTGATTTTGTGTAGTGAAGGGTGCAACATGGTGTATTTATTTGTGTTGTGGTGAAAGGTTGTTGTACTGTGGATTGTAAGTGGTGTATGTGCCGTGAGTGAAGGTTGTTGTAGTGGTTAAATTTGAATTTCAAAAGCAAGAATTAAAGTGTGGAAGTTATTATGTATTGATACTTTGAACACTTTGCTTAGTTAGAATCATTAAGTTACTATTTAGAGAAGTGTGTATTATTGCTTCTACTTATTGTTGCCGTGATTAAAGTGTGGAAGTGTGTGTGAAGTTAAGTGGAATTTTGTGTTTACTTTTGTAGATTATTTGATTGTTGTGTGGCAATTGAAGTGTAGTTATTATGAAGGGGTGTACTACATTACTTTGAACTATCTTTGTAATTCGATAAATTAAGTCCACAACTATGTCAAATGATAGTGTGAATGGGGAAATTGGCAATAAGGCCAATAGCCAAGTTGGTGGCGGACAGGGTCATCGGACTGTAGGTGGAAGAACTTTAGAGGAATAGCTTCAAGACCTTACCACCATTGTTACTACATTAGCAATAAGGATAGATAAGATGACGATGCCACAACCACCAGTGGCAAATCCTCAGGCACCACCACCTAGAGTAGCTCCTCAAAATGTTGAAAGGGAGGGAGCAGTTGGAGGTCCTATAGGAAGAAGAGTGGAAGGAGATTAACATGCTCTTATGGAGGAAAGAGATGATAATTTTGGGGTTCATCCATACCCGAACAGGGATTTCAGACTACCTTGGGGATTAGAGTATGTGAAACTACAGATGCCTTCATTTAATGGTAGGGGTTCAGTAGATGATTACCTAGATTGGGAAGACAAAGTTAAGGGGAAGACAAAGTTGAGGGTCTTTTCGAGTGTTATGAAATTGATGACAACACCAGGGTTCGTCTTGCAGCTGTGGAGTTCATAGGTTATGCCGTCTTGTGGTGGAAGAATCTAGTGATCAGCAGGCAAAGCAATGGAGAGGTTGAAATACATACCTAGAGGGACATGAAACGGGTTCTAAGGAAAAGGTTCATACCTAAGAATTACAAGCATGAATCGTTTATGCGTCTCCAAACATTGAGGCAGGGAGGCAAAAAAGTGGATGACTACGTACAAGAGTTTGAAACGTTGATGATTAGATGTAGATCAGTTGACCCTCCTGAGTAAACCCTAGCACGACTTGTATCTGGGTTGAAATACGAGATTGCCTGTGTTGTTGAGCTGCAAAGGTATAATACACTTGATGAAGCTATATAGTTAGCCTTGAAAGTGGAAAGGCAAAGGTGATCTAATCCATTCCAGGCCACTAGTAACAGGTATAGTACTACTACTAAACCCATAGGGGCAAATGGTTAGATGGGTAGACTAAAAGGAGTAGGCGAACATGCCAAGGCTGTAAACAGAGTTATCCCTAGCATTGAAAAATAGAAAAATGTTTCTGAGAAAGGCAAAGAGGTAGTTGGATCTAATTTTAGGTAAACAATACTAGGGTCAACCAATGGGAAGATGTACTAGATTAAATGTTTCAAATGCATGGGATTTTGACATATGGCTGCACAGTGTCCCAATAAAAGGGTGATGACTGTTATGGAAGGCAACAAAGAAGATGATGAAGAAGAAACTGTTGAGTCTATAGATTTATCCATGGTCTTATAGGAGTATTATGATGATCAGAATGCTAAGACACATGAGAATAAAAAGGGTGAAAATTACTTACCTATTAATGTGTTACGCAGGGTTATGACATTATCTCCAGATGCCAAGGACATATAGAGGGAGAACCCATTCCACACACCTTATCGGATTCGAGGTAACCTATGTGTACTTTTTATTGATGGTGGTAGTTGCACTAATGTCATATCTGTTGCATTAGGAGATAACTTACAACTAGCCACTAGCTCACATCCAAACCCTTATAAATTGCATTAGTTGGATGACCGAGGTAGTTTACATGTTACACAGAAGGTAAAGGTGCCACTTAGTATAAGAGATAGATACAGTGATGAGATTATATGTGATGTGCTTCCTATGTGCGCCTTTCATATATTGTTGGGTAGACCATGGTTATTCAATAGAAAGGTGTCACATGATGGGTTTAGAAACACTTACATGTTTCAAAAGGATGGTATACAAATTGTCTTGACTCCTATGTCTTCGTCTGAGGTTCGCTCTTTCCAAGAACAGATTAGAAACACCACTGGCTCTTCTAGACTTCCAGCCAACAAGCAAACACAAACACTAGGTTTTAGTCCAAAGAAGACCCCTTAGATTTGAGGTCAAATCTTTCAGAGGCTCAAGGAGATGATGGGAATCAACCTTATGGTTCCAGCAGTGGGGAAAACTAAATTGGATGCATGAGCCCGTAAATCCACATGTGGCCACATCTTATCTAATAATTCTTTATTTTGCACTTTAGCAAGCACATTTATCATGTTTTACAGGATGGCTAAATAACATGCACTAAGGATCAACTTGCTGGACATTCTTGGAATCACATCCAATAGTCCACAATATGTTCAACTAAAGTGAAGAATCGACCACTTGAAGACCATTTTGCACTTGTATTTTGTTGATTTTGGAACCGGCCACTTAAGTGGCATCCTTGTAATTTTTGTGTTATTTTTATCCTAATTGAAGTAAGTATAAATACTTGCTAACTAGAATTTTGTGGGAAGCTTTTGACATTTTTGAAACATACACTTTCTTTACCGTGAGGTTTTCCCTTGCATGCAAAAGATCTCTTATCAATTTCCAAGTGAAATTGTGGTGAGACCAACATGAGTGGATTGTGAGTAATATCAATCTTCCTCTTGTTGTTTTTCAAATTGTATTTAGTGAGTCATATCTAAGTGCAATCTGTTAGTGACTTGTCATTATCCACGTGAATTAGGGTTCTTCCATTTCAGATTTGAATCATTTCAATTTGAGTAGAATTTTAGTTCATTACCATTGTTTTCCATTGATATTTATACAATTGTTTGCCTCTTACATCAATTTAGTATTAATGTTGTGAATTTGGGGATCAATTGTGAAGTTAGTGATCACACCATTTGTTGTTAGGAATTTGTTGTTCACGCCACTTGTTGATGTGTTTACTATCCAATTAGTAAGGCACATCAATGAGTTGAAGTACCTAATGTGTATACACTTTCTCCTTGAGTATTATAAGCAAGTTTTATACATAAGGCTTTAAATTTTGTGGCAAGATGGACTTAATGAAGAAGGATATGTTAAGGAGTTTGAAATGCCCATAATCAGATGTGAGGTCATTAAGCCTAAGGAACATACCATTTCTCGTTTCATAACAGGGTTAAAGTATGCTATTATGAAGGTGGTTAAACTTCAAAGGATTAATATATTGGAGGAGGCTATATAAGTGGCTATAAAGGTGGAGTAGCAGTTAATCAAAAGCCCTTACAGGGTACCTTCTGTGGCAAAGGCTAGAGTTCCTAGGAAGTCAAGAAAGGGTGAAGAGAGAAGAAGTGAGAAAGAAAAAACTCAAGGAAATAATATAAGAAAAAGGAAGATGTTAAAGGGAGGGTTTTCACTAGCTCTAAAATTGGAAGAGAAGATCAAAGGTTAATTACAAGACATAACAATCAACTTAGCTACTTTAAATGCCTTGGATTTGAGCATGTGGCCACACAATATCCAAACAAAAAAGATGGTGGTGAAGGAATGAGGTAATGTTGAAAGTGAAGAAAGTGTATGATCCTAAAGATGTTTTAAGGAAATATGATGATGAAGTGAATGGTATCAAGGGTGCTAAAGGTGATGTAATTTCATTAGTAGTAAGACATACTCTAAGTGTAGATGTTATGCCAAATGTAGAGTAGAGGGAGAACTTATTTCACATTAAGTATAAAATTAAGGGGCACATATGTGCAATGATCATTGATGGAGGAAGTTATACCAATGTGTTTGCCACTGCTTTGGTAAAGAAGTTGACATTATCTACTTTTGACCATCATAAACCTTATAAGCTTCACTAGCTTAGTGACAAAGGAGCTATACATGTTACTAAGCGAGTTAGGGTTTCAATTTACATTCCTAAGCATTATAGGAATGAGATAGAGAGTGATGTGGCTCTAATGAGTACTTCTCATATATTGTTGAAAAGGCCATGGTCATTTAATCAATGAGTAGTCCATGATAGATATCGAAATACTTATGCAATTATTAAGAATGGTAAGAAGATCTTGTTGTCGCCTATGAGTCTTTCTGAACTGAGGAATACTTAGATGATGCTAGTTAAGAATTGAAAGAAGTCATTGTTAATGACTAAAGGTGAGATTCAAAACATTATCAAAGCTAGAGGTCCTATGTACATGTTATACATTCAACAAGCTATGAGTTTAAAAGTCTAAGGATCAATTTCTGAAGCCATTTGAAAGCTGTTGGAAGAGTTTGTAGATGTATTTTCTAAAGAGTTACTAAAAGGGTTGCCTCTAATGTTAGTAATTGAGCATAATATTGATCATATTCATTAAGTAATGTAACCTAATAAGCTAGCTTATCAAATGAATCCCAAAGAGGAAAAAGAATAAAAGAGACAAGTGGATGAGCTAATTGAAAGAAGTTACATCAAAGAAAGCACAAGGCCTTTTGTTGTGTTTGTGCTTTTAGTTTCAAAGAATGATGGGTCATGGAGGATATGTGTGAATAGCCTTACTATTAACAGGATCACAATCAAGTACAAGTATCCTATTTTGCACCTTGATGATGTGTTGAATGAAATGCATGGTGCTAGAATCTTTTCAAAGATTGATCTGAAGATTGACTATCAGCATATTCTTATGAGGCTTGGAGACGAATGGAATACTGCTTTTAAGACAAAACACAGTCTCTATGAATGGATTGTCATACCATTTGGTTTAACTAATGCATCAAGTACTTTATGAGGTTGATGAATCATATTCGAAGAGATTTTATCGGTAAGCTTGTTATGATCTATTTTGAAGACATTCTTGTTTATAATCATACTATAGATAGTCATCAGAAGCATCTATATTCTATATTTCTTTGTGTTGAGAAGTGAGAAGTTATATGGGAATTCAAAGAAGCGCACATTTTGTCAATCGAAAGTTGTATTTTTTGGATTTGTTGTATTGGAGAGTGATAAGTATAAATTAACACTTGTATTTTAGATAAATTCTATTTGTTTGTGTAATAAGTTGATATTATCTTGAAGAATTTTGATACTTAAAAGAGAAATATTTCAGTTTCAGGGATGAGGACCACTATTTTGAGAAGAGATATCGACTTGGATTGAAATCGAAGAAGAATACACAAAGAAAATTGCTTTTTAGAAGAAACAAGGGAAGTACACGGGCGTGTATTGCTAGAGCACGGCCGTGTGTCTGGCTTAAAAAAAAAACCAACAGAAGGTTACACGGTTTAAGTACACGGCCATGTATAACCATGGGCTGAGACCGTGTATATAAAAAGAGTCGGCCGTTTCAGAAGATTTTAGGGTTTCATGCATATATATACTCTCATTTTTCCAAAAAAGAGGGGGGTGCGAAAAGGAGTGTTCTAAAGAAGAGGCCGAGGAGGCCGAAGGGACGCAAAAGAGAGGCTGAAGGGATGAAAAAGAAGAAGATGACACTGGAGGGCTCATGCACAGGGGTTTTCTCTTTCTTTTTCATTTTGTTTCATTGAGTTGTATCTTGAAAATCATTAGTGGCAAGTTATTTCATACCCGAACCTTACGAATTCTAATTGTCATGTAATATGGGATTGATTGCATAGTTAATGAATAGTGGAATTCTCTGAGTTTATTCATGTTGTTCATGTAGTGTTGCTAATTTGATGTATGGCTAGCATTGAGTTTGCATTGATTTCTTAGAAGTTGATTGGAAAATCTCTTATTTGAATAGATCATGCATGAATAAAGGAATTCGTATGTAATCTAGGGATAGAGAATGTGAATTTTCCGTATTAGATTAAATTAGATAATTTGATCTAATTGAGGGTTCAAGAGTGTTAATGCAATTCTAATCGATTTTTGATAGAAGAGGGATCTTTATCAAAGCGATTAGGGTTAGGAGCTAATGAATCTGAGAAGAACATTAGCTTAGTGTTAGATACTCCGTGGTTTAAAGATAACTATTGCTCGTTAACTAATTTATTGAAAGGGTGAAGTTACATGACAATTAGAGGAGTAGTAAGGGTAGGGTATGATCTTAGTTATCGGATTTAGTAATCAAGTTATTGTGTTATTTTTAATTGCTATAGGTTTTGTTAAGTGTTCTTAATTTAATCTGAACCTCTCGAATTTGTGCAGTTAGATAGTCGGTTTAGAGTTATTATTGGTACTTGTTGATCCTTGAGGATACGATACCCGAACAAAATTCTATACTATTACAATCGATAGGTGCACTTGCCTATTTGATCGTAACAAAGAGTCATAGAAAAAGGGATTTTTAAATTTATGTGATTACGATCATCAACAAGTTTTTGGCGCCGTTGCCAGGGATCGGCGATATTAAGAAAGCTCAACGCTAACTACTTTAACCCATGCATTTCTTTAGGTAAGTTTTTCTTTCTTTAATCCATTCAATTACTCTTTATTTCATTTCAGAGATTCTGTTAAATGGGTGGAGTACATGACTTTAGTCATGAGAAGGTTGGGGATACTACATGTTAAGATTTCTTTTCAAGAACTCATGGTCCGGTGCGCATGAATGCTATTGATTTGAGTGCTTCTGCAAAAGTGGATGCTAGATGCGCGATTCTGATATCGATCCAGGGGAGTCTCGTTTCTCTTTTTCTTTTATTTCCATTTTCTTCCCTCTTTTGTGTAGTTCAATATAGACATTAGGGACAATGTCTAAATCTAAGTGGGGGAGAGGACTGAGATAAGAAACATGAAATATAAGTGTTAATGAATCAAAATTTTTAAGTTTCCCCACTTAGGATGTATTTAATGAATTACTAACAATCAAGAATTGCTGAGATTTCATTAAATTACTTATTGTGATGAAAATTCTTAGGAATTTTGCAAATGTTTACTCTCTTATCTTGTTTTATAAATACTTTGCTAGAATTACAAATTGAAATCCAAGTGAAGAGAATTACTTGTTGTTTAAGCAGTTATTTCGAGAAGTGAGAGTGAATTAAGATCTCTAGTAGGTTTAGTATGCTCTTTCTTTTGCTAATAATGTGAGTTATGCAATTCTGAGTAAAGGAGTAGAGGATACTTGTAACTTGGTGATTCCTTTTCGCAATTGTTGGAACTGAGAACTTTGGGAGTAATTATCTCTAAAAAAAATCAATTTTAAATTTGATTGAGATGGTAGAGGTTCGAAGAGGTATCTTAAAACCTATTAGCCTAAGATCGTCTGGTCTGGGACTTACTGACCGAGGAAACCATTTCAATAGAAATAGATAGTTAACTTGACTCGAACAAGTAAATCCGAGGGATGCCCTCTATGCTGAGAGGATAACATCTGTTAACTTGAGTGATTAGCTCAGGATTATCGATTGAAAATTCGTTACATGAGTCGGTTAACTAAGTTAAGTACTTAATGGAAAATCTCCCAATTTTATTTAAAAGGACTAAAGGAAAGAAAAATCCAGGAGATAAGTGGATACAACATTTCTTTACTCCTCATTGCATTGCTTATAGGAGTAGTTAAGAGGGAAGTATACTTTACACTACTGGCACTGATCTATGTTCGATTTCACTTTTGGGAATTTGTGTTTAAATGATCAAAGTACTAGTTTAAGTTACTTGGATTAGCCTTGAGAATTCTGGTATTTGTATCTTGTAAACAACCAATGGTGGGATTGAGTAGAGATTTGATGGGAATCAAAATCCGACAAGACCTATCATTAGGACAAAAATTGATGGATTTTGAATCTTGGCGATGAGGGCCCATTTCGAGCTGATCAACCTTGGAGTTAATTATTATCTAACCTCTTTTATCTTATTCATGAATTGTATATTCCAACAGGTATGCTTATTTGGCTTCACAAGGCGATGGCCAAACTCACTAAGACTCAGCTTGTGGGTTATCTATGGACCGACCTGAACCGGCGATGAGTTGAGCCGACGAATTCCATTATGAAGCTAGCTTGCTGAAGATTATTTTCTGTATTTGTAATTTATGTTTGAACCATTTATTTTGTAAGCTTTTGGGACATTTTATTTGGTTGTAATTTTTGCCTTTAGGACCGGCCACCTTATAGTGGCATAGTTGTGATTTTCTTGTCATTTTAACCCTAAAGGGTGCAAGTATAAATACTTGCAAATTAGGTTTTTTAGGTAGCTTTTGAATATTTGAGAAAAACACCCCCTTTGTGCCGTGAGAGAGAGTGCCTCTTTCAAGCATTTGCTCTTATCAATTTCCTTAGTGAAATTGTGGCGAGTTGGCTTGGATTTGTTGTGTGTTATATCAACAAATTACAAGTTGATCCTAATTCCAAACTAGTGAGTCATATCTGGTGAGGATTTAGTTACTTTTATGTACTTTTTGTTCTTATG
This sequence comes from Laguncularia racemosa, assembly GCA_037954665.1. Taxonomy (NCBI): domain Eukaryota; kingdom Viridiplantae; phylum Streptophyta; class Magnoliopsida; order Myrtales; family Combretaceae; genus Laguncularia; species Laguncularia racemosa. Next base: position 2,163,184 of record JBBMOL010000125.1, read on the forward strand.
AAATTAGGGTTCTAATTTCGAAATTTGAAGAACCTTTGAATTGAATTTGAATCCCCTTTCATTTTCTATCTAGCAATCGTTGTTATATCATATATTGTTCATTAACAATTTCGGGATTCATTAGGAATTTGAGGCTATTTTCCTTTGTTTGTGGCGTGGATGTTCATTTCAATTCATCCCTTTTTAGTTGGTTGTGCTTGACCCCCCTTTAGGCACATCAAGATTGCATATTACAGGGGTAAACTATGAGAATCAATGATGCAAAAAAAAAAAAAAAATTCTTGATTGCTGAGTTAATGAAAATTTTGCTTGAGGACAAGCAAACGTTTAAGTGTGGGGGAGTTTGATAAGTATAAATTAACACTTGTATTTTAGATGAATTCTATTTTTTTGTGTAATAAGTTGATACTATCTTGAAGAATTTTGATACTTAAAAGAGAAATATTTCAATTTTAGGGATGAAGACCACTATTTTGAGAAGAGATATCAACTTGGATTGAAATCGGAGAAGAATACACGAAGAAAATTGCTTTTTAGAAGAAATAGGGGAAGTACACGGGTGTGTATTGCCAGAGCACGGTCGTGGGTCTGGCTTAAAAAAAAACCAACAGAAGGTTACACGGTTTAAGTACACGGCCGTGTATAACCATGGGCTAAGACCGTGTATATAAAAAGAGTCGGTCATTTCAGAAGATTTTAGGGTTTTATGCATATATATACTCTCATTTTTCCAGAAAAGAGAGGGGGTGCGAAAAGGAGTGTTCCAAAGAAGAGGCCGAGGAGGTCGAAGAGGCCAAGGAGGCCGAAGGGATGCAAAAGAGAGGCTGAAGGGATGAAAAAGAAGAAGACGACACCTGAGGGCTCATGTACAGGGGTTTTCTCTTTCTTTTTCATTCTGTTTCATTGAGTTGTATCTTGAAAATCATTAGTGGAAAGTTATTTCATACCCAAACCTTACGAATTCTAATTGTCATGTAATATGGGATTGATTGCATAGTTAATGAATAGTGGAATTCTCTGAATTTATTCATGTTGTTCATGTAGTATTGCTAATTTTATGTATGGCCAACATTGAGTTTGCATTGATTTCTTAGAAGTTGATTGGAAAATCTCTTGCTTGAATAGATCATGCATGAATAAAGGAATTCGTATGTAATCTAGGGATAGAGAACGTGAATTTTTCGTATTAGATTAAATTAGATAATTTGATCTAATTGAGGGTTCAAGAGTGTTAATGCAATTCTAATCGATTTTTTATAGAAGAGGGATCTTTATCAAAGCGATTAGGGTTAGGAGCTAATGAATCTGGGAAGAACATCAGCTTAGTGTTAGATACTCCGCGGTTTAGAGATAACTATTGCTCGTTAACTAATTTATTGAAAGGGTGAAGTTACATGACAATTAGAGGAGTAGTAAGGGTAGGGTATGATCTTATTTATCGGATTTAATAATCAAGTTATTGTGTTATTTTTAATTGCTATAGGTTTTGTTAAGTGTTCTTAATTTAATCTGAACCTCTCGAATTTGTGCGGTTAGATAGTCGGTTTAGAGTTATTATTGGTACTTGCTAATCCCTGAGGATACGATACCCGAACAAAATTCTATACTATTACAATCGATAGGTGCACTTGCCTATTTGATTGTAACAAAGAGTTATAGAAAAAGGGATTTTTAAATTTGTGTGATTACGATCATCAACAGAGAGAGAAGCTAAAGGCAATTTTAGAGTGGTCAATTCTATAATCCATGGTAGAGGTTCGAAGCTTTCATGGGCTTGCATCCTTTTATCAAAGTTTGTTAGAAACTTTAGCACTATTGTACCTCCATTAACAAATCTTATAAAGAAAAATGTGGAGTTCAAATGGAATGAAAAGGCATAGAAGAGCTTTAAGGAAGTATAGCAAAAACTTACCTATGTTCTTGTGTTTATTCTTCCTAATTTTGAAAAGATTTTTGAATTGGAATATGATGCATCTAGAGTTAGCATTAGGGTTGTTGTAATGTAAGAGAAGTAACCTATTACTTACTTTAGTAAGAAGTTGAGTGAAGTAGTACTTAGTTATTTTATGCATGATAAAAAAACTTTATCCTTTAATTAGAGCTTTTACTGTTTATCAACATCATTTTCTTCCAAAAGAGTTCATTATATATACTAATTATGAGTCCTTGAAATATTTGATGAGCCAACAAAAGCTATCTCATAGATAAGCTAAGTGGGTTGAGTTTTTAGGAAGCTTTGCTTATGTTATCTGATATAAAAAGGGGAGTGCAAATGTTATTGTAGATGTGTTGTCATGGAGGTATGTTTTAATTACTACTCTATAGTTTAAATTGCTTGGCTTTAGTTTACTTAAGGGAAAATATGTGCAAGATCGAATCTTTGGCCTTATAGTGCTTGATGTAAGGATGTATTGACAATAGATGACTATTATTTGATGCAAGGGTATTTAATTTGGAAAGGCAAATTGTGTATTCTATCACATTCGACGAGGATGTTTTTAATGAAAGAGGCATATTCTAGTGAATTGTCTCGCCATTTTAGAGAAAAGAGGACTTATGAATTATTGAACAAGCATTTTCATTGCCCTAACATGATGAAGGATGTACATAGTATGGTGGAGAAATACGTTGTGTGTTGAAGGGCTAAGAGCAAGCTAGAAGCTTTTAGAGTCTATGTGCCTTTACCCATATGTTCACAACCATATGTAGACATCAACATGGATTTTGTTTTATAATTACCAAGGAAAACATAAAGAAAGGTTCTATTTTGGTGGTTGCGAATAGATTTAGCAAAATGACACATTTCATTATGTGCCATAAGATAGATAACACTTTATATATTTCTAATCTCTTTTTGCAAGAAGTTGCCAGGTTACATAGAGTCTTGCATGGTATTATTTTAAACAGCAATGTCAAGTATCTAAGTTTCTTTTGGAAAACTTTGTGGAAGAAGATGGGAGCTAAATCGATGTTGTAGTGTCTATCATCTGCAAATTGATGAATAAACAAAAATGGTCAACCATACGTTAGGAGCTTTATTAAGAGCAATAGAGGGAAAGAATTTATCTTATTAAGATGAATGCTTGCCTATAGTGGAGTTTGTGCATAATGAAACAACGCATACATCTATAGGCTAGCCACCTTTGAAGTCATATATAGGTATAATCCTACTATTCCTTTAGATATGGTACCTATAGCAGCATATAGGGAAGAAAGTCTATTGTAGTTAAGAGGACTACGGAAATTAAAAAATTGCATCAAAAAATAGCTAAGCAATTCAAGAAAATAGTGGCTAAGTAGAAAAATCATGGTGATAAAAGAAGGAAATATAAGCAGTTTCAACTTATGGATTTGATATGGCTACATCTTCAAAAAGAAAGGTTTCCAAATCATAGGTAACAAAAGCTAGCACCCGGATTTAAAGGACCCTTCAAAATTACTAAGATCATTAATGACAATGCTTACCAGTTAGAGTTACTTGATGTGTTTAGAGGTATCACTTCTACATTTAATGTTGCATATTTGTCAGCCTATGTTCAAGATAAAAACTCTACAAATGACTCATCAAATTTTGAGAGCAAATTTTCTTCAATCCCAAGAAAATGGTAGGAATCAAATTCCAAATTGGGTTTTAACTTAAGGACAACTAATGACCCAAGGTGCAACAAAGGGTTTAAACCAGAAAGAATGTTATAGAGAGCTAATAATGGTTTATGAACAAGTTTATTCCCATGGGTATTCAATCCATAGTATCACCTTGAAAAGGAACTTATTGTTATCGAAAGAAGAAGGGAAGAATAGTTTCAAAAGAAAGGCTATTGATGGTTTCAACTATGCTAATGACTTGCTAAAGGTGCTAGATTTTAAGTTTGAAGAAGGCATATTCCTTTAGATAGTTATGGAAGTTACCTTTATTACACTAAAGAATCTAGGGGAATGGCTTTAAAAGGATGTAATTAATATTTTTTCCACCTATTTTAGACTGTATAAACTTTCCTTTTTCAATTATTTCCTTAGCCATAATTGCAATTATATAGTCCTATGTAACCCTATGAAGAGGCAACTGAATGATATTACTCTTTTCTTTACTCATTGTGTGAGTTCTTATTCAATATTTGTGCTCTTATCAACTATCTCATATTGCAATGAACAAACCATACAACCTATTTGTGTGTCATATCAAGTGAATCATGTGTAATTTGATCTTCCCTTAAGGCATTATATCCATTACAAGAGTCATTCATATCCTTATTTATTTTATGTTGATTTGAATTTTAACAAACCCTATAAAGATTATTAAATTATGTGATTTAATGGTTTAACTCTCCTTAAATCCTATAATTTTGATCTATGGATCGTATTGCCTAGTGATTATTTATCTAAAGCTTATCCATTTAAATAGATCTTGCCGTATTCGATTGTGTTAAGATTTAGTTTATAGATTTAGGCACAACACCCCTTTTACTCGAAACAAATCCTAAGAACATGCACTTTGGTAAGGCGTCATATTCAGTTGTTTAAATTACACAAATTACTTCTAAAAACTTTAGAAATTGTACAAATCCCAGTCCTTAATTAATTAATTAATTTAAAAACAATAATGAAAACATATAAAGTAAAAAAAAATGTCAAAAATTAAAATTGGGGGAAAGGAGGTGGGGAGGGTTCGAATGGTTGTGGATGTAAAGAAAAATACCCAAAATACACATGACTACTGGAAATGTAATGTGGATAAATGCGAAGAATATGATGAGGAAACACAATCGATTTTCCAATGATTCTTTGAATAATAGTAAAAAGTTCCTACAAGCTAAAATCCAATTGGGTTAGAGATGGGTTAGAGAAATTTTTATAATGACCATATGATTATGCACTTATTCGATATAACAACTTTTAATTATTTTGTTTTACTGTTTTTTATATTTTCCTTTCAATTTTTGTATTATTATTATTATTATTATTATTTGAATAAATTATTAAACATATTTAAGTAAATACCATATTACCAACCACATGAATCTCATGTTGATAGGGCTTTTTAAGTAGACTCCCAAGGTCCAATTAGACTTGTTTAGGCCTATGCCCAAGATCTAAAGGCTAAAACCAACCTATACAACCCTAGAGCATCAGTTCCTATTAGCATGCCGAAGTTCAAGGTCAAGTTGATCGTACATATCCCAAAGCCAGATAAGGAAAGTGAAGAAGATTCTACATAGATAAGGAAACATCTCAATCCAAGATTCATCCTCCATAATATCTGAAGTGGATCTCAAGCAATGATTGCACTTGTTATATGAAGCTCAATCTCATCTCCTATAAATAGAAAATGAGACTGCATGATAAAGGATTTCAATTTTTAAATTCTCAAGCACCTTTTAAGCTTAGTCACATTCTAACCCAATGTTCAAACCCAAAAGGACTAGATTGGCAAATTAACCCGTCAACCAATAACAGAATGAATAGTCGAAAAGGCTCAACCCATCAAATGAAAGGTTTAAAGACAGCACAACCCGTTTAGCCCACGCTCGATAAGATAATCCATTTACCCAGCTCTACTAAATACTAACTTACATAAGAAAGAGTCCAACCCATTAAATGAAAGAGTTAAGACGTCCCAACATGTTTAGCCTAACCCACATCCGTTATAGGTTAAACTCAGATAATCCACTTACCCAGCTCTACTAATACTAACTTATAAGAAAGAGTTCAAAGTAAATATATAAACCGCATCCAAGCCGGTCCCGTAATCTTTATTTACGGAATCGCAGTATCGCATCCCTCAGCAATGTATATGTAACCTAAATTCTTTGTACCGGATCTACCATTACCATATAAATTAATAATCACCCAAAGGTTTGAACAAAATCCTCTCCGATAAGGCAGAAAAATATCAAGGCACTTTACATAACGACTGACACACCCAACTCTCAAAGGCATTGATTCACGAGGCCCATCACGATATTCAAACGGATCAATGACGACTCCTCAGACTTCAATGAGCCACACACAATTTTAAGTAAAACAAAGGTTGCATCTATAACTTGGAGAGCAAATTAATGGGACGGAATTTTGTATGTTGCAACCATTGTGTGACCAGGGAAACTCAGTTTTGATAAACCCTACTTGCCTATAAAATCCAGAAAGCTCCTAAATATACATATGGAACTTTCAACATAATCTTGATTGCTAATGCCAACGATGCCTGAAGAAAGGCCTGCCGTGTGCACAAACATTCCTGAACAGCAACACGATTAAATAACCAGTTCATCTATGGCAAACCCAAAGCAACGAGCTTAAGAGCATTGCATATGCTGCTCAGCAGTTGCCACTTTTCTTAAAAATAACAGGATATACCAATAAAGCTTGTATTTAAAAAATGGGGGAAAGGGCATCGCAATAATTCAGGTTAGGCAAATACAAATAAAAGCAGTCGAGTCAACAACACAATCACAAAACATCATGATTAGTCAATCAGGTTTTTTCTCAAATCTTACAACAGACCAGACAGAAATGCGAAAGATTTGGCTTAAAGCATGTATGCCAGCTACCCAGCATTTTGAATATAGAGATCATCTTTTATTCAATTATGACACCACAGCAGAGCAAAACCAGAATCATGGAAGAAGACTGAATGCCTGACTTGCAAGTCAGGGACAGAGAAAGTCTGCCTGGAGATCAGGCTACTGCCAGCAGCTTCCAGTGTAGAATTCATGTTGCACATCACAATTATCAGAAGAAACAGCAGACATCCTGACTGCCAATGAGCTCTTTCAGAAATCAGTCAGCCCAAGTGGGATAATTGGCTTAAAATCCAACAATTCCAGGAGCTCTCCGAATGGGAAGAACTCTTGAATCAACTAAAGAAAAGCCCATGGCTACCAAACAAAAAGGACAAACAATGAACTGAAGGTTCTTTTAGATCAACTGGCAAGAAAAAGGCAGACTGAAAATCTTAAACTGTCAGTTTCATAATAAATTCCCCATTAAATATCCTATATAAGAACGGAATAATGGTCCAGGGTCTGACATCAATGGCCGGATGTGGTAAATATCTTTCTTTCAAATTAAGGCTTATTCAACCATCACACCTCTGGCATTCACCTAAAATTCCAATTTTTGACAGAACAGATATTACCTGTTGGTAGAGCATTTGAAGCAGCTTGGTAACCTTTTAATCTAACAAAAATATGTCCACTATAATTGAGAAGGATGCATCAAGCTGGAGAAAGAGAAAACAGAAGCGTCTAGAGATGTAGCCGGTCGGGACCCACAATCTATCAAAATTGAAGATCCCAAAGCAGGGTAGCGAAGAACCACAGAAGTGCAGAAGCAAAAAACCAATGAAGCAAACCGAGACGATACCTCGACAAGAAACAAAAGGCATGGAACTTTAGCAATGCTCTTTCAGCTCACTTTATAGTAAGAGCAAATATCTTTAGATCCTTCTAACTAGATATAATTAGAATGATTTTTCATGTAATAGAAGAAAAGATAACATACGCAGAGATAGGAAACTTATCCAAAATCCAAGAGAGGCTGAGGGCGTGCCCCGATTAAAACAAAGTCGTAGCAAATCCAAAACTAATTAACACACTCGACCATGCATCTCCAAGAGATCAGCTTCAGAGCTTGCACATTTAACTCCTACTGCGGCGCCGATCCCTACCATTCCTGATAATGTTCAACAATTAAAGAAACATAATTTTCAGGTAAAGAGGCATTTTTTTTTTAATCACAAATCAAGTAGTAGATAGTTTCAGATATACTTGTCACACACAAATTTGTAGAAGCAAAATGCAACTATTAAAAATACAGATATACAAACACATGAGGGGAGTGTAAATATGCAAAGTTACCATCTTGATACACAGCCTTCTGGAAATGGAAAAAGAAAAACAAAGGCACACACAGCTAACAGGTCCGCGAAAACCACATCAACATTGTCAATCTTCAAGTATGAAATCACATCTAATGAACAAAATAAAGTACAAGAAAAGAAGCCTCACCCATTGGCATATGGCAGCTCCTCACGTCCACGATAAGGTGGTGACCTGCTATAGCTACGACCACGGTAAGGAGGTGAAAAACTGCGACGTCTTGGGGATCTACCACGTGGACTGTGACTCCTGCATAGCAAATGTATGAAAAACAGAGTATATAACATTAACTATGACACACCACAATTGCAATTGAAAATGTACTCATTTATCAAAAATTTTTGAAAATGTACTTGAGAGCATCCTTGCAGGATCAACATAAGAGATTCCATGGATTATAGACAATCAAGGCAAATCAACTTTTTGGATAAACAAAGGCAAATCAATTGCATTAGATGAAATATATCAACTTTTTTTAACATACCTTCTTCCATAACTTGGACTTCTACGGTACCTAGGACTGCGACTGCGGCGCCTACCTGAACCTATGCGTAAACGGCATTCCCGAGCAAAGTGACCAGGTTCACCACATTCATAACATTTTAAATCAGAACCTCCAGACCGTCCACGGCCTCCTCCACGCCCACCACTGGAGTTGTGAGAAAGCTCAACTCTCCAGCCATTCTTACCTGAAACAAGTCATGGAATAATTAAGTAATAAGCAGGCTATTCAAGAAACAGGGTCTAAGCCAGAATATATCATTCAAGACAAAGATTGAACACCAAACATGAGATAGATACTAGCAAAAACATGTGAGGATTCTTTGCCTGAAATAAAAGCTTCAAGAGATATTTCATCCCGCAAGCATCTGTGTTAAATATCAAGTATTCTATCTATCCATCCTGGATGGCAATAATTGTTACACGTGAGGTTACACTGCATTCACATGACACAATAGTACCATTCAAACATGTATATTCAAGGAGGAAGTCAAAATCGACGTGTGGATGAACTAATATGTAAAGATGTTGCTGATATGTCTGCTGTTATGTCCTAAGTTATTAATTCTATTATGTTGTGTTTGCTGTACGTCCTAGTCTTGCTTGTCTCATTTCATGTAATTGGTAGATAGTGGTTTAGTGGGTCTATGAAGTCTGTTATTGTACCTCAATAACCTGCACATAATGGGTCTAGGTTAGTGGAGGTGTGGAGTCAGTAAGAGTAGGAAGGGAACGTGACAATGGGAAATATGGGGCAGTTATCTTAGGCATAGTGGGGAAAAGAATTGTTGTGACTGTCAACATCTTGTACAAAAGGAGTTTTAACTCCAGAAATGAAAGGTTACATTCATTACCAAAAATCTATGTGTGATAAAAAATTTAGAAATCTTTGGGTTAAGCATAGTTAGTCACCATAGGTAGACGAGGAAGTTGTTCATTCCAGCAGGCAAGGGAGAGGTGCCAAGGAAACATCAAACCCTGTTGCGAATCCCTATGTGAAGAGGATGAGTAAGGCCGAACTAGAGGAAAGGAGGAGGAAAGGGCTTTGCTTCAATTCCAATGAGCCATTCTCTGTAGGTCATCGATGTAAGTAGCTATTTTGGCTAGAGTGTTCGGAAGATGGCCAGAACGGTCAAGACGAGGATCGGGAGGAAGGGAATGCGGATTACAATGAACCAGCTGAGATATCGCTTCAAGCGATGTTGGGGTTGGGCAAGCCCCAAGCAATGAAACTCCCAGGTTGCACTAGGGAGCAATCAGTCACTGTCCTCGTCAATTCAAGCAGCACCCATAGCTTTGTCGACACAACAACGGCCAAGAAGATGAGTCTAACTATATTACAGAAACAAGACAACAGGGTGGTGGTTGCTAATGGGGAAAGCATACACAGCCGAGGGGGGTCGGTCCCCAAGGGGGTAAATCTCACCCTTGCACAACAAATGTTTGGAGTGGATTTTTATACTCTTCCCTTATGCAGGAGTAGATGTGGTGTTAGGGGTAAACTGGCTAAAATCCTTGGGAGCAATTGATTAGGATTTTCGAGAAATGAGGATGAAGTTTCGTGTGAATGGGAGAGCCATTGAGCTGCAAGGTCTACCAGATCATAGCAAGGATGACACGTCCTTAGTAGCCATACAAGAGATTGAGATTGATAGCATGTTCTAGCCTCTTCAAGGGCTCCCACTGGCAAGATCATGTGATCACAAGATCCCACTTCCACCAGGAACCACTCCAGTTGTAGTAAGACCCTATAGATACCCAGACCAGCAAAAAGATGAAATCAAAAAGCAATGCAAGGAAATGTTGACTAAGGGAATCACTCAGATGAGTCAATCTCCTTTTCCCTCGCCGATATTATTAGTTAGGAAGGCTGACCACAATTGGGGGTTTTGTGTGGACTATCGCGCACTTAATGAAAAAACCATAAAGGATAAGTTCCCCATCCCAGTTACAGAAGAATTGTTGGAAGAGTTGCATGGGGCCAGCAATTTCTCCAAGCTAGGTTTAACTTCTAGGTGCCACCAAGTGCACATGTGGGAAGAAGTAGTCAAAAAGACTGCGTTTCGTACACACCAGACACTTTGAATTCCTCATAATGCTCTTCAGGCTTACAAACGCTCCATCAACTTTTCAAGCCTTGATGAATGAAGTTTTCAAGGGAGTTCTATGGAAGTTTGTTTTTGGTAAGACCCGACAAGAGAGCAATTGACCAAATGCAATAATCGAACACTAAAGAAATTGAAGGAATAGAATTTCTGCACAAGATCAAACCAACGGACAAGATTGGAAGTTACTTGAGCTAAGACTCAACCGAAGAGGAGATCTTTGAAACAATTTCTTCTAGAATTCTTTTTCCTAACTCTTTTTCCCTCCAAAATATATGCTATTTATATTGACCTGCTATAGCCACGTAAGCTTACCCAGCAGTGTGCCACGTTAGACCCCACAACTCCAACAAAGAGCACCACCTGCTATGGCCACATCAACCCACTCATCATTGCCACATCAAACTCCAACAAAGAACACCACTCCTACTACCACTTACTTTTACCAAATCACCACCCTACCTAGCCTACACACACAACTACTAACAGATATGATACACACCACCACACCACATGTAATACAAAAAAGCACATCACCACATACCACACATAACATATAATGCACCACCCCTATCCCCAACACAATACAAACACACTACACAACACCACAACACATACCCACTATCCCTCTACCTCTCTCCTCCAATACACATTCAGCAAAGGAGGACCAACCCGCAGAATCATATCAATTGCCTCCCCCAAAACATTGTCATTATCCTCAAGAACAAAATCTAGAAATTGCAATTTGAAAATAGTGGTATCCATCCATGTCGCATCAAAAGAAGATTGGCCTTGCCATTGCACCAATGATTGAGGAACCTCTAGTGACCCATCTCGCCTACACCGACGACCCAAGATCAACACCAGTAGACGCTCTAATACCTCAGTCTCTATAAACAATCTAATGGTAGATTTAGAGTGGAAGTAAAAGTCCCCATAGCTTTCTTAAGAAGAGAGACATGAAAAACTGGATAAATGTGGCAATAAGGAAGACATAATTTATAAGCCAACCTTCCAATACATTCGATAATTAGAAAAGGCCTAAAGAAACGAGGAGAAAGCTTGGAGGAAGACTTCGTAGAAATTCGCTGCTGTAATGAAGGGCGCAACTTCAAGAAAACCCAATCGCACACCAAGAATTCCACATGTCGGTGATGTTTATTAGCATTCCGACAATATAAAGAATGAGCATGAAGAAGATTCTGCTTGAGCTGATAAAGAATAGCATCACAAGTCCGCAATGCATCCCGTAGACCGTGATGTTGCACTTCACGGTCAACAAAGGAACTTATGACCGGTGGTTGTCTCTCATACACAATCTCAAAAGGAGTCATCTTAGATGTCGTATGATAGGAAGTATTGTAATGAAATTCTACCCAAGGAAGCCAAACCACCCATTGTTTAGACTGATCACCAATGAAACACCAAAGATAACATTCTAAACACCTATTTAAAACCTCGGTTTAACCATCCGTTTTAGGGTGATATGTGATACTAAAATGGAGGAGAGTGCCTTGTAGTCGAAATAATTCCACCCAAAACTTACTGACAAGGTCGGATCTCGATCACTCACAATAATCTTGGGTATGTCATGTAGTTGAACAACATCCTGAACAAATAATTCCACAATAGCTGTATATGGATGCTTTGTAGGAATACAATGACCATATTTGGAGAACCGATCCACCACTACTAGTACTACATCAAATCCTCTAGATTGAGGAAATCCTCCCACAAAATCCATTGAAATATCTTCCCAAATAGCTTCTAGTATGGGTAGAGGACATAGAAGACGAGTAGGAGCCAATGTTTGATATTTTTGTCGTTGACAAACAGCACATGCTGCCACAAAATTCGCAACATCCTTCTTCATCCTAATCCAATAAACATTGGAGGCAAGACACCTATAGGCTCTAAGAAATCCTGCATGTCCCCTAACTGATGAAGAATGAAATTCATGCAAAAAGAGTTGTGGCCATTTAGATTGGGCAAGCACAACCAATCTACCGCGATAATACAAAACATCATTCACTAAATGAAATCCTTGCTAACTCCAACCGTAGCTTACAAAATAGTTGTATTTTTGAAGCCAAAACAGAATCTCCCTCAACCGAAGCTTAAATTGCAGCCAGATCAATCCAGATTGGTCCCGAAACCAATGCTAACTCCAATTCCTCACACATCCTGGAAAGTACATCAGCAACTGTATCTTCAAGCCCACTTCGATACTATACATCAAAATCATACCCTAGCAATTTAAAAAGCCAATTTTGTTGATCCGGAGTTGTAATTTGTTGTTGGAGCAAGTGTTTGAGACTCTTTTTATCTGTCTTAACTATAAATTTCCTTCCAAGCAAATAAGGTCTCCAATGTTGAATAGCCAACACTAAGGCCATAAGTTCCTTCTCATAAGTTGACTTAGCTAGCATCCTATCGGAAAGTGCTTTGCTAAAATAAACAATTGGACGATTGTACTGTTGCAAGACAGCTCCCAACCCACGTCCTGAAGCATCACACTCCACAATAAAGGTATGAGAAAAATCGGGCATTGCAAGCATGTGAGCTGTTACGCATTCTTCAGCTGCGTAAAAGCATTTTCAGCCACTTCCGACCACCCAAAACCATTTTTCTTCAACAAATCAGTCAACGGCTTCGCAATCTACCCATAATCTTTAATGAACTTCCTATAATAGCCTGATAAACCCAAGAACCCACGAACCTTTAAGTGTAGTAGGTCTATGCCAACCAAGGACAGATTGCACCTTGGTTAGGTCCATTGCAACTCCATCAATAGAAATAACATGCCCAAGATATTCCAAAGCTTCTTAACCAAGCAACATTTCTTCTTGTTAGCATAAAAATGATGTTGCCGCAATATTGCTAACACTTTTTGCAAGTGTTGAATGCGAAAATCCAAATCAACACTATATACCAAAATGTCATCAAAGAATACCAATACAAATTGTCGTAAAAAGGGCTTAAATATATCATTCACACAGCTTGGAAGGTGGCTGGTGCATTTGTCAAACCAAATGGCATGACAAGGTCATAATGCCCATGGTGAGTCCAAAAAGCTATTTTATAAACATCCTCCGATGCCATTCGAATTTGGTGATACCCTAACCAAAGATCAATCTTAGAAAAAAACACTGGCTCCAAATAATTCATCTATCACAAGAATTAGAAATTTATCAAGAATTGTTACCTCATTAAACACCCTGTAAGCAACACAAAACCTCCAAGATCCATCCTTCTTTTTGACCAAAATCACCGGACAAGAAAATTGGCTAGTGCTTAGCCTAATAATACGCACCATCAACATATCACGAACCAGTTTCTCTATCTCATTTTTCTGCACATATGCATACCGATACGAATGTACATTAATTGGCCCATGACTGTCCTTCAATGGAATGTGATGATCCATGGATCGAGAAGGTGGAAGACCCTGTGGTGTCTCAAAAACATCCTCATATTCAGCCAATAGAGCCTTTAAGGTACTGTCGTTAGCACATAATTCCATAGGATCTTGCTTGCCCAGCACCCATAACAAATTACACTCATCCGTATCCTCCAATTTTTGTAAAGATTTAAATGAGATAGGAAATCTACAAGAATGGGGTCACCTCACAACACAAACTCATGTCCTAAGTTAGCCACCTTTATCGTCATCTTTTTCCAATTGACCCGTACCTCTCCCAAAGTCCTCAACCAAGCCATGCCCAAGATGACATCAACTCCCCTTAACTCCATCACATAACAGTCCGCCTTTGCCTCATACTCCCCAACTCTCATATTCATATTATCACAATATCCATGAGATGAAATTTTATGTCCATCCCCTAAAGTGACTCGAAAACTGCGTCTATCCTTCATTGGTAACCCAAGATGCATTACCAAGGCTTTGGAAACAAAATTATAACTCACTCCACTATCTACTAAAAATACCACAAGTGCAGAGATAAGGATACCTTGCATTTTCATTGTACATGGAGCATTGAACCCTTACATAACCATCAAGGATAAGGACATCATCGGTTCACCCGATACAGTTTGCAACCCATCCAAATCGTCTTCATCAATTGGATCCTCCAACACCGATAATTGAAGAAATTTATTTGGACATCGATGATTAGAGCTAAAGGGCCGATCGCACTTAAAGCACAGTCCCTTAGCCTTCTTGTCCAAAAATTCAGCATGTGAGAGTTGCCATTGTCCATGAGAACGACGGCCTCCTTCCTTGACAACACCAAAACTGGATGCCACCTAAGACACCACACCAACAGACGACTCAGTTTTTCTAAGCATAGAAAGTTGTTCCCTAGTTATTTCAAACGGATTACTCTTCAATCTCGACTCATCTCCTCCAAGAAAATGTGGACTCTGTGCAATAGACGTCACCAGTGAAGTTGGTGGTTAGAAGGCACTTAATACGAGTACCTAGTGCAAGGATTAGGACGAAAATAATTTTGTCATACTTCTACTCAGCCTCCATTGACATAATCGGATGCAAAAAAAATTCCAATCTCATACTCTCTTTCAATTTTCAAGGCCAAGTCCATGGCTCATTCCAATGTCGAAGGAGAAAAAGTGTCCACTCTAGACTGAATGGCATCCTGCAGACCTCCCAAAAAATAGCCCAATAGCTACATTTCTGGCATTGCATGAACTTAGGATCACAGGGACTCAAAATCTTCGATATATTGGAAGACCAACCCCCCATGTTGAAGCTAAGATAAGCTCTTGAAACGATTGGAGGCCATTTGTCCACCATATCGCTTCATCATTTCCATCTTTAATTTTGGCCAATCTAAGTCAATTTCCCGACATTGAAGCACGCGAAACCAATGGATGCAACGACCTCACATACACATCGCACTTAACAACACCTTCCGATCTTCACAAGTCCGTTGAGCCGTGAAGTACTGTTCCGCTAACAGAATCCAATTAGAGGGATATCGAAATGACCAGCCTGGACGCATTCAACTAAAACTCTTCATCAAGATCTACTTGACCTTCACCGTACTGGAAATCGAAATTAAGTTTCATATGTCAAACTCTTTCTAGTCGTTTTCCACGATCCTTCACCATGTTAGAACTCCCTCCGAAGTTGATTCCCATGTCACTACTCAACCAAATATCCTCAAGTAATTTCTAAATACGATCCATTTTTCCTTGCATCGTTGTAACCTCCTTAAGCATCGATTTCTGCTCACCGTCCAAGGAGACAAGCTAACGTTGGATCTCGACCACCACATTATGAATGTCCTCCACATTTTTTTCAAGAACTTTCACACAAGCTTCCATTCGCGTCATGATTCAATTGACCATAGTAGAATGCCAAAGTTGAGACACCTGAGCTAATCGCGTCACAATTTATCAGCAAGATTTCTCTTCGAACGCCCTATCGTGGTTTCCCGGCAACGGAACCAATTGGCAAGAACAAATGAGAGAGCAATTGACCAAATGCAATAATCGAACACTAAAGAAATTGAAGGAACAGAATTTCTGCACAAGATCAAACCAACAAACAAGACTACCTGAGGTAAGGCTTAGCCGGAGAGAAGAGATCTCCAAAACAATTTCTTCTAGAATTCTTTTTCCTAATTGTTTTTCCCTCCAAAATATATGCTATTTATATTGGCCTGTTGTAGCCACATCAGCCTATCCAACAGTGCCATGTCGAACCCCACAACTCCAACAAAGAGCACCACTTCCCCTAGCCACATCAACCCACTCATCATTACCACGTCTAACTCCAACAAAAAAACACCACTCCTACTACCACTTTCACTTCTACCAAATCACCACCCTCCCTAGCCTACACGCACTAATACTAACAGATATGATACACATTATCACACCACACAAAATACACAGAAGCACACAACCACATACCACACATATAACACACCACCCATATCCCTAACACAATACAAACATACTACACAACACGCCCACTATCCCTCTACCTCTCCTCCAATACACATTCAACAGAAGAGCATCAACTCGAGAAATCATATAAGTTTTGGTTTTCTTCGACAACCCCCTTGTCTATAGCCGCACATGGACAAAACATCTACAGCACCTGAGAAAGGTCTTCGTACTTTTAAGAGAGCACCACCAATACTTAAAGAGAATAAAGTGTGGATTTGCTCAAAGATGGGTGGCATATTTAGGCCATACAATTTCAAAGGATGGGGTGCAAGTGGATCCAACAAAGGTGGAGGTGATGTTGAACTGGCCAAAACCCATGTCTATCACACCTTTGAGAAGTTTTTTGGGGTTAAGCGGGTATTATCAATGGTTTGTAGCAGAATATGGGAAGATTGCTGAATTGTTAACAAAGATGCTCTGCAAGAACAACTTTTAATGGACTAGGGAGGCAAAAGTGGCTCTTGAAAGGCTGAAGACAGCAATGACCGAAGCCCCTATCCTGGCCTTGCCAAACTTTTTCCAGCAGTTCATAGTATAGTGTGATGCGTCCAAGGGAGGCATTGGTGTGGTTCTTCAACAACAAAGGCAGCCCATCTCTTACTTCAACCGTCCCTTTGCAAAACAACATTTGAAATTGGCTACCTATGAAAAAGAACTTATTGGATTATCCAAGGTAGTGAGACATTGGAGACTGTATTTATAGGGACAGAAATTTCTGGTTCAAACCGACCACAACTTTAAGTATTTGTTGGAACAACACATGACATCTCCCCAACACCATTGGATCAGTAAGTTGTTGGGCTTTGATTTCACAATTGAACATCGAGCAGGGCGCGAAAACAAAGTAACTGATGCACTCTCCAGGAAGGATAAACAACCAGCTCATCTCTCAGCCATCTCTTGTCCTCAGCTGCAATTATTCAAGCGAATCAGGGAAGTAACCCTCCACAATAGAGAAATGCAGCAACTAAAATCCAAGGCAACAGCAAGGGAACTCGAGCCACATTGGACAGCAAGGGATGGATTGGTATTCTTAAGGAAAAAAGGTTTATTTGCTTCCTCAATCTCTCTTATGCTCAATAATCATTGAAGCCTTACATTCTACATATCATGAAGGTTATCAGAAAACTCTTCATCACATCCCAAGGAATTTTTTTTGGAAGGGCCTTAAACAGCAAGACAGTTTGTATGAGCTTACGAAATATGTCAGCGAAGCAAAATAGAACTGCTGAAATCAGCAGGGCTCTTGCAACCTTTGCAATCACCTACTCGGATATGGGCGGATATATCTATGGATTTTATTGAGGCTTACCCATGTCTAATGGGAAATCCGTCTTATTCGTCGTGGTTGATAGCTTCACGAAATATGCTCATTTTCTGCCCGTTAGTCATCCTTATATGGCAATTTCAATATCACAAGCCTTCTTTGATAACATATTTAGGTTGCATGGAATGCCTAAGTCTATTGTCAGTTTTAGAGATGTGACCTTTACAAGTGCATTTTGGAAAGAACTATTCAGATTGCAAGGACACAATTGGCCTTCTCTTCCTCCTACCACCCTCAAAGTGATGGACAGATGGAGGTCATAAATCACACCATTGAGATGTATTTAAGATGCTTTATAGAGACAAACCAAAAAAGTAGACAGAATGGATCGCATGGGCTGAATTTTGTTATAATACAGGCTTCCATACAACGCTACGAGCAACCCCCTTCAAAGTGGTGTGTGGAAGAGTACCCCCACGCTTATTGTCTTACTGCTCAAGAGTTGCTAAATTGGAGACAATGAAACTGCACTGCTTGAAAGGGATCAAGTTTGGCAGCAGCTTCAACAAAGGTTAGCCCAAGTACAAGCAACAATGAAAGCTAACTATGACAAGAAGCACTGCAAGGTAGAATTTCAGGTAGGAGAGCTGGTTTGGCTTCGCCTACAGCCTTATCAATAGATGTCAATAGCTTCTAGATGCAACCACAAGCTTGCACCAAAGTTCTATGGCTCTTTTCCAGTAGAAGCCAAAGTGGGAACAGTAGCATATAAGCTGACATTGCCTCCTCAAGCAAAAATACATCCCGTTTTCCATGCCTCTTCCCTAAAAAAATTCACAGGTGACCTTGTAGTGCAGCCAACAATTCCTACAACGCAACACAAAGTCATCATTGCTCATCCCAAGGCTATTCAACATAGCCGACGAGCAAAACACCAACAAGAAGTTCTGATCCATTAGGAGAACTACTCGCTAGCGGAAACTTCATGGGAACCAGCTGAGATGATCATGCAAAGGTATCCCAGATTCACTCGTGAGGTCACATGCGCTCTTGAGAGGGGAAATAATGTTACACGCGAGGTTACACTACGTTCATATGACACAAGAGTACCATTTGAACATGTATATTCAAGGAGGAAGTCCAAATCAACGAGTGGATGAACTAATATGTGAACTATGTAAAGATGTTGCTCATATATCTGCTGTTATGTCCTAAGTTACTAATTCTATTATGTTGTGTTTGCTGTACGTCCTAGTCTTGCTTGTCTCATTTCATGTAATTGGTAGATAATGGTTTAGTGGGTCTATGAAGTCTGTTATTGTACCACAATAAGCTGTCCATATTGGGTCTAGGTTAGTGGAGGTGTGGAGTCAGTAAGAGTAGGAAGGGAACGTGACAAAGGGAAGTATGGGACAATTATCTTAAGCGGGGAAAAGTATTGTCATAACTGTCAACATCTTGTACAAAAGAAGTTTAACTCCAGAAATGATAGGTTATGTTCATTACCAAAAATCTCTATGTGATCAGAAACTTAGAGATCATTGGATTCTCTCTAACGAGCCTGAACATAGTTAGTCACCATAGGTAAACGAGGACGAAAAACCCTAAAATCTAAAGTGGAAACAGACCTTGTAATTGAAAAACCAGACTAAAAAATTCAAGGAGGAACCTATAACAATAATGTACATGACTTACTATATTCAACCACAAAGGGACAAGTACATAATAACTCTCACTTTCAAAGAATGAATGTGGAAAATTTATCTTGCATTTTCTAAACACCCGATATGCATATTACATCTGAGTCAAGTATGGAATCTTTGATCAAAACCACAAAAAGAGAACCAATGAGTAACTAATCGGCTTGTCTAAAACCAATTGCAATACCAAGATGGAAAATAAATCTCTTTAATCCAAAAAGCAAGCAGCTCTGCTGGAAATGAAATCTTTACTCATTATCAAAAAGAATTCTGACTGTTAGTACCAGCAGCACACTAAGAAGAGACACCCACAACACGGGATCAGCTTGTCCAAATCTAAGTCATATGAAGATGAATCAATCTCTCTAATCTGCTAAAGCAGAGACAGGATACAAGCTAGAAAACGAAAGAAAAGTTGAAACATTGTTTGTGATCAAAGAGAATCTCAACCAATGCAAAGTTTTTGAAGCAATTATTGCCATTGAGTTTGTTGAAATGAAAATAAAGGATATCCACTCATACCATCCAACTCACGAATAGCATCCATTGCATCCCTGCGATCATCAAAGTCAATGAAAGCATATCCAGGCGGTCTTCGAGCAACCCAGACACTGCAACCAAGGATGTAGAAAGTAACAATATATTTGATATACAAAAGGAGAATAAAGTAAAAGGAGCAAAGGTTCATAAATAATGAAATAGTTATCTAGTTGCACCACCCTTTCTATGGGACCACCTATTTTTTCCAGTTAAAAAGTACTATCCTGTTGTGTTGGTGTAACTAACCAAAGAGGTATGTAGTGACACCACCTACTTAAACAAGCTTAAATTCCATCAATATCATGTCATGGCACTATAAGAGTCTAACATCTCAGGCAATAATTTTCACGATCCTACCACCATTTCTTAAGATTTGAATTTCTAATGATAAAGCCACAGACAGCGATATATTCCTTCTGAGGCTCCACCATGCAACTCAAGTAAGTAGAAGCATTGCTGCTCTGTACCAAAATATCTTAGCTGACAGAAGTCTGTTAACTAAGCAACTGACTTTAATCATGAGGCTCATCTCCAAAATTGACTTTCAAGAGACACAGAGTAAGCAAAAAAGCACCCATGATTAAGAAAAGCACGATATGAATAAACCACTAAAAATGACGACAATATCACCCACAAGCAGTATATAGTAGATGAGACATTAAAGAGAAACTCCTTGCCTCAATCAAAGTCAAGACAGAGAGGCTTTAATAGAAATGATCAAATTTCCAATAAACACCAGCTTGAACGGTTTATTTTAATCAGAATTACATAAAAGAAAGCAACTTAGAATGTAGTAGAATTCATGTAATAGGACCCAACAACTGCTAAAAACTGTGGCAAACAGGTCCTTACCAAACCATCATGTTTAAATGATACATGATAACTGGCACTCTGTTTCAAGGACAGTATAGGAACAGTGAACAGTTAACCAATTGCATATATGTATTTCCAAAATCCAGAGACAAACATTTACCTTCTTATAACTCCAAACACACGAAACTCATCTTCAAGATCTCGTTCAGAAACACGAGAATCCAAATTTCCCACATATACACGAGCCATTTCCCAGATGTACCTAAAAACCAACAACAAAACAGAAAATATTCAAAAAGAAATACATGGAAACCATCAGTTTACACAAAAAGCTAGTTTCTTAAAAAATCGTAAGCACAAATCGTGTAACTTATTGAAAATTGTCCCCAATAGCATAAACTTGCGAGAAATAGAAGAATTTTATAGCTTCTTTTTCGTAGAAAAATTGGGGGAGCTTATAAATATATCACTTGCAGGTAATTCAACTGTGCAAGTTTCCTCTAGCAAGTAAAACACACATCCTTTTAACGGTAGCCACACGACATTACGAAAATTCAATATATATTTATTCTTCTGTTAGTATTGCGAAATAATATGGATCGATTTGATATAGAAACGTGCGTGCGTGTGTGTGTGAGAGAGAGAGTGGGAGAGAGAGAGAGAGATCAACCTCGAACCAGCACAGGGCACAAAGAGTAAGCTTTGTCTGAGATCTGTGACGAATCGATGGCGGCCCCAAAGAGTACAACTAACTAGGGTTTCAAAAGAAGAGGGGATGCGGAATAGGGTTTCGAGTATGAGGAAGAGAAAAAGAAAAAGTACCCTCTACAATGAAACGACATCGTTGTTGTTTTCAAGGGCCGGCTGGTTTTTCCGTTTCGATTTTTATTTCCCTGAGTTAAGGGCCCACCAAACCTTCGTGTCGAATTGGCCCGCACCATTCTTGTGCCATTATAACATCATGCGGACCCAAGAAAAACGATATTTATCCTTTTATTCGCAAAATTTGACCACCTTTCTATGGTTCACCAATTCAAATTAAGATGGATGTGTTAAAGAGAAAATTAGATAACCCATACCAGCGCCAAGAAATTTAACTTCCTGTTTGTTTCAAGAAGATTATTGTTTGGAAAGTATTTATTCTATTTTTCTCTATTTGTTATGTCAAACAAGGTGCTTTTAAGTATTAAAATAAATTATAAGAAAAAAATACTTTTTGTTATTAAAGATTAAATCATCGTTCTTTTTAAGAAAACAACTTACTTTTTTCAAACAAAAATATCGTTTTCTAAATTAACCATTATAAGAATTCTTACTCTAACAAAATATTATCTATGACTTTTTTATAACTAACCTATAAATTATATTTTAAACATGGAAAAATGTAATTAACAAACAAGATTAAAGACTTCTTAAAAATTATGTAATTCAACTAAAAGATATTGTAATAATATATATTATAAAATTATTTTTATTTTACTTTTAAATAAAATGTTTGAAACAATATGTTTATAATAACATGCAATATTAATTTATTTTGATAAAATTACTAATTATATAATATTTGCAAATCAAACACTGAAAAAAAAATTCAACATATTTCTATAAATATAATCAATCACTCGAAAACGTATCATTTTCAAGAAAATAATTTTATGAGATAATATTTTACACTGATATAAAAGTTTTTTTTTTTTTTTGAAACAAACGAGACCTAAGTTAAAGTTGTAATAAATTTATCTAGACATGATTTGATACCACTAACCAACTAAAACTTTAAATATGATACTGAGGTTTGATTTTTTTTTTTTTCTCTTTTTCCTAAACAACAAATACGCATTCAAGATCATTAATGCCAAATAAAACTTTTATATGTTTCAACAATTGTTGTTTTTATAGGAATGGGAATAATCTTTAGGTTTAGAGTTTGTACATTTTTATTTTAGTAGGCTTATGTACCTATCCAAATAAGATGACGACTTAAACTAAAGTCATTTGGAGATTTTATAGGAACAAGTCTTCTTCTTCTTCTTTCTTTGCATGTGAAGTGTGATAAGTTAATGTAGAAAAATGACAATTTGCTATCATGGATAGAAATGAAAACAAACTAAAGCATGAAATCAAAGTTCTTTGACTTCTATTCTTAAGCCAACCCCACTTGTTCCAACCTAATACCCTTTATATAAATTGTAGATAACTTAGTAGTAAATATTTTAAAGAAAAAGAAAAGGATATATCCATTACAACTACATAAAAAAGTTGCTTTAATGTATTTAGACTCTTAATGAATCGACTTACATAGGATTAAGCCCTTAAAAATAAGGGTTAATGTCACAAATACTACTCAACTTTATCTAAATTTGCATTTAAGTACTCAAAATTTCAAAAGTTCAATTTAGTACCTAAATAAATTTTGTGTGCTTGTAAATGATACTTGCATTAACTTTTTTAATCTATGTTTACAAATGTGAAAATGTAAGCCAATTAGGTTATAACATGTGGATTCATACATTAATGAAAATGAAAAAAAAAAGTGTATATATGCATACAAGTGGAATGGACTTGGAAAAAAAAAAAAGACACAAGATAAAAAAAATACACATCCTATTGCACACACCTAGTCCTTTTAACTGTTTTCCTATCCTTGACAAAGCCAGCAATCTAAACTTCTTCAATTGAATTTAACCCAACTCAAAAAAATCAATCAATGATTCCAAATTACTAGAAAAAAAGAAACCTTCAATCACAACCTTTGAGGAACTTAGAAAATCAAATCCATGGAAATCTCCATTATAGACACCACTTGAGGAAACCTAGCCACCACCATAAACACAAAACCTAGATTCCCCATATTAAAACCCTCATCCTAATGCTTTATGTCTTGATAACATAAATAAGAGTTGAAAAGCACTTCAACCTCTTTAGATTTTTAGCAATACCTACAAAAATCCCAATTTCTTAAGGAAAGCTCCAATTTAATCAATGTAATCATTAATAACATCACCACTAGAGCTAACATCAAGCTAATCGAAGATCAAAATAAATGTTGTTCACTAAATCCACCTTTGACCAATTACCTTGCTTCCTTTCTCCATCTAAGTAATGCAACTTTACCATCACCTAACTAAACCCTATAACCAAAGATAAATTTTTCTTGTAAAGTAAGGTTTATGTATCAAAGAGAGGGAGATGGAGTAAGTTATCCAAGAGATAAAGGGAAGAGAGGAGACAAGAGAGTTTGGAGGTGTCCATAGAGCGAGACAAGGAAGAGAGAGAATTTGATGGAGTTAAATAGTCATTGACAAAGGATAGGGAAGAAAAAGAGATGAGAAAGTTTGAAACTTTTATTTCTTAAATAAATTTAACTAATTATCTTTTGAAGAATATTAAGTGATACTTTTAAACTTATTTGGATTTGTTTAATGATTTTTTAATTAAAAATTTGATGTGGCAAGTCTATATTTTAGATATGCTTTTATTTTAATGCAAAAAGACAAGTGTCATACATTAATTGGTTGTATTACACAATCCAATAATTTAATATAAATATATATATAATTGTAATTATTAAATAATTATAATATAGTACATAACTAAGGGCAATTGAATAAATAAAATTATTAGACAATGGCAAATTAGTCTTTTCCTAACTAAGGTATAAAAGTTACGTTAACCTAAGGTTTCTCTCTTTTTCTCATTTGCACAATTGTAAACAGAAACCTAAAGAGAGAGAGAGACCTTATAGGGAATACATGTAACCTAAAGGAGAATTACAATAACAATTCAAAATTATCTGGTAAAGTTTATAAATATCAAGATTTCTCATGATTGATGATAAATTAGTGAATTGAATTTATACTTGAATCGTTAATATGTTGTTAAGGGACAAAACGAGACAAAAAAAGGGCATGAAAAGTCAGTCGAATTGGGAGTTCCAAGTACAATTCAAGTAAAGTAAATGTACTAGACTTTAATGTTTACATCAAAATTAGTACGTACTTTGATCAATTAGACTTAGAATTACATAAATTAGGATTATGAACAAATTAGAGAAGGAAATTAAGGGTTCATGATGAACAGTATTATATATGGTCAAGTACACGCCCATGTACCTGCCCATGTAGAAATACTAGAGGGAATAGTAAGGTATACGGCCATAAGCACAACTATGTACCTAAGCGTACTAAAGTGGTAATTTTTACAATAAGGTACACGACCATAAGCACGATCATGTACGTAGGCATACTAAAGTGGAAATTTTTACAAAAAGATACACGGTCATTAGCATGATCGTGCTCTAGCTCGTACTCCTCTATACGGCCTCTTTCACGATCATGTTGACCAAGAACACTCCCATTTTATTCTATTTTATTTTATTTCAATCCTAAATTACGAGTTAAGCATAACGATACCTCAGGGAAGGGAATTATACAATTAGGATATACCTAATCAATTAGTAAACCCAAATTACTTGTAGGATAGAGCTAAGTATAATTCTTTGTAATTAAACAAGTTTACTTCCTTTTCTTAGAGACCTAAGGGGTAGTAGTAAGAACATCTTTCCAGGTACATGTTTACCTTCTTTTGTTGGTTATGCTTACCAGGTAGTTGTTTACTAGATTGTATGTGGTTTAATGATTCTAAAGGTTATATGAACTTAATTGTGTTATTATTTGTGCTTAACTAAACTTAGGGGCCCATAATGGTAGATCCGTAGGGGGCAACTTGATAATTGGTATGTCGTATTGTCCCTAATAGAGTTGTGTATCGAAACAATTTGAGGTAGATTAGGGTTAAATGAGGTCCATAGTAGCAATTCCTATTAGGACCATATATCTATGTAAATATTGTATATGTATTGGGGTCATGATTACTTTTATGTTGTATGCTGATTAATTGATGATAAATAACTTGATGAATTGATGTGTTCTAGATTACTATTACATAGATGCATGTGATACTGTTATTTTGTGGCATGCTTATGTTGGTTCGGTATTTGCGTAGTGAGCTCTTAGGCTCATCCCCCTTTATTTTTTTAGTTATAGGTGAAAATGACAAATACATAAATTGTGATGAACACAAGAACTTAATGGGACATTATGTGGATGGGAATAGGAGAGAACATTATTACTATGTTAATGAAGAGTGACAAGAAATCAATGAAGAACTTTTGATAGAACTTTAAGTGTTGAACTAAGAATATGGAGATAGTTACTAAACTTTTATTCATGTTAATTATTGTATGAGGATAGGGTTCATCTTAGATTTTACTTTGGGATTATTTATGTTGATTTAAGTGATGAGGATTGGAATGACTTACCTAAGAGTCATTCATTTCTTTTATTGAGTTTTTAATGGTATGAATGTAAGCAGTGATGAATAGGTTTAAATTTGTATGAAATTTTTTAGCCTTAGCGTATTGCTATATAATAGTGACACGTGGCGGACTATTATGTTTTAGGTTTTAGAGCATTACAACTTAAGTGATATCAAAGCTTAGGTTTGATGATTCTTAGAACTTAGGTTATGATCAATAGAAATAGGTTTGTAATCTATAGACCTAAGATTGATAATCCTTAGAAACTAGGTGATGATCAATAAATCTAGGGTTCAATTAGTAGAAAGTAAGTTGAAATCATTAAAAGGATTAAGTACTTAATCTATAAAACAATAAGAAATAATGAGAGTGGGTAAACTATAAGACAATTGTTATATTATTTTATTCAATTGTTTTATATAATTATACTTTCCTTTAAATTACTATTCACTTATGTATATGTATGTATAAATGTGTAGACTTAAATATACCTAAAGGTATATTATCATTAACTCTCTTACTGACTCTAACTTTGGAATCATTTTATTGTCTCATCTCTAACAAAATGCCTCCTAGTTTGAACATCGATTAGGGGTCATTTGGTGTAAGACAAGATGGGGATGCTCTAAAGGAAGGGTATCCTCAAGGACTATGATGAGGATCATCTAGTACCTAAGAGGACAGAACCGAAATCCTAAGATCCATTGCAAGGAATTGGAGGCCCAATGACCCAAGTTAGAGCTAAGAGGATGAATGATGCCTTACAAGAACTAGTTATGGACCTACAAGTTAAGGAATCAAATTACATGAAAGGAGAACCGACAACTATCAATGTGATTCATGTTTCCATGGAGGGATGCAAGGATTTGAAGTCCTAGAATAGATATGTTGTTTATTAATCCAAAAAGAGAAAGAGGATTCTCAGTTTTTGTTTGTTATGTCTTTGTTATTTGTTTTGGTTTGTAATTTAACATATTTAGTTAAGTGTTTCGATCCATAAGGGGATAAGGACGCAAGCTAGATTAGGAAACTTAGGTTTTGTATCCTATGGTTGCATGTCATCGTTATAAGACCGAGTAAGGGGCTAGCACAAAGATAATTATTATTGAATATTGAAATAACAACACTTCTTTTTCGTGGAAAAGAAACCCTCTTTTATTCTTTGCAAAAGAACTCTCCTTTGGAATTCTTCAACTAAATTGCTTAGGGGAAATTCCTAATTGATAACTTAGGTTTCAGTCAACAGGTGTGATTAGGGTCTAGTTCTGTGCTATTTATTTGAGACGATCATCGAGGATTTGAATCAATTGCATTCATCGGGTTCTAGGTTTAATATACCTAGGGTTCACACATCAGACTACCTTAATAGGGAGCCCCAAATCAAGCAAATGTCACAGCTGCTCAACTACTTGAGACTATCAATGCTCTGGTAGGGATGTTGGTATAATAGCAATAATAGGCCATGAGATATGTCAAGCCTATAGAAAAGCCATGTGGATTGGACACGTTTATTAGGTTGGCTAAGGAATTTCACCTACAAGTTGATGATTCAATAGATGCTGAACATTAGATTAATGAGACAGAAAAGACCTTTGAAGCCTTCATGATGTCGAAAGATAGAAAAGTAAAATTTGCTACTTATATTTTGAAGGAATCAGCTACTAGTTGGTGGACTAGTATGTCTAAGTTGACAGGAGCTCCTATTCAATGGTAGAGGTTCAAGAAGTTTTTTTTAAGAAAAATATTTTACTAGCAGCATTAAGGACAAGATGGAGGTTGAGCATTATAATTGCTAGTAGGGCAATCATACTGTAGAAGCTTATGAAGTAGAGTTGAGCCACTTAATCAAATTCCTACTAGAATAAGTGAGAATCAATGATGCCTCAAGAGCAAGAAGGTTTACGAGAGGCTTGGAACCAACCCTTTAGCATAAAGTAGGGGCCTTTTAGTTAACTAATTATGTAGAGGAATTGGATAAGGCAAAATATCTAGAGTAGAGTAAGAAGAGAATAGAAGAATAATTGCCTTGTAGATGAGGAACTGCCTTAGGGAAAAGGCTTGCCTTAAGCATACCATATGTAAACAAAGGAAAGAGGTCAATAGTGTATCAAGCTGGACTTATGGCTTATGCACTTAAACCTCTTTAGACTAGGCCTCTACCACCATAGGCAAGACCAGAGAGGAGATGTCACATGTGTTTGGGACTACATGAGATTCAATAATGTAGCTAACTCAAAGGGGTATGTTTCTTTTATAGCAAGACAAGACACTCTAGTAGGAATTGTAATTGTGCTAAAAGAATCATCCCTTAAAATTTCTGCTATACTTGTAAGCAAATGGGACATTAGTCATTTGAATGTGGTGCCTCCTAAAACCAGACAACTGCACTTCAACAATTTCAAGCATAGTAGCCAATAAGAATATCACCTAAGGGACCAATGGGCAGACCTCAACATGTTGGACCAAGACAGAGGGTGCATGGTCAAGTGTTTATGTTACAATAATAGTAGTAGCAAGATGCCCTAAATCAGGATACCATTGTAAGTACACTACTTATTAACTTAAACACTGCCTATGTGTTATTTGATACAGGTGCAACACATTCTTGCATATCACATGTTTTCATGCAAGTATATAGGTTAAAGCCTATGTTGTTAAGTGATGCTATGGTGATGAATACTCCTTTTGGAGTAGAAGGAAAACTAGATCAGATGTGTAAGGATGTAGAAATTGTAATACAAGGGAAGAAAATGCCAACAAAGTTGTTTGTATTAGAAATGATTGAATTTGATATGATCTTAAGGGTTAATTGGTTGTCTAAACATTATGCCACCATAGATTATCGTAATCTAGTGGTTTATTTTAATTTCCCTAGTGAAAAACAAATTGTATTCAAGTTAAATACACAAAAACCTACAACTCTTCCTACATATGAGTTGTAGAATAAAGAAAGATTATCAGCATTGTTAGTAGAGACAAGACAAGCCATGAAATTAGAAGAAGTACATGTAGTTAAAGATTATGTAGATGTCTTTCTAGAAAATTTGCCAGGCTTACTGCTAGTTAAATGATAGAATTCTGCATTGATTTAGTATCGAAAGTGGCACCAATATCAAAAACACCTTACAAAATGGCACTTATTAAATTGTCTGAGCTGAAGACTCAACTTCAAGAGTTACAAGACAGTGGGTTTATCAGACTAAATGATTCACCATAGGGTGCCTAAGTATTGTTTGTTAAGAAAAGGGATAGAAGCATGAGACTATGTATAAACTACAAGGAGCTAATCTGAGTCACAATCAAGAACAAATACCCTCTCCTTAGAATTGATGACCTGTTTGAGCAATTACAAGGAGCTTAGGTCTTCTCCATAATTGACTTAAGATTAGGGTACCATTAGTTGTGGCTTAAGGAAAAGGACATATAGAAGATCGCCTTTAGGACTTGGTATGAGCAACACGAATTTCTAGTGATGTCTTTTAGATTGACAAATGCTCTAGCAACTTTCATAGATTTGATGAATAGAGTGCTTAGAGATTGGCTAGATCAATTTGTGGTAGTATTCATAAATGATATCCTCATATATTCTAAGAGTAAGGAAGAACATGAAGTATATCTCATAAGAGTATTGAAAAGGTTACGGGAAGAGAAGTTATATGCTAAATTTAGCAAATGTGAATTTTGGCTGGAACATGTATCCTTTTTAGGGCATGTGGTAAATAAAGATGGCATATCAATAGATTTTGAGAAGGTAAAGGCAGTGAATGACTAGCCAAGATCAAGAACTGTGATAGAGGTTAGGAGTTTTCTAGGGCTAATTAGTTATTATAGATGCTTTGTAGAAGGATTTCCTCTTTTAGCAACTCTCTTAACATAATTGATAAAGAAGAAGATTAAATTTGTGTGGAGTGATGAATGTGAAAATAGCTTCGCAACACTGAAATAGAAATTGGTGATAGCTCTTGTGTTAACCTTACCAAAGACAAGAGAAGAATTTGAAGTCTTTAGTGATGCCTTAACTCGAGGCTTAAGGTGCATGCTTATGCAGAATAGGAGAGTTATTATGTATGCCTCTCGCTAGCAGAAACCATATGAGAGGAATTACCCCACACATGATCTAGAAGTAGTAGCTATAATCTTAACATTAAAATTATGGGGATATTATCTTTATGATAAGAAGTGTAAAATCTTTACAAATTATAAAAGTTTAAAGTACCTATTTACATAGAAGGACTTGAATATGAGGTAAAGGAAGTGGTTAGAGTTAATGAATGATTATGATGTAGAAATCCATTATCACCTCGAAGAAGCAAATGTAGTTGTAGATGCTTAGAGTTGGAAGAAACAAATAAACATTGCAACACTAGTCACATCTCAAAGACAAATATTAGAAGACATGTGTAAGCTTGAATTGGAGATGGTGATATAAGAAGTGGGAATTGGGTTGGCTACACTTAGTATTCAACCCAATATCATTGATTGCATTACAATTGTGCAAATTGGAGATCATTGAATTCAGAGGACCAAAAGCAAAATAGAACAAGATGAAGCCACTAAATTTAATATAAATGCTAAAGGGGCAATTAAATATAGCATAAGATGGTGTGTTCTAAATAACATTGAATTAAAGAAGGAGATTACGAAAGAAGCCCATTACTTAAAATATACCATATATCATAGAAGCACCAAGATGTACAAGGACCTAAAGAGTCATTATTGATAAAGAAATATAAAGCGAGAGATAGCTGAATTTGTATCATGATGTCTAACCTTTTAACAAATTAGGATTGAATAGCAAAGACTAGCAGGTAAATTACAACCACTTCCTACACTTGAATGGAAGTAGGAATACGTAACTATGGATTTTGGGATAGCTCTTTCGAGGACCAATGAGAAATATGATGCCATTTGGGTAATTGTTGACAAATTGACCAAGTCTACCCATTTCTTACCAATTAAGGTGGACTACAGATTAGAGAAGCTTACTTAATTATACATTAAGGAGATTGTCAAATTACATGGTGTACCAACCATTATCACATCTGATAAGGATATTCAATTTATGAGCAAATTTTAGAAAAATTCTACATTAGGCTTTAGGA
Organism: Laguncularia racemosa; assembly: GCA_037954665.1. NCBI lineage: Eukaryota > Viridiplantae > Streptophyta > Magnoliopsida > Myrtales > Combretaceae > Laguncularia > Laguncularia racemosa. The sequence goes on from JBBMOL010000125.1 coordinate 2,194,343, forward strand.
ACTAAACTCTAGTTTAGTATTGCATTTCATCCTCAAATAGATGGGTAGTTTAAGAGAACAATCTAAATTCTAGAAAATTTATTGTGAGCTTTTGCATTGGATCATAGGGGTGATTAGAGTGATCACCTACCTTTGGTGGAATTTACATATAATAAAGATTATCAAACTATTATCTAGATGGCTCCATATGAAATGGTAGGAAGTGCAAATCTCCCTTATATTAGGATGAAGTGGGAGAAAGATGGATATTGAGGTTAAAGATGATACAAGAAGTAGTAGACAAGGTTAGAGTGATAGGGTAGAAAATTTTGTTAACTCAAAGTCATTAGAAGAGTTATACAGATAAACAATGATGCCCCTTGGAATTTTAAGTTGGGGACAAGGTTTTATTGAAAATATCTCCAACTAAAGGGGTAATCAGATTTGACATGAGAGGGAAGCTGAATCCAAGATATGTAGGTCCATTTAAGATTTTGGAAAGAGTTAGAACAGTTACTTATAGGTTGGCTTTACTACCAAGTTTGGCTAAGGTACATGATGTGTTTCATGTATCGATGTTAAGGAAATTTATACCAAACCTAGATCAAGTAGTAGCTTTGAACCTTTGAAGATACAACTAGATTTATCATCTATTAATAGACCTATAAGAATAGTTGACATGAAGGAGCAAATATTAAGAAGAAGAATAATTCCCTATGTTAAAGTATAGTGGATAAATTAAACATAATGGGAAGCAACTTGGGAATTAGAAGAAGAAATGAAAAAGAAGCATCTAGAACTTTTTCCAATTCTAGTTAACTTTCGAGGACAAAAGTTTTTATAATGGGAGGAGAATGTAATACTTGGTCTAAGAATTTAATACAAATATATACATAAAATTATAGTTATTAAATAATTATAATATAATACATAACTAAGGGCAATTAAATAAATAAGATTATTAGACAAGGGCAAATTAGTCTTTTCTTAGCTAAGGTATAAAAGCCACACTAACCTAGGGTTTCTCTCTTTTCCTCATTTGCGCACTTGTAACTAGAAACGTAAAGAGAGAGAGATCTTATAGAGAACTCAGGCGACATAAAGGAGAACTACAATACCGATTCAAAATTATCAAGTAAAGGTTGTAAGTATCATGATTTCTCATGATTGACGATAAATTAGTGAATTAAATTTACACCTGACTCGTTAATACATTGTTGGGGCATGGAACAAGATAAAAGGGGCTCATAAGTCAATTGAATTGGGAGTTCCAAGTACAATTTGTGTCAAGTCAATGTACTAGACTCTAATTTTTACATTATAATTAGTAAGTACTTTGATCAATTAGGTTTGAAATCATATAAATTAGAATTAAGAACAAATTAGAGAAGGAAATTGAGGGTTTGTGATAAACAGTATTGTATACGATCAAGTATATGCTCGTGTACCTACTCGTATAGAAATACAAAAGGGAATAGTAAGGTAAACAACTATAAGCATGACCATATGCTTGGGTGTGCTAAAGTGGTAATTTTTACAGTAAGGTACATGGTTACAAGCACAACCATATACCTAGACGTGTTGAAGTGGAAATTTTTACAAAATGATACACAACCGTTAGCACAATCATGCTTTAGTCCATGCTCCTCTACACAACCTCTTCCATGATCATGTTGACCAGGAACACCTCCCATTTTATTCTATTTCATTTTATATCAATCCTAAATTAAGAGTTAAGCATAATAATACCTCCGGGAAGGAATTATACAATTAGGATATACCTAATTAACTAGTAAACCCAAATTACTTATAGGATAGAATTAAGTATAATTCTTTGTAATTGAATAGGTTTACTTCCTTTTCTTAGAGATGCAAGGGATTGTATGATGTGCTCAAAACCACTTTGAAACATAATCAATTGACTCAAATAAAACAAGTCTCAAGTCAATCACAAACCGGCCCACTAAGGAGACAATTCACGTGAACACCTTGGAGATTTAGATGGAAAATGTAGATCAAATGATGTAATTATAATCCCTATTTGTAACATTCACCAAGTAACCACAAAAAGGATTGAAAAACCACATGGAAATTAGATCAAAGAAAGCAATAAACCGTGAAATCCACTTCCCCCTTTCAATCCCAAATTCATGCTAATCACTAAAATGATATATATAATTCAAGTACTCAAAGAACAATCAATCTTACAAGATTGTTGTTCACGAAATACAACCACAAATATGTCCAAGAAAGATTCATATCTACCCTAGATATTACTCACTAGAGAAGAAATGAACATACAACAAAGATGGAATCGATATGACTCACAATTCCCCTTCGTCGCACTCGCCACAATTCCAATTCTTGGGTTGAAATTGATAAGAGTTTTGAACTAAGGAATGAACCCTAATTCCACATGTGAAAGTGTATCTCAATTCTGCAAAATATGGCCTCCTTAAACCCTCTCTTAAGCAAGTATTTATAATTGCTACTCCTAGGGTTAGAAAGTGGTCAAAATTAAAAGTTTGCTACTTTTAAGGTGGCTAGTCCTAAATGAAAATTACAAGGAAATAAAAGTGTCCCAAAACCAAATACAACCAAAATAGTTCATAAAAGAAGAAATATATAAAAGAAATGGTCTTCAAGATGCCGGTCTTCTATAGGATCCATCGGCCCAGCTCATCGCCGGTTCAGGTCGGTCCATGGATAACCCACAAGCTGAGTCTGAGGGAGTTTGTCCATTGCCCTATAAAATATGATAAGTGTGCCTGTTGGAAAACACAATACAAGAATAATAGAAAAGAGGTTAATATATAAATAATTCCGGGGTCGATCTGCTCAGAATGGGCCCTCATCGCCAAGATTTGAAATCCTTTAGTTCTTGCCCTAATGATAGGTCTTGTCGGATTTTTATTCCTATCATCTCCTCGGGCTTCAAAAAGATTTGTCCTCAATTTTGGCAGATCAAATGCAATGGAGACTTTGTTTTCTCCTAGCAATCTATCTGAAGAAGTATCTCTACAGAATCCCAATATCTGAAATACTACAGATGGTGATTGTTTTCTCTCCTCCATTTACAGGATGTATCTCTTCTGTAACACAAATAATGACCCATTATCCACTGAGGTGTCCCTTATCTCAACCCATTTCACTGATATTGTTTCCTCCTTTTCTAACTCATCTGTATGTCGCTGATCCTCATGGTCTTCTAATGGTTGGCCCAACTGCTCATTGTCCTCTAAGACCTCTGAAGGTGAATACAACTGTCTCTGAACATTCTGGCCCTCTAATGATAGACTCATCTGACTCTGATCCTCATAATACTCCAATGGTTTACTCAACTGCTCGTGAACCACTAGTATCTCTTAAGGAGAACATAACTGACCCTGAACAGTTTGGTTCCCTGGTAGTCTGCTCCTAGTAACTTGGAATGAATATGATTGTCTCTGTCTTTCCACTTTCAAGGCTAACTGTATAGCCTTATCAAGTGTACTATATCTCTAAAGCTCAACTACACAAGCTATCTCATACTTCAACCCAGATACAAAACGTGCCAGGGTTTGTTCAGGAGGTTCAACTGATCCACATCTGATCACTAGTGTCTCAAACTCCTGTACATAGTCATCCACTGTTTTACCCCTCTGTCTCAGTGTCTGGAGACACATAAATAACTCATGCCTGTAGTGTTCCGGTATAAACCTATTCCTCAAAACTCATTTCATGTCTCTCCAAGTGTGTATTTCGGTCTCTCCATCCCTTCGCCTACTGATCACCATATTTCACCACCACACAGCGGCATGATATGTGGTTATTCACGTGAGTTCAATATTTTAAACCTCAAATCAATTAGTCCACTTTCGTATCTCTAATTAATAGAGGATTCTAATATACTCTCATACATTTTTCAATGCTATGATCGCCTTATGCCCTAATACAATTATACCTAATCTCTTAGTGAATAATTAATTAGAACATAGCTTTAATCTCTATATGAACCCTAATTAAACCAATTAACGCCGCTTTCGCATTGACTCATTAGTCTAATTAAGAATTCCTAACAAATCCTATCTCTACTTTCGTATTGATTGGATTTCTAACAATCTAATCTTATCACAATTAAATTGAAATTATAGGAATTCTCAACATGAATACTCCACATATATGTCAATCTCATAACCAAACTACACTGATCATTTTAGCAAACTAGGGCTTCATCCACTATTCCCACAAATGAAATTAGCCAGCCATACAATAGATAACAACAAGACAAAATTCAACGAAAAATGTTAAAGAATCCATTAAAGACATAAAAACCAATTCACAGAAATGCAAAATATGATTTGGATAAGAAGTCACCAATATGTAGCAAATCTGGAAATAAGATCCTAAAACAACTCTTCAGAGATTTTTGACTTGATCTCAATTGATGGAAGTACAATTGAATTCAATCTTCAATTCTCTTGTAAAAAGCTAAAGTTTCTCAAAACAAAGTTCTCAAATCTGCCAAATTGTTCAAAATCTCCTCTCCTCTCCCCCGGTCGTGTTTTTCTTTTTTCTCCCTTTTCTTTCTCACCCCTCCTTTTATGCTCCGCAGAAACGTACAAATTTCACAAGAATATGAAAAGTCGGCAGTCCACCACATGAGGCACGGCCGTGTGTAATGTGGTTGTTACTGCCGCCACATAAACCACGGCCGTGGGATAACTCCATAAGCTTCTCGGCATTTTTTTCTTTCCTTCTTCTTTTAGGCACGGCCGTGTCTCATCCCTTGCTTGTGATTTCTTCATGTTTTGCATCATGTACATCTTCAAGTTCATTAATCCCTAAGATATTAACATAAATGCAATTTAAGTATCTTTTTATTGGAAATTTCTAATAATTGACAATAATATATATACCAATCGCAAGATACAACATGATAAAATATGCCTTTATCAACTCCCCCATACTTGAACTTCTGCTTGTCCTCAAGCAATTAATAATCTGTCAAATGAAAATACAAAATTTTCTTTCCTCATAATTGATTTGAAAAGATGGTGCCTACCACTCTAACTAAACTGACAACATGTAACTGGTATACTTAGAAAAAAATTGAGTAGTTAATCTGGAAAGACTAACTTTTATTCCTAATGTTTAACCACCGAATTCTTATTTCAAAAGATAAATTCTCAGTCCAATAAAGCAAAACACTCATTTAAACTTCAAAAGCAACTAGCAAGTATAAAATCTCTTTAATTACTTATCTGAATAAGATAACACAAAGTTAAAGCATATGGTATCCACTCTTCCCTTAGATTTTTTCCTTTTTATAATAGTCTTATTTCATTCTTTATTCTATATATATATATAACATATATATATATATTTCATTTGCTCAGATTGACAGTGGAGTCTGACTTCACTCTTCTGAGGGACTAAAGCCTGCCCATATTAACTGGCTTTTATTAATATATTAAAATTTTGCCTTTCCGCCCTTCACGTTATTGTGAGTTCATTGAGTTGGCACATCTCGGGCTCATCACCCAAGTGACCAGGTTTTAAAGGGACCCCTACGAACTCTTCCTCACACTAATATTTAAGTTAGGATACTCTTAACTCACTTACCTGAGTCATTGGAGAAAAGGCTCTAAATATTTTATTTTTTTTATTTAATTTTTTTATTAGTTAGGACTATTTTTATAAGGAATCACCAAGTAAAAAGTTTCCTCTACCTCTTCTTCTAAGAGTTAAAATATTCTCAAAGCACTTCAAAAGACAAATACAAGCTTAATTCACTTAGAAGTAAACTTGGTTGTTTTGCACTAAAGGACTCGACCTACTTCCGAACTTTAAATTCAAGAGTCTAAGCAAAAGGTCAAATTTTTCCTTAAAGATTCCACTACTAAATTTAAACTAAGTAAACCAATTACAACAGCTAATGAGTAAGGCACCAAATCAAATCAATTAGATAAAAGAAAATTTATACCACATTTCCAGATCATATTAGACTTTTCCAATACAACAGTTCAAGATAATGGTGAAGTATAATTGTCCAAAATATTCATTCCACACAAATTAACATCAACATACATCAAAATTATCATAAATAATGGCCTATTTTATTTTTCCTTCCCCCACACGTAATTCAGACAATGTCCCTATTGTCTTTCCTAATTGCAAAAGAAAATTGATTAAACCATAAAAGTGCTTTGGGAATAACGAAACTTCCCTGAGATGAAAGTGTAGCAAAGTCTCTGGAATATTTCATCATGAAAGGGCCATTGCTTTTCCATATGTACTGCACATTTTACCTTTAGTTCCTTCTTCGTTAAAACCATATCATATCTAGCGCGATGTTCTTCCTTTAATCCCACTGGATAATGATCACGCCTTTGTGGTGGAGCTGGCTTTGCAGGTGCCTTTCCCTTGCGCGAACGTTTCCTTGAAGAAAATGATGCTTGGTCTCTCGGCATCTTTTTCTTGTATGGAGAGGAAAAACCAAAATCTTTCACAAGGACAATGGAGAATATGCAGACTTTAGAGAGAGAAAAAGTGAGTATGAATTTTGGATGAGAATAGAGTGTGTGAGGGCAGAGGTTTTTTTTTTTTTTTTTTTATACTCGCGTGGGCAAGACATAACCCACGGCCATGGGTTATCTGCATAACCCTCGCTACGGTAATTTTTTTTTTCACACACGGTCGTGGTGTAAGGGGTGAGTCAACTCCCATAACTTAATGGAATGTGTTTGAATTCAAATAGATTCCTTACTACTCAACTCAATGCAAATATGTAAAATGCACTTCTCTAATTCAGAATTACACAATGGAATCACAACAACAAACTTCACAACCTTCCTCACGCTACAAGTAGTCACGGCAAGAACAAGGTAATTTTTTTCAAGTTCACAAAATTGTTGAATTAACAACACTTCTATTCTTCCTTCCTTCCACGAAAATAATTAATCACAAGATGATACAATAACCTTCCCAATCCAACTCCAACAAACAGAAAATTAAAATTCCAACCAAGGTGATTTTCGCAAACTCAAAGCCACACAACAACACAATTTGCGGTTCAAATGGAATACCCTAATTGAAGATGAATATCACGAAATCAAACAACAATCAATCCCTTCTCTCAACTTGTGCTCTGATACCAAAAAGATGATGTGCTCAAAACCACTTTGAAACATAATCAATTGACTCAAATAAAACAAGTCTCAAGTCAATCACAAACCGGCCCACTAAGGAGACAATTCACGTGAACACCTTGGAGATTTAGATGGAACATGTAGATCAAATGATGTAATTATAATCCCTATTTGTAACATTCACCAAGTAACCACAAAAAGGATTGAAAAACCACATGGAAATCAGATCAAAGAAAGCAATAAACCGTGAAATCCACTTCCCCCTTTCAATCCCAAATTTACGCCAATCACTAAAATGATATATATAATTCAAGTACTCAAAGAACAATCAATCTTACAAGATTGTTGTTCACGAAATACAACCACAAATATGTCCAAGAAAGATTCAAATCTACCCTAGATATTACTCACTAGAGAAGAAATGAACATACAACAAAGATGGAATCGATATGACTCACAATTCCCCTTCGTCGCACTCGCCACAATTCCAATTATTGGGTTGAAATTGATAAGAGTTTTGAACTAAGGAATGAACCCTAATTCCACACGTGAAAGTGTATCTCAATTCTGCAAAATATGGCCTCCTCAAACCCTCTCTTAAGCAAGTATTTATACTTGCTACTCCTAGGGTTAGAAAGTGGTCAAAATTACAAGTTTGCCACTTTTAAGGTGGCTAGTCCTAAATGAAAATTATAAGGAAATAAAAGTGTCCCAAAACTAAATACAACCAAAATAGTTCATAAAAGAAGAAATATATAAAAGAAATGGTCTTCGAGATGCCGGTCTTTTATAGGATCTATCGGCCCAGCTCATCGCCGGTTCAGGTCGGTCCATGGATAACCCACAAGCTGAGTCTGAGGGAGTTTGTCCATTGCCCTATAAAATATGATAAGTGTGCCTGTTGGAAAACACAATACAAGAATAATAGAAAAGAGGTTAATATATAAATAATTCCGGGGTCGATCTGCTCAGAATGGGCCCTCATCGCCAAGATTTGAAATCCTTTAGTTCTTGCCCTAATTATAGGTCTTGTCGGATTTTTATTCCTATCATTGTAGTAAGAACATCTTTTTAGGTATGTGTTTACCTTGTTTTGTTAGTTATGCTTGCTAGGTAGTCATTTACTAGATTGTATGTGGTTTAATGATTCTAAAGGTTATATGAACTTAATTGTGTTGTTACTTGTGCTTGTGCTTGGCTTGGCTCAGGGGCCCGTAGTGGCAGATCCTCAAGAGGTACCTCGATGATTAGCATGTTGCATTATCCTTACTAGAGTCGTATATCGAAATGATTTGAGACAAATTAGAGTTAAATGGGGCCTACGATGGCAGTTCCCATTAGGACTATATATCTATGTAAATATTGTATGTGTATCGGGGTCATGAGTACTCCTACATTGTATCTTGATTAAATGATAATAAATAACCTGATGAATTGATGTGTTGTAGATTACTATCACATAGATACATGTGATATTATTATTGTATGGCATGCATATATTGGTGCGATATTCACGTACAGAGCTTAGGCTCATCTCCTTTTATTTTTTTAGTTGCAAGTGAAAATGACGAACACATAGATTATGATGAACGTGGGAACTTGGTGGGACATTATGTGGATGAGAATGGGAGAGAACATTATTACTATGTTGATGAAGAGTGACAAGAAATCAATGAAGAACTTTTAATAGAACTTTAAGTGTCAAACTAAGAATATGGAGATAGTTACTAGACTTCTATTCATGTTAATTATTATATGAGGATAGGGTTTATCTTGTATTTTAATTTGGGATTATTTATGTTGGTTTAAGTGATGGAGATTGGAATGACTTACCTAAGATTCATTCATTTCTTTTATTGAGTTTTCAATGGTACTGATGTAAGTAGTGATGAACAAGTTTAAATTTGTACAAATTTTTAAAGCCTTAGTGTGTTACTATGTAATAGTGACACATGATGAGCTATGATGTTCTAGGTTTTAGGGCGTTACATTGGTAAAAAATGCCACCTATGATGATGGAGAGTAATAGAGTTAGCTGGCATAGTAACATTGGTGGTGAAAAGGTCAATTGAGTAATGAAATTGGCAATTTAAAAAATAAGGTAATTAATTGAAAAATCAGCTAAAGTTTAGGTACTAATTTGGACATTATCCCTAAAAACAATAATAATTTCTTCAAATGAGTTTTAATAATAACTTTCATCTAATTTCCTTAAAAGTGATAAAATGATGAATTAATTAAAATAATTATAAAACAGTAATTAAAATATATTTCTGTCACTCAATCTTCTCTTTTCTTCTCTCTCTTTCTCTCTTAGATTCTTTTAATTCCAAACTTACAAGTTTCTAAGCAGTAATTGCATGAATATATAATTTATCAATTCCTAAGATTAAATTATGATCTCCACTAATCATGTCGTCAAGATGAAGAAATTAATGGAAAATGATGCTACATGATCAAATATTTATACATCATAGCAATTATAAGGGACATAAATGCAAATAGCATATAAGGATAAGAAATTTTGTTGAAATTACAAGTTTCAAGGGAAACTTACATATTAAAAGGCAAACACTTTCTATTTTTGCCTCTTAATAAATGTTCATGTTCTTCTTTGAAGAAGGATAACCATTTTCATTACCTAAATAATTATAGGAATGAGTTTTCTCCAACCTTTTCAAGAGTGGTCCAAACATATATTTTGTAATTACTAGTATGCTCACCTTGTCGTTGGGACACAATATTTCATCATGAGTGTAAGCATGATGGTTTAAGGTTAAACCACCACATGTAGCAATCATTGTGGGACTCAAAGAATCTCAAATTTTAAGTTTTCCAATATTATTTGTATAACTTCTTGAGTTTTAATAGTACTTAAGTAGAGAAAATACCTTATAATAAAAGTACAATAAGATTTAAATAATGATATATATGTTTATATTATGGTTTTAAACATTATAAAATCACACCTATAATTAAGGTCCTAAAGCGGGGAGAGCAAAAGCCAAGCATGTGATCTATTGCATCACAAACACACATGTTACTCAAACACATTTCACATGCATATTTATAACTAATCAAATAAACAATTAAAAACATCCAATAGAATCATGACACCCCTACACTTTAAATAGCTCATAATTCCCCAACATTCATATATATATAAACTTGGTGTTAATACTCGCAAAAACTCCAAAAGCTAGGGTACTTCCCCTTTACTCAAAACCAAACATACAGTTATCTCATCTCAAAGTTGTTATGAGACTAGTAATTAATACAATTAATCCACCATAAACATCCATTTCTAGCACCCCATAATACCATATCGCTTAACTACAACTTTTTCCCAACAAACTAACCTATATCTCAAATAACTACTTGCCCAACAACTCACTAACTTAGAACAAGCAAAAACATGGTAGCATTAATGCCTAATTTATACCTTACATTACCCCTAGTAACTATCGAATATAGCTAAATTCATTTATAAAATAATCTTACAAGCACATTCAACAAATAATAATAAATCACTCACCTTATTTGTAATACCACGAAACCAAGGAGCACTACTACTCGCTATGCGTCCTTACCAGATGAGGACACGCTATGCTCTTAACCCTACTTTGAGACCATTCAAACCTATAACTTATATTACTTAACATTCATCTATTAAACAATTCCCATACTTCTAACCTAATATAGATACATCCTAATTCACCTTTCAAAATTATAGCAAACCTTAACAATTCATCCATGATTAAAATCTAAAGCAGTGGAATATGTTTAATGCTCTAGTCTATTATCCTTTAAAGAGCCCACTATTCATTACATATAAATGACACAATTTCTTCTAAAGTTTAATCACCATAATAATAATGAAATTCTTCTTCCTCTTTTCTCGCCTGTACATTCACTCCCAGTTCTTCTTCTTGGTTATCAATTCCCTCAGTACTTGCATCTGAAAAAAAAATAATCCTCAAAAGGTGAGCTAATGCCCAGTATGTATAACAACAATCACATACACTTGAATAAGCAGGAACTGAATTCACATACATATGCAGAATTTAAACACCAAACAACAAGTTCATGATACACTTAAGTCTACAAAACATCAATGGAGTACTCATGACCCCATCAAACTCATTCAAAACTTAATCTTTGAATTGGTGATTGAGAACTGCTACTACTGGCTCTACACCCATGATCCCTTAAATCTTAAATGTGGTGATAGATACTGCTACTACGGGCCCCATACCCATAAACCCTCAAACCTTAAAAGTGGTGATGGGAATTGCCATTATAGGCCCCCGCACCCATGAACTCTTAAACCTTAAATTACCTTAGATCATTTCTAAAGACGACTCCACTAGAGACAATGTCACATAAGGATCATTAGGGTGCTCCCTAAGGATCTATCACTATATGCCCTTAAGCCGAGCCAAACACATACCATAAACACTTAAATGCCTAACTACTCATTTACTTAATCAATTTTAACGCATATAATAAGCACAAAATAACAAACAAGTTACATATACCTAGTATCGTAGTCTTAAGCATAACTATTCCTAGACAAGCTAATCTGTAATCTATCAAAACAATAATGATTTCCTCTTAGTACGACTCTAAGAATAATCTAATTTCTTAATTCTCTTAGTCTATTAGATTTTCTAAGGACTTATTAGTTGTTTAGGTTGCATAGAAGTTTGTCTAATTAGAAATTAAATCAATAAACAAAGTATCTCTAAATACACAATCATGCTTTAAGTTATGTACTTTTGCACAGTTAGGATACACGATCGTGTAGAGTGCTTGTGTATCTTTCCATAAATTTTAAGGTTTTGGCACACCCTAGGTACACAGTCGTGCTGAGTGGTCGTATACCTTTCTATAAATTCTAACATTTTAGCACACCTAGGTACATGGTCGTGTCATTGGCTATGTATTTTTCTATAATTTTTCCATCACTGACACACCTTAGTACATGGGTCTGTACTTCAGCCGTGTACCCTTTGTACACACATATATTTCAGCACGAGCAAGTACGTAGGCATATACTTAACCATGTTCCATGTTTTCCTTCACAAATCCTGATTTCTCTCTTCCTAACTCATCATAATTCCAAATCTTGTGCTCCTAGGTTTAATTTAATCTTAAAACTTGTAATTTCTAATCAATTTTCATAAGTTAGTGAACTTACTTTCCAATTTTTGTGAATCCATGCCTTAATCGGTTAATCTTGATTGATGGGAATCAAATCATGTCCATTACAAATTCCTTTGATAGAAGAATCAAAGCACAAGAATTGAAGGCTTACCCCTTTAGGCTGGCCTTCAAAGCTGATGGTGTAGACCATAAAGGTCGGCGGCCTTCCCTTCTCCAAAGTCAGTGGTGCATCTTCCAAAGCCGGTGGCTTTCTCATTTCAAGGCTAACAGCTTACTTCCTTAAGTTGGTTGAGTTTTATGTAATTTCGAGTTGGCTTTTCTTGTTCCTATAAATACCTTTATAATGTAAGAGTTAGATGACTTTTGGCATTTTGGAGAATTTTACAAATTGAAGTTTTACTTCATATACTTTTATCAATCTTATGGATTGTGGCAAGTGACGGTATTAGGCTTGTTGTGCGTCATATCAATAAATCCGTACTAGGACTACTCTCTTGCTGGTGCGTCATATCTGGTAAGGGTTTAGGGTTTATCTTGTGTTACTATTCATTATTTGATTGATTGGAATCGATTATTGTGGATTATCGAGTTAGATTTAGAATTACTTGATTTTGTTCTAGAATTAGGCACATAATCTTTTTGGTATCAAAGCTCCACTTTAGAGAAGGGATTGTGAAGTGGTTGTTGAATTTCAATTGAGAAATTAGGGTTTTTATATTGTGCATTGTGTTATGGTTGATTGAGATTGAATTAAGGTTGAACGTGGGTTGTTGATTGGGTTGTGTTGTTATTGTTGTGTGATTGAATTAAGGTTGGTTGTTATTGTTTGTGTGTATTGAAGTTAGGGTTTATATTGTCCATTGTGCTGGGTTTGATTGGAATTAAATTGGAGATTGATCGAAGGTTGAAATTGGGATTGTGTCATTGGGGATTATTGTGGTCATGGTTGTCAAAATCACGATTTTATGTAGAATCATTAAGGGGTTCGTAGAATCGGAACGTAGAAACGTAAGTTTCTACAACCTATGTAAAATAACTTCCAAATATTATAAATTTACTTACAATAGTCATTAAAAAATATAATGAATAATAGAAATAAGGAAATTGAGCATTTATTTTAGGCATAAATTGCAAATTTGCAATAAAAGTCATAATATAGACAATCCAGCATAAGTTGTATAATATAGATATTTTATTTCTAAAATGATAAATCATGTATAAAGCAAGTTTCACCGAGTTATATATACAAAAGCTAAAAGATAATAAATAAAATTTAAAAATCAATTGTGACTTTAAGAAATTACTTATAGTAAAAATTGATAACGAAGATATACCATTAGAAAAGAGTAATATTAAAAAATAACAAATAACTACTAACCAAAAGTACATAATAAAAAAGATACTATAACAAAAAAACCTTCAAAATTATATATTACTAGGTAAATTTTTGCACTATTCGTGATTATTAATTCAAAATATATTTACTTAACAATATCTTACATTTACTTAACTATAAGAATGATATATTGAAAAGATATAAATATAAATACATTTATACCTTTCCTATAAAATTAAAAATCTAAAAAATTCTTATAATGTTAAAGTTATCTACCCTTTATTTTATTTACTATTACAAAAATATTAATTAAAATAAGAAAAGTTGCAGAAATTAAACACGAGTGCTTTAATACGAACATGATCGCAAATAGGAACAAGAAGACTAACAATTAACAAACACAAACACAAAGACTTCAATGCAATGCAACACACTAACAAGAGAGGAGTAATGACTGACGAACATGTTGGGGTATGGCTCATACTCTCATACGATAGGAAAGCATGTAGGTCCCACTCCACGTTGAGTGGGCGGGGGTCCGAGGAAGCCGCCTGGCGGGGGTTTCAAGGGGGCAGCGCCCCCTGGACGCCAGAAGGCTTTTAACAATTAAGCCCATAGTTGTTTATTAAAAGTTTGGGCTTGAACTATGAATAGCTATTATTACATATTTGTTCATTCAGATCCGGATGGTTGAAATTTTACTTAGTTGTGCAATATTGTAGAATCGGTGGAAACGTAGTAAAATCACGATTTTACGATTTTATTGTTCAAAATCGTGAATTTTACTACGATTTTACCTCAAAAACGTTTTTACATGCGAGTTGACTAGGAATGTGCTCACTAACTCGTAAAATCGTATAAACGTGCGAGTTAACTCGCGATTTTGACAACTATGATTGTGGTGATTGTGATTTATGAATTCCTGTATTGAGATTGCCATTTTAGTAAAGCATGTTAAACAACAGTGTTAATGGAGGAGTTGGGAATGAGGCCAATAGTTAGGTTAGAGGAGGAGGTTAGGGACATCGTGTTACAGGTGGAAGAAGAACTTTAGAAGAATAGTTGTAGGACCTGACTACTATTGTTGCTAATCTAGCAACACGGGTTGATCGGATGACATTGCCATAATCACCAGTGGCAAATCTACAGGCATCCCTACCTCATGTAGCCTTTAATGATGCACATAGGTGATATGAACCACGCCAACCCGTGACGAAACCCAATACCAATACGTTCGGAAATTCGTTACCTAAGACGCCCAAACACCTAAAGTGGAAACCGCGACCCGTTGTCTATAAGCGAGACAAGAACCTTGGTATAGTGTGAAGACGCCATAATCGGGATGAAAGACCGATTGATAAGTCGGGATGAACGCCATGAAAATCAATCCGATAAGTTCAAATTAGTTCTTGAAGAACCAAGAGAGGAGCCTCTCAAAGATGTTTAATGTTCTAAGATGTATGTTCTATGTTGTTCTAAACCCTAAGAGCATTTATACTAGGGTTACAATTCGTGAAAATACAAGCCCAAAACGACGTCACTTCAATAAGTGCGTAAAAATGACAAAACAAAACATGTTAGCCAGTAGGGGATATACGGTCGTGTACATGCCCGTGTACTTTGGCCGTGTACCTTTCTGTGCAACTTCTGGCAACATACACGACCGTGTACTTCTGGTCGTGTATCTTTCTGTGGATTTTCTTGACTCCATACACGGCCGTGCCTTTTAGCCGTGTGTCTGGCCGTGTATGATTCTGTGCAATCTTGAGATTCCTACACGGCCATGCCTTGTAAATACACGCCCTCTTCATCCCGTGTCCGGTGTGACTTGTATAAAAGCAAGGGTCTTCCCATGGTTGTTCCAATCCATTCCAACTTCATGATTGCTCCAATCCTTTCCGGCTTCATGGACAACCTTTATCAACCCGTTAAGTGCTTCCTAGAATCGTTTCGCTCGATTTCTTGTGATCAGTCCAGGTGGCACTTCAAGAGGATCCACATTTCTTCTTCCGGCTTGGCTCTCATCATGGATCTCATCATTCCCCTCCTCTTGAAAAGGATTTGTCCTCAAATCATTGCCTGCATCAAATGGACTCAGATCAGTAACATTAAACGTGACACTTACTGGAGACTCACCTGGGAAATCTTTCTTGTATGCATTATCATTGATTCTCTTAAGCATCGGAAATGGACCGTCTCCTCGAGGGTTCAACTTGGATCTCCTCTGCAATGGAAACCTCTCCTTGCGAAAATGCACCCAAACTTAATCTCCAGGCTGAAAAATCTTGGGTCTCTTGCCCTTGTTCACCCTTGAAGCGACCCTGGCATTTTGTTTTTCAATCCTACTCTTTACATGTGCATGTAGCTTTCTCACGAAATCTGCCTTAGAATCAGCATCAAAACTCACAAACTTATTAGGTGGCAATAGCAATAAATAATTAGGATTCAGTGGGTTAAAACCATACACAATCTCAAATGGTGAACATTGAGTAGTGCTATGTAAAGCCCTATTATATGCAAACTCCACAAATGGTAGGCAATCCTCCCAAGTCCTAATGTTCTTCTCTATGGTTGCCTTCAACAATTGAATTAAAGTCCTATTAACCACCTCAATTTGCCCATCAGTTTGTGGGTGACAGATAGTTGAAAACATCTGTTTAGTTCCTAACCTTTCCCACAATACTCTCCAACAATGACTCGAAATTTTTACATCCCGATCACTAACAATGCTACTAGGTATACTATGCAATCGCACAACTTCCCTAAAGAATAAATTAGCAATATTACAAGCATCATCCGTTTTGTGACAAGGAATGAAATGTGCCATTTTAGAGAATCTATCAAAAACTACAAAAATAGAATCTCGACCATGTCTAAACTTGGATAATCTTAACACAAAATCTATGGAAGTGTCTATCCAAGGCTCATGAGGAATGACACTATACTCATATAACCCATCTAAGAAGTCTTTTAAACGATGAATGGGATGACGATACTTTACCGTAATGTTGTTGATGGCGCGGCAGTCAACACACATTCTCTATGTCCCATCCTTCTTAGGCACCAAAATCACAGGCACTGCACATGGACTCATGCTTTCTCTCACGTAACCCTTCTCCCTTAATTCATCAACCTGCCTTTGGAGTTCCTTTGTCTCCTCCGGATTGCTCCTATAAGCTGGCTTGTTTAGAATCGATGCTCCGGGTACAAGGTCAATCTGGTGCTCAATACCACGAATAGGTGGTAATCCCTTTGGAATCTCCTCAGGGAAGACATCTTCAAAGTCCTGCACAAGAGACACAACCACACTAGGCAAAGAGTTAGATAGTTCGTTAGTAGTCAAACATGTTTATTTAAAAACCAGCAACAACATAGGTTGCCTCATCACTAACGCTCTCCTTACTACACTCGCTCTTGCCACACAACTCTCCTTTTGCAAGGCTACCTTCTCCTTTTCACTCACCACCAAAGTTGATCCCCCTTCAACTTGGTCTCTCACACTCTTTCCAGCCTTCCTCTCTTTTTCCTTTTGATCTTGACTTTTACATTCCTTTTCTTTCTCATTGTCTTTTGCTCTCTCACTCTCCCTCTGCTTTTCACTCACCTTATTTTTTGCAAAAGACTGTTGTAGCTGCAACTGGTCCTCATACACTTGTTTAGGTGTTAACGGTTTAAGATTAAAGCTTTTCCCCTGGTGAACAAGCGTATACTTGTTAGAAAAACCATCATGAACATCCTTCCTATCAAATTGCCACGACTTCCCCAACAACACATGACATGCTTGCATTGGCACTACATCACATAACACCTCATCCTCATACCTACCAATGCGAAACCCAATCAATGCTTGCTTACTCACCTTAGTCTCTCCACTATCATTCAACCACTGCAATTTATATGGACTAGGGTGTCTAACAGTTTTGAGCCTCAGCCTCTCAACAATAAAATTACTCACTACATTGGTGCAACTCCCTCCATCAATGATCAAACTACAAATGTGATATCCTAGATAACATCTAGTATGAAATATATTCTCTCTTTGCACCTCCTCTTCTTCCTTCACCTGCACATTTAACGCTCGCTTCACTACTGCTACTAGCCTTCCCATTGCAGGCTCCTCATCATCACTAGCATCCTCTAATGGAGGCATATCATCTTCTTCACTATCCCCCTCAGTCTCATACTCTCCATCATCACACGCCTATTTGGACATTGACTAGCAATATGGCCTCTACCTTGGCATTTAAAGCATCTATTGTCACGATTTCTAGAAGTAGAAGAATCAGGGTTACCTTGGTTACCGGGAGTAGAACCCGCTTGCCTCAGCTCCCCTTTTGGTTTGGTGGGTAAAGGCTTTTCTTCTTTCTTCCATTGGTTGGTCTTCCAAGTGGATAAACCATTACCCTGTGGAAACCGTGCATTACTACTACCTTTCCTCTTGTGCTGGTTCTCAACCTTTATAGCCACGTGAACCATATCCTCAAATTCTACATAATGCTGCAATTCAACCACATTTTGGATTTCTTTATTCAACCCAGCAAGAATCCTAGCCATTGTAGCCTCTCTATCCTCCTCTACATTCGCCCTAATCATAGTGACTTCCATCTCCTTGAAATACTCATCTACACTTCGGCTTCCCTGCCTCAGAGTTTGCAACTTGTTGTGCAATTCGCGATAGTAATACGCAAGCACAAACCGCTTCTTCATCACTCTTTTCATCTCTTCCCAAGACTCAATAGGTGGCTCACCACTCTTTCTTCTATTCAACATTAGTTGATCCCACCACACTATAGCATAATCCGAAAACTCAATGGCAGCAAGTTTCACTTTCTTTCTCCCACTATAGTTATGACAATCAAACACCATCTCCACCTTTTTCTCCCACTCTAAGTATGCCTCGGGATCATTCTTCCCTTGGAAAGGAGGAATCTTCATCTTTATGCTACTTAATCGATCATCCTCTCTATTCCTATCTCCTCTATCTTCCCAATCCCTAGTTCCTCTATTCCGACCACTATATCCTCTATAACTCCCGACAGAAGGCTCATCAAAGTCATCATCCGACATTTCATCTCCACCCCTCGGTACTCTCCTAGAACGACTCTCCCTCTTACGCCCTTGGAATACGTTTGTGGATTGCTCTAGTCTTTGCTCTACCGTCTCATGAATTTGTTCCATTCCCTCTTGGAACATCCTCTTCATCTCACCCGTCAATGCCTTAATGACTAACCTAGCATCAAACCTTCCCCTCTCACCTTCAAGAGAATGTTGTCTCGACATTGTCCCTACAGAAAAGATTAGTACTAACACATATATATATATAATTAAATCTCACGATACACTCCCTTACGTGTTTCGCTCAAATGATGATATCACACAGTCACTCGTGTATTCTCACAAACAATGATGATATCAACTCACCAATTCCTCTTCTCAATTCTCTTGGAACTAACCCGAACTACACTAATTCCCTTCCGTAGAATTCAAAACAACTCTAGGGTTCGTAAATTTTCCTCTATTTTTCTATTCGAATATTTTTTTTGTCTCTGTTTTTGCTTTTGATCACGTTTCTCTTGTCTTTCTTTTCTTTTCCCTTCTTTTTTTTGTCGTGATTTTTACTCTTTTTTTTTTGTAACAATCGCCTAGTAGATATTACACTATCAAAAGACAATCAATACTACGAAATTGAATATGATAATTGATATTAACGATTGGAGTTAGGGTTTTGATATTACCTTCCTCAAACCGAACTGATTTTTTGACAAACCTAAGCTCTGATACCAAACTGATACGAACCACACCAACCCGTAACGAAACCCAATACCAATACGTTCGGAAATTCGTTACCTAAGATGCCCAAACACCTAAAGTGGAAACCGCGACCCGTTGTCTATAAGCGAGACAAGAACCTTGGTATAGTGTGAAGACGCCACAATTGGGATGAAAGACCGATTGATAAGTCGGGATGAATGCCACAGAAATCAATCCGATAAGTTCAAATTAGTTCTTGAAGAACCAAGAGAGGAGCCTCTCAAAGATTTTTAATGTTCTAAGATGTATGTTCTATGTTGTTCTAAACCCTAGGAGCATTTATATTAGGGTTACAATTCGTGAAAATACAAGCCCAAAACGACGTCACTTCAATAAGTGCGTAAAAATAACAAAACAAAACATGTTGGCCGGTAGGGAATACACGGCCGTGTACACGCTCGTGTACTTTGGCCGTGTACCTTTCTGTGCAACTTCTGGCAACATACACGACCGTGTACTTCTGGTCGTGTATCTTTCTGTGGATTTGCTTGACTCCATACACGGCCGTGCCTTTTAGCCGTGTGTCTGGCCGTGTATGATTTTGTGCAATCTTGAGATTCCTACACGGCCGTGCCTTGTAAATACACGCCCTCTTCATCCCGTGTCCGGTGTGACTTATACAAAAGCAAGGGTCTTCCCATGGTTGTTCCAATCCATTCCAACTTCATGATTGCTCCAATCCTTTCTGGCTTCATGGACAACCTTTATCAACCCATTAAGTGCTTCCTCGAATCGTTTTGCGTGATTTCTTGTGATCGATCCAGGCGACACTTCAAGAGGATCCACATTTCTTCTTCCGGCTTGGCTCTCATCATGGATCTCATCAATAGGGAAGGAGTAGTAGGGGGAAATAGGGGCAGGCAATTAAGAGGAGATTATCATGCTTATCGGGAGGAAAGGGATGATAATTTTGAGGATGAGCTTTATCCTAATTGTGAGTTCAGGCCGCCTAAGCGTCTGGAATATGTAAAATTGCAGATGCCTTCATTTGTGGGAAAGGGATCTACAGAGGATTATCTTGATTGGGAAGATAAGGTGGAAGGACTCTTTGAATGTTATGAGATTAATGACCATACTTAAGTTCATCTATTAGCAGTCAAGTTTACAAGGTATGCTGCCTCATGGTGGAAGAACCTTGTGGCCAGTAGGAGGAGAGATGGTGATGCTGAGATTCGTACTTAGCTGGAGATGAAAAGAGTTCTGAGGAAGAGGTTTGTTCTAGAGTATTACAAGCATGAGCTATTCATGCACCTCCAGACCTTGAGATAAGGATGTAAGACTATGGACGAATGTCCAAGAATTTGAAGCGCTCATGATTCGATGTGGAACCATTGAAAATCCTAAATAGTATGGCACAATTTGTGTCCAATCTAAAATATGGGATTGCCTGCATAATAGAGTTGCAGTGATATGACTCCCTTTATGAGACCATTCAGTTAGCTTTAAAACTTAAGAGACAAAGGTATTCTAATTCGTATAGAGCAATGAGTAACAGGTATGGATCCTCTATTAAGCTACATGGGTCAGATAATTAACAGGTTGACAAAGGGGGAATTGATAAGATTGTGGAAGCGAATACAGCTGTTACTGATGTTGGAAGGGAGAAGGAAATTTCTAGAAAAGGAAACATATTTGCTAGGGCAAACATTAGGCAAATAGTGCTTCGGTCATCAGGTAGGAAGAATTGTCAAATCCAATGCTTTAAATGTTTGGGTTTTGGACACATGGTTGCTTAATGTCTAAACAAAAGGGTGATGACTGTTATGGAGGTAGAGAGTAAGGATGGCGAGGAAGAGATACTTGATCTAACAAATTTGTCAGCAGTGCTAAAGGAGTATTACGAGGATCTAGATGTTGAAGCGCATGAAGATAAAGGAAATGATCAATATTTGGCTATTAATGTGTTACGCAGGGTAATGCCTACATCTCTAGATATTGAGGATGTATAGAGAGAAAACCTATTCCATATTCCCTACAGGGTTTAAGGTAATCTTTATGCTCTTCTTATTAATGGTGGTATTTGCACCAATGTAGTAGCTACTGTGATACAATTCCAAGAGCTAAGATACGAGCACAAAGAAATCAAAATCAATCCGAGCTATAGGTGGCAGTACGGGGTCCAAAAAAGGAGGACATAAGCGTCGGGAGGACCCAAGGCGAAGTTCAGCTAGCCTTAAGCCGGCTTTGAATAAAGGCCGGCCGAGTTAACTTCAAGGTCGTCGGCCTTGGCGAGGCCTTCTTCGCTGGGGGCTCCAGCACTAAAGCAGGCGGCCTTGAAGTTAACTCGGCCGACCTTTATTCAATGCTGGCTTAAGGCTGGCTGAACTTCGCCTTGGGTCCTCTCGACGCTTATGTCCTCCTTTTTTGGACCCCGTACTGCCACCTATAGCTCGGATTGATTTTGATTTCTTTAGTGCTCGTATCTTAGCTCTTAGAATCGTATCATATTGCATTAGTGAATAAATTGCAACTAGTCACTACACCACATCCTAGGCCCTATAAATTGCACCGGTTGAGTGAACAAGACAATTTACATGTCATTCAGAGGGCTAAGGTTCCAATCAGCATAGGGGAAAAGTACCAGGATGAAATTGTTTATGATGTTCTTCCTATGTGCGTATCACATATACTACTTAGTAGACTTTAGTTATTTGACATGAGAGTTTGCATGATGGGTTTAGGAACATCTATGTGTTTTAAAAGGATGGTGGACGGGTTGTTTTGAACCCTATGTCACCAACTGAGGTGTATGAAGCCCAAGAACAGATCAATAAAACCATTGGAAAAAAGTCTTTATTAGTGGGGCGAAAAGAATTGGAAGACAACTTGAGTAGAATGAAACAGTCATAGGAAATTTAGAAGCTTCATCAAAAGACTTTTGAACATCTTAAGAAGACTTAAAGGCAGCCTCGACTTCAAGGCAACAAACATAAGCAAACCAAGGTTTTCAATTTATGTGACTTTCCGACATTTGTACCTAAAACAAAAGAACTACTGGATTTGAGGGCAAATCTTCTACAAGTCTGAGGAGATGATGGGAATCAAATCATATCCATTACAAATTCCTTTGATAGAAGAATCAAAGCACAAGAATTGGCGGCTTTCCCCTTTAGGCCAGCCTTTAAGGCCGACAGCATAGTTTGCCATTTAGGCTGGCCCTCAAGGCCGGCGACCTTCCGTTCTCTAAAGCTAGCGATGCATCTTCCAAAGTTGATGAATTTCTCATTTCAAGGCTGACGACTTACTTCCTTAAGCTGGTTAAGTTTATGTAATTTCGAGTTGGCTTTTTTTGTTCCTATAAATATCTTTGTAATGTAAGAGTTAGGCGACTTTTGGCATTTTGGAGAATTTTACAAATTGAATTTTTACTTCATATACTCTTATCAATCCTGTGGATTGTGGTAAGTGACGATATCAGGCTTGTTGTGCATCATATCAACAAATTCATACTAGGACTACTATCTTGCCGGTGCGTCATATCCCGTAAGGGTTTAGGGTTTATCTTGTGTTACTGTTCGTTATTTGATTGATTGGAATCGATTATTGTGGATTGTCGGGTTAGATTTAGAATTGCTTGATTCTGTTCTAGAATTAGGCACATCATCGATGATCGTTCTATCCCTTCATTGACCAAAATGTTATTAAATAACGTGATAGAAATTGATTAAATCCTCAATTCCACACTTACAAACAATAATCCCATCATTGAAGCCCTTACTTGGTGTAACGGGTTTGATCCTTATTATCGGTTGTTAAGTTACCTTAGTGCTCTCTAGAGTGTTTTCTTTTTCCTTATCTTATCACTATGCAAATGGCAAAAGGAGGTGCTCAATCTCAAAGTGGGGTATTTATATCTTTTCGAGAAAATTACCAATTTACCCTCCATATTATAAAAGATTTCCACTTCTAACCTTAGTTTCATTTTATAATAAACGTTAAATAAAATGTTTTTGTTCAAGTAATTACATTCTCACCCTCTTATAAAAACTTTTGTCCTCAAAAGTTACTTGATTCTGGAAGATTTCTAAAAACTTTTGTCCTCAAAACATTCTCACCCTCTTCTTCCAATTCCCACGTTGGTTCCCATTCAATTTGATTTGTCCATTGTACTTTGACATAGCGAATGATTCTCCTTTTTAGCACTTGTTCTTTAACATCCACAATCTTGACTGATCTTTTAATAGAGGACAAATTTAGCAGCACATTCAAGGGCTCCAAAGCCACTATCTAATTTGGGTTAGGTTCATATTTCCTCAACATAGATATGGAAAATACATTATGTACCCTTACCAAGTTTGGTGGGATAGCCAACTTGTAAGCCACTATACCTACTATTTCTAAAATTTCAAATAGGCCTACATAATTTAGGTTTAGCTTCCCTCTCAAATTGAACCTAATCACCCCTTTGGTTACAGAAACTCTTAATATAACCTTACTTCCTACTTGAAATTCCATGGGATGTCTTTTCTTATTTGCATAGCTCTTTTGTTGAAATTGAGCTATTTGTATCCTCTATCTTATTAGTTTTACCTTGTTTATAGCCTCTTAGACCAATTCTAGCCCTAACATCTGCCTGTTTCCCACTTCATCCTAGTGTAATGGGAATTTGCATCTTCTTCCATAAAGTGCCTCATAAGGAGCTATCTAGATGGTTGCCTGATAACTGTTATTATAGGCAAACTTAACTAGAGGTATATGCTTATTTTAGTTACCTCCAAAATCCAATGCACATGCTTTGAGCAAATCTTCTAGAATTTGTATGGTCCTCTCAGATTGTCCATCCGTCTAAGAGTGGAATATAGTGTTGAACTGCAGTTTGGTGCCTAAAGTCTTTTGTAAGCTGTTCTAGAATTTACTTACAAATCTTGTGTCTCTATCAAAAGTAATGGTGACTAGCACTCCATGTAATCTAACTATTTCTTGTATATATATATAGGCTAGTTTCTTTAATTTGTATCCCACTTTGATAGGTAGAAAATGAGTAGACTTGGTTAGTGTCCACTATGACCCAAACTACATCCTATTTCTCTTTAGTATTCAGGAAGGTCATAACAAAGTCCATTATCATGTGCTCCCATTTTCACTTTAATACTAGAAGAGGCTGTAATTCCTCAATTAGCCTCTAATGCTTAATTCTAACTTGTTGGCAAGTTAGGCATCTGACTACATACTCTTTTCATATTCTTCGACCATTGGTCACTCTTTAGGTCCTTATACATTTTGGTGCTTCCAGGGTAGATTGTGTAGGCTGAGTAGTGTGCCTCTTTCATTATATCCTTCTTCAATTCCATATCCCCTGGCATGCATAACTTAATTCCATATCTCAAGATTCCCTCTGTGTCCATGTTGAATTTAGGAGCCTTGCCTTGCTCCATTCAGTTCTTGATTTCTTGTATATCCTTATCTTCAACCTAACTAGCCTTGATTCTGTCAACTCAGTTCGATTGTATGCGTAAAGTGGCCATTTTTGCTCCTACTTCTTAAGTTAAAACTTCCAACTCCAATTTATGCATGTCATCCAACAACTCATGTTGTAAGGTGATGAGAGTGACTACATTATCTTGTTTCTTTCTACTAAGGGCATTTACCACCACATTGGCCTTCCTTGGATGATATTAGATTTCTAGATCATAGTCTTTTATTAATTCCAATCATCTCCTCTACCTCATGTTCAACTCCTTCTGTGTGAATACGTACTTAAGGCTTTTGTGATTAGTGAAAATCTTGCATCTTTCTCCATACAGGTAGTGCCTCTATAGCTTTAAGGCTAATACCACTATTGCTAACTCTAAGTCATGAGTTAGGTAATTCTTCTCATAGGGCTTAAATTGGCGAGATACATATGCTATCACTTGTTTGCCTTGCATCAACACATATCCCAACCCTTGGGTTGTGGCATCATTATATACGGTGAACTCTTCCCTACTCTTAGGTAATTTCAAAACTGAAGTTGACACAAGCTTCTCTTTGAACGTTTGAAAGTTGGCTTCACGTTTGTCATCCCATTCAAATCTCACATTCTTCTATGTCAACCTAGTGAGGGGAGTTGCTATCTTGGAAAACCCTTCAACAAACCTTCTATAGTAGCTTTCCAAACTTAGGAAGTTTCTTATATCGGTGACTATCTTCGATCTATGCCAATCCATCACAACTCTCACCTTTTCTAGGTTAATAGATATCCCATCCTTGTTAACCACATGACGTAAGAAAACTACCTACTTCAGTTAGAATTCACATTTATTGAATTTGGCATATAGTCTTTCTTCTTACAATCTATCAAACACCAATCTTAAGTACTCTTCATGTCCTTCATTACTTTTTGAGTATATCAGGATATCGTCTATAAAGACAATTACAAATTTTTCTAAGAAATCCCTTAATACTATATTCATTAAATGTATGAATGCTGCGGGTACATTAGTCAATCTAAAGGGCATCACCAAAAACTCATAACATCACCAAAAACTTGTAGTATCCATATTTAGTCTTGAAAGTTGTTTTCTAAATATCTTCTTCTTTAATCTTTAACTAATGGTATCCTAATCTTAGGTCTATTTTTAAAAACACCCTAGCTCTTTAAAGCTAATCAAATAGGTCATTTATCTTGGAAAGATGATACTTATTCTTGATAGTGACCCTATTTAACTCTCTGTAATCTATGTAGAGCCTCATGCTTCCATTCTTCTTCTTAACAAAAAGGATTAGTACATCTTAGGGAGATACACTAGGTCTTATGAAACCCTTATCTTGTAGCTCGTGTAACTATTTTCTCAACTCTTCTAACTTTACTGATGCCATTCTGTATACTAGTTTTGATATTGGTATTATGCCCTATACTAAGTCAATACTAAACTCTATCTCCTTAGTTGGGGGTAAATTAAGAAGGTCTTTTGGAAACACTTCCTAGAAACTCTCTCACTACAAGCACCACTTCCAGCTTGGTTTCTTCACTAGCTTCAATAGATAGAATGTTAGCATATTCCTTCCCCATAACTCATAAGTGGGTAATCTAGTAGGTCTTTGAGCTTCTGGTTTATATTCAAGGTACTCTTCCTTAGGTCTATTGAATTGCACCACCATGTTGTGACAATCTATTGTGGTATAGTATTCTGATAACCAGTTGATGCCTAAAATGATGTCAAACTCCACCATCTCCAATACTAAGAGATCTATTGGCATCATTCTACCTTGTATCTCTATTGCTACACTTCTGTATATTCTATTTATCTTCCCTCTGACTCCCAAAGGAGTACTAATAGCTAGATTATCATCCATATGCTTAACATTTAACATACATTCTTATACAAAATTCCCAAACACATAGGATACAGATGCACCGATGTAAAATAATACATAAGCATTACAAGCGTGTACTTAAAGCGTACTTGCAACAGTGTCCATGTCAAGGATGTCTTGGTGCTATTGTTGTTGGATTGCAAATACCCTGGTGGGAACCCATTGTTTAGCCCCCCTTAGCTATGGTATACTAACTTGACCCCTCACTAGAGGTTTGGCTACCTATGGAATTGGGGCTATTGATTTCTTGCTTGCCTTTAAGGATAGTTAACTGCCTTATGTCCTCTAAAGCTTAGTGAGATCCCGACTCATAACCACCTTCACACAAAACAAGCAAGTTAACATTTTTATTACATGAATGCATGAATAATCATATGCCAATCATCACAAAGAGTCAGCTAAAAACTACATCAGGTCTAAGGATATTTCTGGCCAATATACCCCTCCTTTGACCTTAGGTTGAGGATCACTTTAAAATTCCATTAGAGTTCGGGCTACCAATTTCGTTACACTTGCATGCATCCTTGGCTACACAATTTAGAGCCATACTCTATATATCAATAGTTATGTTAGAAGAATGATCTTCTAAGTAAGGACTCGAGATAAACCAAAAGAAAATAATGTTTTCCCTGCCCGTACACCTCCAAATGCATGCACCCAAAACAGAATAATGAACACGGATTCATACCAATACATGATGATCCTCTAGTCATTTTTGTATTGTTAGAATAGGACACTCCCTCGGGACATCCTTTCATTATCTGTATAACTGTGATGGAGTATATGAAAATATGCAAGAAGATGCTGTGCATGATCCATTTCAAAATAAGTATTTCGATATGCTTAACATAAGTTAGGAAGTGACTAAACAATTTGCAGACACTCCATCAACTACAAAAATAGCCATGAATACAAGCAACTTTACTTTCTTTTCCTTTTAGGCCTTAACAATCAAACAATCAACCAAATCAAACATACACATGGGTTCATTAGTATTGAACTTTAGGTGCTACTAAAATTACAAGCACAAATTGAGTGGTAATCATCATTGGTACTCACCTTACCATTCATTTTCAAAGATCATAGTAATCCTCGGGTAAAACTTGGCAATCTTTTGAAAAACCTATAAACATGGAGAAATATTCATACATATAAGAAGTAACTAGCTTTAAGATAAACTAATCTAGTATCCCCGTAGCTAACCCTATATTTTATTAAAGTCTTTTAATGTTAAATCCTTCATTTCGGGAATCGATCCATTATCAAGGTCTGCGTTTAGTTCCTTATTCGGGTAAAGTCCTATCATTACCATAATAAGGCAAATATGTGTCCAAAATATGTCAAGAATGTGTCTACGGATGTCCCATAGAACATAAATGATCATAGGTCCTCATGATTTGAAGATAAGGCCTTAATATCTTTTCTTTGCACTTTTATGTTCATTAGGAGTTTGAAATATGTCTAATTATTAGAGAGATATTCCAAATGAAAAATAAATAAGATAAGCTTACAAAGATGAAATTTGTTTGATGTGGAATTGTGATTAGAATCTATAACTATTGCATATAAGTAGTACTAATATAAATATGATGAATATGCTATGGAAAATGGTTTGGGTAAATTGGGATTACCTTACTTTGACGAAAATTCCTAAAGTAAGCACCTAAAACATAGAAAATAAGTTAGGTTAGTAACTTCCTTAAGGGGGTCTAAAGATAGCTCAACCTTCTTAGAAGTTACTTACCTTAGATTTAGAAATTAGTGGTCTAAAACTATGATTGTCTTTGGGGATGCAAGTGGGGTTATTTTTTGGTGAAATTTTCTGATCTTTTTAGGCAACATGAGGTGTGTTTATTGGAAATTTGATGGAAAATGTTTAGAGGAAATGGGCAGCAAATGGCGTATGAAAGGTAGGGTTGTTTGTGGGGGTAAATTTGCTTTTTATCTCCCTTTTTACACTAGTTAAGTTTTGTTGTTTTGCAATTTAATTTGGGTTCTGATTTGGCACACCTTAGGGGACAATATTAGGTAGGGTTTAGGGTTATAGTTGGCCTAAGATCTCATAGGATAAGTTAGGGTAGTGATTGCATAAGATAAGATAAGGTTGATGTGGCAAAATCATGTGGAGTTGACAAAATCAACAAGGGGTAGACCATTTTGGTACCTTCTAGGTGGTTTCTTGGGCTGATTTTTGTTTTTTTTTAGTTAACCTCCTTAGCTTAGTCTTGAAAAAATTGTGCTAATTTTGATTCGGTTAGGATTAGGTAAGATGGTTTTAAACATGGGGTGAAATAAAGTTAAGTAACAAGATGTTTTTGGGAGATGAGATTTATGTGTATTTTTCCTTTTATTTAGAAGACTTTAAAACTCCAATTTTTCCATGATATGTCCAGGTTATTTACCCATTTTAATAAAGTTAATTTTGGATATTTTATATTGAATTAAATTAAGATAGCAAAAGGGTGAATTGAAATGTGTCAAGCTAGATGGGTTTTCAATGCCTCATATGAAAAAAAGGGCTCCTAGTTTATTTTTTTGATGGCTCATCTCTTTGAATTTTGCCAAGCCCTTTTTTTGGGTAATCAAGGTATATCTAAGGTATAATAAGGTGAAATTTGGGTAAGATTTATTAACTATAGGATAATATAGATTAAGATAAGTAAACCTTGGCAAAAACTGGAAAAATCATATGTTTAGTGTATTTTATTGGGATCCCATTTTCATATGTTTACTTTTAAATTATTTTGTCTTTTTCTTAGGTTAGACAAAATAAAATTGGGTAAGATTGAGATAATATTAGGTGTAATAAATGGGGATCTTGATAAGATAACGTAAGATAAGGTAAGTTAAGAGGAGAAGTTTGACTTCTCTTTTGTGGCGTCTTAGGGAAAGGGTATGGCTGGTGGAGTTTTATCTAGATTTTTTGATATTTTGTGTATTATTGAGTAATTAAAGGTGTAATATTGAATTAGAAAAAATTTAGTTGAAATAGATTAAGATTTGGGGGTGATTTCAAGCTAACCGCTTAAAGGCTTTTAGGGCAAGGTCTAAGAGACTTTTGATTTTGATTTGGTTTATTATTAATTTGTATTTGTTTTTGTTGATCTATGTTTTAGGCTATTAATCCTCATAATTGGGATTAGATAGGATAGATTTAGAAATGATTAGACTCAAGTCAATATAAGTCTTCTTGAGTCATCTAATTATTTGTTGGGAGTTGACTTTCATTGACCTTTGCTTTAGTTAAATTGACTTAGGTCAACTTATGATATATTGGGTGATGTGCCTAATCTTAGACTTGAATCAAGAAATTTTAATTTTGAGGTGACAATCAACGATAATTGATTCTAATCAATCAAAATAATGAACAATAACAAAAGATAACCCTAAACCCTTACCGGATATGACACACCAACAAGAGAGTAGTCCTAGTATGGATTAGTTGATATGACGCACAACAATCTAATACCGTCACTCATCACAATCTACAGGATTGATAAAAGTATATGAAGAACAAACTTCAATATATGTATTTCTCAAAATGTCAAAAGTCCCTAAATTCTTACATTGCAAACCTATTTATAAGGAAAGGAAAAACAATTCGAAACATTTACAAACTAAACTGGTTTAAGAAAGTAAGCCACTGGCTTTGGGAAGGAGGGCTGCCGACTTTAGAGAAGGAAGGTCGGCGGCTTAAGGATGGAAGGTTGCCAGCTTTGGTGTTTTACGCCATCGGCCTAGAAGGCTAGCCTAAGTATCAAAGCCATCAGCCTTGGTGGTTGGCCTATCTTCTAAACTGTCGGCTTTGAGGGCTGGCTTAAAGAGTAAGCCACTAGCTTTTATTGCCGACCTAAATGTGCCCTCCTTCGGCTCTTGTGATTTGATTCCTTCATCAAAGAAAATTGTAATGGATGTGATTTGATTCCCATCATCTCCTTGGACTTGTGGAAGATTTGCCCTCAAATCTGATGGTTCTCCGTTTTAGATGCAAATTTCTGAGAGTCGCTTGGACTGAAAATTTTGGTATGCAAATGTTTGTTTCCTGAAGTCGTGGCTACCCTGAAGACTTACGAATTTCATGTAATTATTTTTTATAGGAATCAAAATCCAATAAGACCTATCATTAGGGCAAGAGCTAAAGGATTTCAAATCTTGGTGATGAGAGCCCATTTTAAGCAAATCGACCCCGGAATTATTTATTTATTAACCTCTTTTCTATTACTCATGTATTGTATATTCCAACTGACTCGAACCTTAGATATTGATCTAAGACCTAACGATCAATAGAGGATTCAAAACCCAAGAATCGAAATTGAATCAAGTATTGTGCGTAACCCGACCCCAATCAAACCAGCCGATTAGAACCTAAGCTATCAAGATCGATTTCTCCAAGCGTTTAAGATGAAAAAACCTAAGGTAGTTCTATTACCAGAACCAAAGGAAGGGAGAATTCTCTCAAATGATTTTCATTCAACATTTGATAATGACCTTTCAAATGTCTTACCAAAGGAGTTTATAATGGTCATAAATTATAAGCTGGATGTGACCTTTCAAATGTCCTACCAAGGAGTTTATAATGGTCATAAATTATAAGTTAGCGGCTTAAATACATCCAGGGCTGGCTTTGAAATGAAAAGACAAAAAAAACGTTAAGGTCGTCTATCCATTGCTGATGTCCTCCACTTCGTCCCCACTTTGACATATGATAATCATGAGCTTAGGACTTGTGTTAAAGTTGTGTCGAATCACCTCTTGCTCTTGAAGTTCCATAATCAATCCTTGCAATGCCTCCTTCATTTGCTTGGTCCGTGATCGTGTCATAAGATCCCCGATACCTTGTAAAGGATCATTAGCTTTGACTAGCTCCCGATTGTTGGATGTGTCCTAATCTCTATCATTCCCCCCCTTCCTAGAAAGGATTCGTCCTCGAATCACCTGCATCATATAACGAAAGATCAGAAACATTAAAAGTAGCGCTTACATTACCGTATTGACTTGGCAAATCGAGTTTGTAAGCATTGTCGTTGATGCGCTCCAGCACTTGAAAAGGACCGTCTCCCCAAAGATGTAATTTAGACTTCCGCTATGTAGCAAACCTTTCTTTTCTCAAATGTAACCAGACCCAGTCTCCAGGTTGAAAGGTAAGCTTGACACAACCCTTGTTTGCTTGTCAAGCATAGTGCTCATTCTTCTTTTCAATGTTAGCTCGAGCCTTGGCATGCAATTCCCTAACTAACTCTGCTTTTCTCTTTCAATCAACATAAAAAAATTCGTTAGGAGGCAAGGGTAAAATATCCAAGGGAGTCAAAGGATTAAATCCATACACAATCTCAAATGGTGAGTATGATGTAGCAGAATGCACAGCTCTATTGCATGCAAATTCAACATGAGGCAAACAATTTTCCCATTGTTTTAAGTTCTGTTTCAAAACAGCATGCAACAATTGTGAAAGGGTCCTATTAACTACTTCCGTTTGACCATCCGCCTGAGGATATGCAACAGTAGAAAATAATAGTTTAGTTCCCAATCAGTTCAACAAAGTGCGCCAGAAATGGCTGAGAAACTTAACATCTTTATCACTTACTATGAATCTTGGTAGGCCATGCAAACACACAATTTCTTTAAAGAATAAATTAGCAATATGTGTTGCATCATTAGTTTTAGAACAGGCAATAAAGTGAGCCATTTTGCTAAACCTATCAACAACAACAAATATGCTATCCTTGCCATTTCTAAATCGTGGCAAACCTAGAACAAAGTCTATAGAAATGTCAATTCAAGGCTGATGAGGCACAGGTAATGGGATGTATTCTTTATGTGGCATTACTTTAGATTTAGCCTGTTTACACACAATGCATTTTTCACACACAGCTTGAACATCATGTTTTATCCTAGGCCAATAAAAATGCTCATGCAAAATGTCTAAAGTTTTCTATATACCAAAGTGTCCCATTAGTCTACCCCCATGTGTTTCCCTAACAAGCAACTCCCGCAAAGAACATTTAGGAACGCAAAGCTTATCTTTTTTAAACAAAAACCCCTCATGCTTATAGAAATCAACATATGCATGCTTAGAAACAGCACTCCACACTTGACCAAAATCAACATCATTTTCATACAAATCCTTAATAAACTCAAATCCAAGCAATTTTGTATGTAAAGAGGTCAGAAGTAAATACCTCCTAGACAGTGCATCAGCTACTACATTTTCTTTTCCTTGCTTGTATTTGATAACATAAGGAAAAGTTTTAATAAATTCCATCCACCTAGCATGCCTTTTGTTCAACTTACCCTGAGTCTTCAAAAATTTCAAGCTCTCATGATCTGAATGGATAATGAACTCCTTGGGCCATAGATAGTGCTACCAAGTTTGCAAAGTCCTCACTAATGCATATAGCTCCTTATCATAGGTAGGATAGTTCAATGCCACCCGATTAAGCTTTTCGCTGAAGTAAGGAATTGGCTTGGAATCCTGCATCAAAACACCACCAATACCTTTCCTAAAAGCATCACATTCAATTTCAAAAACCTTTTCAAAATTAGGGAGAACAAGCAAAGGTGCATTGGTCAGCTTTTCTTTCAAAGTATTGAAAGCTTTCTCATGTGTTTTAGTCCACCTAAACTCAGCATTCTTTTTAACAAGGTCATTTAAAGGAGCAGCTATAGAACTAAAATCCCTCACAAATCTCCTATAGAAGCTTGCTAAACCATGAAAGCTTCTTACCTCATTAGCATTCTTAGGTGTTGGCCATTCCTTGATCACCCTTACCTTCTCCTCATCAACAGAAATCCCCTGTGCACCTACAACAAAACCCAAAAACACCACAAACTCCATGCAAAAGGTACACTTCTTTAAATTTGCAAATAACCTATTTTCTCTCAAAACAGTGAAAACCATTTGCAAATGCTGAACATGTTCTTCTAGACTTTTACTGTAGACTAAAATGTCATCAAAATAGACTACAACAAATTTTCCTATGAAAGCACGAAGAATATGGTTCATTAATCGCATAAATGTGCTTGGTGCATTTATCAAACTGAAAGGCATTACCAACCACTCATAGAGACCATATTTGGTTTTAAAAGCGGTTTTCCATTCGTCTCCCTCTCTCATGCATATTTGGTAATAACCATTCTTTAGATCAACTTTTGAAAACAAACACGCACCATACAACTCATCTAACATATCATCAAGCCTAGGTATGGGATGTTGGTACTTAATAGTAATTTTGTTGATGGCTTGACAATCTACGCACATACACCATGATCCATCCTTCTTTGGAACTAGAATAACAAGGACCGAACATGGGCTAAGGCTCTCTCTCACAAATCCCCCTTCTACCAGCTCATCCACTTGCCTTTGAATCTCCTTTGTCTCCTATGGATTTGCTCTATATGCTGGTCTATTTAGAATTGAGGCACTTGGAACGAAGTCAATTTGATGCTCAATACCTCTCAATGGAGGTAATCTACTAGGTATTTCCTTAGGAAACAAGTCAGCAAATTCCTGCAAAAGAGAAACAACGACTGCAGGCAAAGAAGGGTTAAGATGGTTAGTGGAAAAATAAACACCTTGTACATCAGTACAAGTAAGTGCCATTTTTCCTTCAAGGCACTTTTAATCTCACTTGCCTCACCAATTTCACTCGTGTTTCCCTCTAATTCTTTCCTCTCATGGCTCACAAGTGTATTTTTACCACTCTCTTTCACAATCTCACTCTTCTTTTCTTGTTTATTCTTGTGTTTCCCTCTCTCTCTGAACTCTCTAGCAATCCTCAACTAATCCTCACTAGCCTCCCAAGGATTGAGGGGTGTCAAAACCACCTGTCTTTTGTTCAGAATAAAGGAATACCTATTATGATAACCATAATGGGTGACCTTTTTATCAAACTGCCAAGGTCGTTCCAACAACATGTGGCAAGCCTGCATAGGTACCACATCACACAATACCTCATCACGGTATTTCCCTATAGAGAAAGAAACCAATACCCTCTTGGTTACTTTAACCTCCCCACATTCACTCAACCACTGCAACTTATAAGGTTGATCATGCTTCACAGTTTTCAAGCTCAATTTATCTACCAATAACGTGCTAGCAACATTTGTGCAACTACCACTATCAATAATCAAACTACACACCTTGTTATTTACATGGCATCTAGTATGAAAAATGTGCTCTCGTTGCACTTCACCACCCTCATTCTTAGGTTAAGTATTGAGAATCTGCTTGGTAACAAGAAACTCTCCCTGTATAAAACCTTCCATATCCACATCACTACAATCTTCCAATGGGGGCATGTCATCATCATCCCCTGAACTCACACTCTCCACATCACCACTCTCTAAAAGGATCATCGCCTTAGTGTTTGGACACTGCGATGCAATATGCCCAAATCTCTAGCACCTGAAACACTTAATGTCACGTAATCTAGAAGTAGATTTGGTTTCAGTGTTACCTTTTGAATAGGATGCTGGTGCCTTAGCCTTCTCTTCCTCCTTAGTTTTTGGTGATGATTTATTATTCTTCCAATTCGACTTCCATGAAGCACTAGAAGTTGAATTATACCTGAAAGAACTTGAAGCTGGATTATACCTTGAAGTACTCTTTGCCTTCAACTGCTTCTCAATCTTGATCGCCTTATGCAACAATTCCTCAATGTCTACATACTGCTGTAGATCAATGATATCAACGATCTCCCTATTCAATCCATTAATGAACCTAGACATTGTAGCTTCATCATCCTCTTCTACTTTAGCTCTAATCATGGCTATTTCCATCTCTTTGAAGTAATCCTCTACACTTTTGGACCTTTGTGTCAAGCTTTGTAGTTTCCTATGTAAATCCCCAAAATAATGAGTAGGAATGTATCTCTTCTGCATGATTGTTTTCATCTCATCCCATGTGCTAACAGGTCTCTCCTAATATCGTCTTCTATTTCGAACCAGTTGATCCCACCATACACTCGCATAGTTAGTGAATTCGACTACTGCAAGTTTAATCTTCTTATCCTTTGAATAATTATGACACTCATATATGTGATCAACCTTTTGCTCCCACTCCAAGTATAATTCTGGTTCATTCTTCCCTTGAAAGGAAGGTATTTTCATCTTTATACTACCTAAATTACTATCTCTCCTTTGGGTATTATCTCTCCCCATCACAAAATTATACTCTCCCACTTCAGTATCTTCTTCCAATTCCATTCTCACTCCCCTCCTCGGAAGCCTCTCAGATCTTCGACCCACTGTAGTGCTACCCGTGAGCTCCCTACTTTGCTCCATCCTATCCATCCTTTAATGGACTAGCTCCAACTCAACCCTCATCATTTTTCTCATCTCACTCAATAACGCATGAAACATCAACTTATTATCTCCTACTCCCTTCTCCCTATCAAGAGAACTTTGACCAGACATGTTTGCTACAACAAAGAACGTTAGTAATAATATAACAAGGCCTCACAATTCACTCCTTCACGTGTTTACACTTAAAGATAAAAATTCACTCATGTGTAACACAAATTTTGGGACTTCTCACGATATTAATCTCACACTCTACTTTTCCTTTATAAGCCCTTGTTCTAGAACTGACTCAACGAATTTTCTTCAAATAAACCACTAGGATAAATCAGTGTGACAACTTAGAAATTTAACAACAAGTAAAGACGACAAACTCAATGACCGATATGGAAAATGAACGAATTTGATAGGAAAATAATTAACTGGAACAACTAACAAACAAACTAGAATAATAACGGAAACTCACTCAATATTCAACAATTTTTTTTTAATACGATTTTTTTTAAACTCTAAACAACTAGGTTCTTTATTCCCTTGAATCAATCATTCACGCCTGGAATTGCAATTTGGGAGGATAAAACTCCTCGGCCAGAATTGACAGCAATAATTGATAGAAATATAGATTGGCCAATGGGATGACAAATTTGACAATAAACAATTGAGTTTAGGAATCGGCCAATGTAAAACAAAAGCAACAGCAGAAAAGTAAACAATGGAATTGGCAAACCAAATTTCTATGAACGAAATTTTTTTTTTTTAAAGTTGAACAGAAAATTCACACAATCAATTACAAATAAAATATGAATAAGGATAGAAATTACCCGATTCAATGAATTTGGCTTTGATACGAAATGACGCGAACCCTAGATATTGATCTAAGACCCAACGATCAATAGAGGATTCAAAACCCAAGAATCGAAATTAAATCAAGTATTGTGCGTAACCCGACCCTAGTCGAACCAGCCGATTAGAACCTAAGCTATCAAGATCAATTTCTCCAAGCGTTTAAGATGAAGAAACCTAAGGTAGTTCTATTGCCAGAACCAAAGGAAGAGAGAATTCTCTCAAAAGATTTTCATTCAACATCTGATAATGACCTTTCAAATGTCCTACCAAAGGAGTTTATAATGGTCATAAATTATAAGTTGGATGTGACCTTTCAAATGTCCTATTAAGGAGTTTATAATGGTCATAAATTATAAGCTGGTGGCTTAAATACATCTAGGGTCGGCTTTGAAATGAAAAGACAAAAACAACGTTAAGGTCATCAATCCATTGCTGATGTCCTCTACTTCGTCCCCACTTTAATATATGATATTCATGAGCTTAGGACTTGTGTTAGAGTTGTGTCGAATCACCTCTTACTCCTGAAGTTCCATAATCAATCCTTGCAATGCCTCCTTCATTCGCTTGGTCCGTGATCATGTCATAGGACCCTCGATACCTTGTAAAGGATCATTGGCTTTAACTAGCTCCCGAATGTTGGATGCGTCTTGATCTCTATCACTAACAGGTACACTTATCGGGCTCTATAATGCGATGGACAAACTTACTAAGACTCAACTTATGGGTTATCCATGGACCAACCTGAATCGGTGATGAGCTGGGCCAATGAATCCTATTGAAGAACTAGCATGTTGAAGACTGTTTTCACTTGTAATTTATTTATTTGAATCATTTATGTTGTAAGTTTTTTGGGACACTTTTATTTGGTTGTAATAGGTGCTTTTAGGATCGGCCACCCTAAAGTGACATAGTTGTAATTTTGTGGACTTTTTAACCCTAAAGGAAGCAAGTATAAATACTTGCTTAAGTAGGGTTTTGGGGGAGCTTTTTAAAAATTTCAGAATATAAACTTCATGTGTGAGGGTTAAGGTTCATCCTAAATCCAATTGCTCTTATCAATTTCAATACCAAAAATTGAAATTGTGGCGAGTGGCATCAAAGAGAATTGTGAGTAATTTCAATTTCCTTTGTTGTAATTTTCCTTTTCATCACTAACGAGTCATATCTAGGGTTGATTAGGATTGTCTTTGATTTGAATTTGATTTCATTTGTAACCTCATTGTCATGTTATAAGATTGATTGGTTTTGGCATTTGTTTTAACCATCAATTTTGCTATATTTTGAGCCGTGAATTGACCTTGTTGGGAAGGAGGATCACGCTCTTATTTTGATTGTTGATGATTGGAAATCTATTAGGATTTCAAGTTGATTTAGTGATTCAATTGAGGATTTCATCATTGTGATTTTATTTCCTTGAAGTTTAGCATTTGGATCAACTTCACAATTAGGGTTCACGCAATATTTATTACCCTTTAGAATCGATTTGATCTTGTCCTTTTAGTGATTGTTAATTGGTTCAATTACATGTGCTTAAACCCCCTTTTAGGCACATTATCTTTTGGTATCAGAGCAATCACATTTAGATATCTATATTGATCATGTCCTAGTTGAAGAATTGGTTACAAGTATTGAGGATTTGCCCCATTTGAATAACTAGTTGATTAACATTGTTTGATTGTCTTTCAAATTGGTTTTGCATGTGCTTAATCTTAGTTTTAGGCACACCATCTTTTTGGTATCAAAGCTTGAGGTTGTGAGAAGGGGTTGGTTGTAATTGGAATTCAAAAATTAAGGGATTGTTAAGTAGCATCTTGATCGAAAATTATTGACATGAAACTTGATTTTTTTTTTTATTGTGTTATTGAATTGTTATTTTGTTGATTAGTGGTTGTACACTTGGAGACTTGAACACTCTTGGCTTCCTTTGATCTTTGGCCGTAAATGTGTAGTGTATTGAAAGTGGACCGTGAAGGAGTAAGAGTGGTGATCAATTGGAGAAGTGCGAATTGTGTAGAGTATTTTCGGAAGTGAGGAGTAGCAAGTTGTAATTTTCAGATTTGAATTTCAGAATTGAAGTGTGAGTTAAGGAGGAAATTTGAATTTTAAAAAACACATTAGGTGATTGATTAATTATGTGTTCATTTGAATTTGAAATAGCACCTTACCATTTGTGGAATCTTGCAATTACTGAAGTCATTTTGAATTTGAAATTTGAGTTGCCTTTTGTTGTTGTAGTTGCGATTTGATACTTGTGTGGAAGTGGAGAAAGTGCACCGTGACTTGAAGGGGTGTGTGTATGGTGTTGTGTTTTTGTAAAATTAGTGAAAGGTGTATGTATTTAGCGTTGGTTGTTGTGTGTGTTGTATAGATACTTGTTGTTGGTGGCGTGAATTGTGGAACCGTGAGCAAGGGAGTTTTATGGTGGTGAGTTGTGCATTTGTGATTGTGTTTGAGTGTTACCCATTATGCATTCAATTGGTGTGAAGCCAAGGCAAAAAAAAAAAAAAAAAGGAAAGTTGAGTAGTGGAATTTGAAATCCAACAAAACAATTAAGTGTGAAGGTAATTGAACTCATTACTTAAACACTTGTGGTTGAATTTAATTCTTAACTACTTAGAAATAATTGTGTGTACTTTATTTATTTAACTTTACTTGAAGTACCAAGAATTATTTATTTGTGCTTTAAATATTTCACTTGACTTTATTTGAAGTAACAATAAACATTTCTTGTATTGGTTGAGTGTGAGCACTATGGGTATGTAAGGGTGTGTTGTTGTAGTACTTATAGTGAAGTGTGTTGTTAACTTGTTGAAGTTAATTAATAACCATGTCACATGATGTGCATACTTCCACTACTTTAGTACATCATGTGTTGACTTCCTCTCCAACCATTGAAGATGGATAAAGAGAAAACTTGTTTCATACTTCTTGTAGGGTACAAGGAAATTTTTGTGTAATTATTATTGATGGTGGTAGTTGTACTAATGTTGTAGATGCATCATTAGTATCGAAATTGAAACTTGAAACTATCTCACATCCCGAACCCTATACATTACATTGGTTGAACAATCAGGATGGTCTTTGTGTGACCCAAAGGGCTAGGGTGCCCTTTAGTATAGGGGACAAGTATTGTGATGAACTTGAATGTGATATTATTCCTATGTGTACATCCCATATATTGCTAGGTAGGCCATGGTTGTATGAAAGGATGGTATTACATGATGGGTATAGAAATACTTATATATTCCAACAGGATGGTAAATGTATAGTATTGAACCCTATGTCACCATCAAAGGTCCAGAAGATGCAAAGATAGGTAAGACAACCATCACAGATTCTTGAGGATCATAGCCACATGATCAAATCTTCAGAGGTTCTTGAGGTTTCTAGTTACACGAGCCAACCCATAAAGCACAAAATTTGTCAGACATAGATGTGCCAACCTTCAGAGGATCCTGATGGTCAGAGTCAGATGAGTAGACCACTAGAGGACCAAACTGTTTAGGGGCAGTTGTGTTCACCTTCAGAGGTACTAGAGGCTCATGAGCAGTTGAGTAAACCTTTAGGGGATACTGAGGGTCAGAGTGATATGAGCAGATCACCAGAGGGCTAGACTATTCAGAGACATTTGTGTCCACCTTCAAAGGTTTCAAAGGGCCATGAGCGGTTGAGCCAACCATTAGAGGGCCATGAGGTTCAGCGACATACAGATGAGTTAGAAAAGGAGGAAACAATATCAATGGAACGGGTTGAGACAGGGGAAACTTTAGTGGATAATGGGGTATTATTTAAGTTGCAGATGAGATAAAACTTAGAAATGGAGGAGAGAAAGCAATCACCCCCTATAGTATTTCAGATATTGGGATTCTGCAATGATACTTCTTTAGGTGGCTTGCTAGGAGAAAACAAAGTCATTATTGCATTTGATTTGTCAGATTTGAGGACAAATCTTTTTTAGGCCCAAGGAGATGATATGAATCAAAATCCGATAAGACCTATCATTAGGGCAAGAGCTAAAGTATTTCAAATCTTGGCGATGGGGGCCCATTTTGAGCAAGTCGACCTTGGAATTATTTGTTTACTGACCTCTTTTCTATTACTCATGTATTGTACATTCCAATAGGTACACTTATCGGGCTCTATAGGGCGATGGACAAACTCACTAAGACTCAACTTGTGGGTTATCTATGGACCGACCTAAACCGGTAATGAGTTGGGCCAATGAATCCTATTGAAGAACTAGCATGTTGAAGACTGTTTTCACTTGTAATTTATTTATTTGAATCATTTATGTTGTAAGTTTTTTGGGATACTTTTATTTGGTTATAATAGGTGCTTTTAGGACTGACCACCTTAAAGTGACATAGTTGTAATTTTGTAGACTTTTTAATCCTAAAGGGAGCAAGTATAAATACTTGCTTAAGTAGGGTTTTGGGGGAGCTTTTTGAAAATTTCAGAATATACACTTCACGTGTGAGGGTTAGGGTTCTTCCTAAATCCAATTGCTCTTATCAATTTCAATACAAAAAATTGAAATTGTGGCGAGTGGCATCAAAGAGAATTGTGAGTAATATAAATTCCCTTTGTTGTAATTTTCCTTTTCATCACTAGCGAGTCATATCTAGGGTTGATTAGGATTATCTTTGATCTGAATTTGATTTCATTTGTAACCTCATTATCTTGTTATAAGATTGAATGGTTTTGGCATTTGTTTTAACCATCAATTTTGCTATATTTTGAGTTGTGAATTGGCCTTGTTGGGAAGGAGGATCACGGTCTTGTTTTGATTGTTGATGATTGGAAATTTGTTGGGATTTCAAGCTGATTTAGTGATTCAATTGAGGATTTCATCATTGTGATTTTATTTCCTTGAAGTTTAGCATTTGGATCAACTTACACAATTAGGGTTCACGCAATATTTGTTACCCTTTGGAACCGATTTGATCTTATCCTTTTAGTGATTGTTAATTAGTTCAATTACATGTGCTTAAACCCCCTTTTAGGCACATCATCTTTTGGTATCAGAGCAATCACATTTGGATATCTATAATGATCATGTCTTAGTTGAAGAATTGGTTACAAGTATTGAGGATTTGCCCCCATTTGAATAACTAGTTGATTAACATTGTTTGATTATCTTTCAAATTGGTTTTGCATATGCTTAATCTTAGTTTTAGGCACATCGGTTTCTCTCTATTCAGGTCGTCTCCTAATTCCTTCTGCCTCATTAATTAGGACTTCCTTTCAGTGGTTTTGTTGATCTGTTCTTGGGCTTTGTACACCTCAGTTGGTGACATAGGATTCAAAACAACCCATTCACCATCCTTTTGAAACACATAGGTGATCCTAAACCCATCATACAACACTCTCTTGTCAAATAACCAAGGTTTACCTAGTAGTATGTGTGATGAGCGCATAGGAAGAACATCACAATCAACTTCATCCTAGTACTTTTCTCCTATGCTAATTGGAACCTTAGCCCTCTGAGTGACATGCAGACTGTCTCATTCACTCAATCAGTGTAACTCATAATGCTTAGGATATAGGGTTGTGACTAGTTGTAATTTATTCACTAGTGCATCAGCTACTCGATTGGTGCAACTACCACCATCAATCAAAAGAGCACAAAGATTACCTTGAACCCTGTAGGGAATATGGAATAGGTTTTCCCTCTATACATTCTCAATATCTAGAGATGTAGTCATTATCCTACGCAACACGTTAATTGCCAGATATTGATCGTTTCCCTTGTCTTCATGTACCTCAACTTCTAGATCCTCATAATATTCCTTTAGTACTGCTGATAAATCTATTAGCTAAAGTATTTCTTCCTCTCCATCCTTGCTTTCCACCTCCATAGCAGTCATTACCCTTTTGTTAGGACATTGAACATCCATGTGTCCAAAGCCCATACATTTGAAGCATTAGATTTGACGAGTCTTCCCACCTGATGACCCTAGCACTATTTGTCTTATGTCTACCCCAGCAACTGCTTTTCCCTTTCTAGAAATTTCCTTCTCCCTTCCAATATCAATAACAATTGCATTTGCTTCCACAGTATTATCAATTCCCCTTTTTTCAACCTGTTGACTATCTGACCCATATAGCTTAGTAGTGGATCAATACCTGTTACTTGCTGCTCTATATGAATTAGAATGCCTTTGTCTCTCAACTTTTAAAGCCAACTAGATGGCCTCATCAAGTGTGTCATACCACTGCAGTTCCACTATACAAGCAATCTCATATTTTAGACCGGACACAAATTGTGCCATAGTCTGTTGAAGATGTTTAATGGTTCCACATCGAATCATGAGTGCTTCAAATTCTTGGACATATTCGTCCACAATCTTACATCCTTGTCTCAAGGTTTGGAAGTGCATGAATAGTGCATGCTTATAATGTTCTGGAACAGACTTCTTCCTCAAAACTCTTTTCATCTCCTACCAAGTACGAATTTTGACATCACTATCTCTCTTCCTATTGGCCACAAGGTTCTTCCACCATAAGGCGGCATAACCTGTAAACTCAATTGTTGTCAGACGAACTCAAGTATAGTCATTGATCTCATCGCACTTAAAGAGTCCTTTTACCTTATCTTCCCAATCAGGATAATCCTCTGTAGACCCCCTTCCAGCAAATGAAGGCATCGACAATTTTACATATTCTAGGCCCTTAGGTTATCTGAACTCATGGTTAGGATAACGTTTATCCTCAAAGTTATCATCCCTTTCCTCCCGATAAGCATGATAATCTCCTCTCATTTGCCTACCCCTATTTCCTCCTATTCCCTACATCATTAAAGGCTACCTAAGGTGGGGGTGCCTGTGGATTTGCCATTGGTGGTTGTGGTGTCATCTGATCGACCCGTGTTGCTAGATTAGCAACAATAGTAGTCAAGTCCTGCAACTGTTCTTCTAAAGTTCTTCTTCCACCTACAGCACAACAACCCTAAACTCCTCCTCCAACCTGATTATTGGCTTCATTTCCGATTCCTCCATTAACACTGTCGTTCGACATGCTTTACAGAAATTGCAAACTCAATACAGGAATTCACAAATCACAATCATTGCAAGAATCCCCCAATGACACTAACCCAATTACAACCTCCGCACAATCTCTAACTTCAATACACACAAACCATAACACAACCCCTAAGTATTAATCTTCGCTCAACCTCAATTTAGAATCACACAACCCACAACAATAACCACAGAATAAAAACCCCAATTTTTTTTTTTTAATCCACTATCAATACTAAAGAACAAGCCCTAATTCAATCACACATAACAGCAACACAACCTAATCAACAACCCGCATTCAATCTTAATTCCACCTCAATCAACCATAACATAATTTCACAATATAAAATCCTAATTTCTAAATTGGAAATCAATAGTCACAATCCCTTCTCTCAATCGGTGCTTTGATACCAATTGATGATGTGCCTAATTCTAAAGTTGAATTAAGCAATTCTAATTTTGAGGTGATAATCAACGATAATTAATTCCAATCAATCAAAATAACGAATAATAACAAAAGATAACCCTAAACCCTTATCGAATATGACGCACTAGCCAGAGGGTAGTCCTAGTATGGATTAGTTGATATGACGCACAACAATCCAATACCGTCACTTGCCACATCCACAAGATTGATAAGAGTATTAGAAAAACAAACTTCAATGTATGTATTTCTCAAAATGTCAAAAGTCCCTAAATTCTTACATTGCAAACCTATTTATAGGGAAAGGAAAAATAATTCGAAACATTGACAAACTAAATCGATTTAAGAAAGTAAGCCGGTGGCTTTGGGAAGGAGGTCGCCAGCTTCGGAGAAGGAAGGCCACCAGCTTAGGGAGGGAAGGCCGCCAGCCTTG
The DNA here is from genome assembly GCA_037954665.1 of Laguncularia racemosa. Taxonomy (NCBI): domain Eukaryota; kingdom Viridiplantae; phylum Streptophyta; class Magnoliopsida; order Myrtales; family Combretaceae; genus Laguncularia; species Laguncularia racemosa. The sequence continues at coordinate 2,239,080 of JBBMOL010000125.1, forward strand.
GTGTTTTATGTCGCTAGCCTAAAAGGTTGGCCTAAGTATCAAAGCCATCGGCCTTGGTAGCCGACCTATCTTCTACATCGCCGGCCTAAAGAGTAAGCCATCGTGTCCTCCTCTAGCTCTTGTGATATGATTCCTTCATCAAAGAAAATTGTAATGGATGTGATTTGATTCCCATCATCGGGTTATCTCTAATTTCTAGCTTAATCTTAGGTTCATTTGGAGCTATAGCTTAAATGTATTTTCTTATTGTAACTTATTCCATAAAGTTTCTATTAAGTGAAAGTTTAGGGAGTTACAAAATTAAATTCATTGGTTTTATTGATTTAGGTTGTTTTGGTGTTTCAATTGTAACTTTTTTGTCTTAAGTTTGTTTTTTTTTTTTTTTTGCGTATTTATAGTCGTTTCAAAGGTTTTTGCATGTACTTTCCATTTTTGAAGTTATTTTGGTCATTTAGATTTTAGAAATTTGGATTTGATTTTGATTAGTTTCTGATGGCCATGTTTGGAGCTTATTTTGAGGTCCTTTTCCTAATTAAGCCTAGGGTTCAAGGGAAAATCAATTCTAATTAATTTATAGATCTATTAAGGCCTTTTTTGGGTGTGTATGGGTCATCTATGTTGCTATAAATCTTTGGTTTTTAATCAATGGTTCAATGTTGATCTCTAGGTTTTCAATTTCACTCATCTTTCATCCATATGTTTTATTATTTATTTATTTTTTGTCCTAAATCAATGGGTTTAACTTTCCAACTTTTCCTAATGTTATTCTACTAAGATTACACTCTAAAAATTCTTGAAATCATAAGTAGAACTCTCTCTTGGCATCAGTCTCCTCATGGAAAATTAAATCATCCATTTTTCCATCTTCAACCATCTCCAACATGTGTTAATCATCACCTAAAATTCCTAAATGTTAGGATTTGCTCAATGCATTAAAGATAAATATTCCTTATACTCCTCAATAGTGGTGACCATAATAGGGAAATAAGTTCACGGTGTTATCCTTTCCATTTTCATTGAAATTTATACTATAAGCTTGCTTACATGGAAATTACACTACATTGTCATCTATCTTAGCTAGAAATTACAACATATCCTTCAAAATCATTAAGCAATATAGCTAAAATGCATTGCTAAGATTACAAAATCAGAGAGTTTCCTAGCTATTCTAATATGCTATTACAAAATAAGAAAAAGAAGGAGTAAGTTCTAGGTGCTGCCTACTCTTGTTAGCCTCCTTGTGTACATGCCTACTTCAACTTCCTTGCTCCCTTCTAGCTTGATATTTTTACTTGGTTTCCTCTAATATTTGGGCTCCTTAAACTTCCTCCCAAGTAGCATGTAAAGTTTCTAGGTTTAGGTAAATTGTAGTATTTGTGGTGTAGTGTTTTCTTATTGGAAGTGATGGCATTGAGGGTGGTTGGAAGTGGCAATTTGGTGGTGGTTGTTAGGCTCTTTTTGGAGAGTGTTTTGTGGAGTTTTTCTGGTAAAAAAAAAATCAAAAGATAAGGGCCTAAGCTTCACATGCAGATGGGGGCTAAATGAAGAGCTTTTGGTTACTTAAGTGATAGGTTAACACATTAGATAATAAGGTAGATTGGTTAATGGACTTGTATGTTGATTAAGAGAATGTTTTAGGTCAAATCACTTGACATTTTTGGTAATGATTGATAAGTATTGAAAGAGCCTTATTTCTAGTACTTATTAAATATAATTTTTGTATGAATTTTATGTGGATTTATTAAGAAACGGACACTTAAGTGCTTAATATTTGAATTTGTGGTTTAAAGAGGGTAATTGAAGGATTTAAAGAAGGTTTGAGCAAAAACGAGGCAAAATTTAGCAAAGTATAGAAAAAGGGTGATTTCCACATGTACACAACCTTCAACATAGCCATGTAGACATTAGTGCTGGAGGGCAAAAAGTGATCAAAATATATCTTAAAAATGTGCATTGGCTACTACACAAGTTGTGCAAAAAGTAGTGTTAAAGGATGAAATCTAACCAAAGAAGAAAAATAAAGGAATTCCAGAGTGCACAACCCTAAGCATAGTTGTGCAGAAGGCTATGTAAAACCTTGAACGCCAGAATTTTACTTTGTTCTAAAGTACACGATCTCGAGCTCAAGCATGCAATAGGTTGTGCATGCTACCCCTATTTCTAAAACTATAAATACTCGATTTATTCCACAATTTAGAAGAGCACTGAATTTTTATCATTCGGAGTTATGCTAAAGACCCTAGGAGAATAGAGTTAAGAACTTGAAGAGAGAAATCTTTAGAGCATCATTAGAGATCACAAAACAACTATAGGGGTTTATGCTTTTCATCACGATTACCTACTATTCCTTTGAATTCTTTGTGATTATTGTAAATTTCATGGAGGAGTAGATTTATATACCCTACATTTTGTGAAACTCTAAATCATGTAATTAAATTGTTTATTGATTAATAAAAAGTTTATGCCTTTGTATCTATTCATGTATTTTGATTGTTTTATGATTAATTGATGTACGCAAATTAATTACATGTATGATTCTCGTTAGATAGAGAGAGGTCTCATCTAATAGGATAGATCTTTATGAATAGAAAGATTGCGATTTTTGCCTAGAGATAAGGAAAACATCGATTTTCTATATAAAGTTAAATCTTTACTTGGGAATTATGAACTTTAATGAAATCTTATATGGCAATAGTGAGGGAGAGGTTTCCACTATTCCATGTAGGGTTAAGAATTAATTAACTTGAGTGAATAATTAGTTTAATTGAGAATTCTTGTATTGCAAAGTATAAACAATTTATTAATCAATACCTTATTATAAGAAAACGAAGGTTTAGAGTGGATCAAGATGAAGAGTATGTTTTTGTGATTGAATTCATCTATTAAAGAAATTATAATTAATCTTAAGGTTGTTAGATTAATTAATCAGTAGTTTAATTTATTAATCTCATATTAAGATTTAGATTAGATAGTAGAAAAATAATAATATTAATACTTATTTTTAAGATCCTTAAGGACGATACCCACTAAAATCTGTACTACCTTAGATAAGTACACTTGCCTAGCTCGGTTATTAAACTTCTTTGGGTTTATAAATTTATAATTTGATATGATTAGAAGAGCATCTATTAAGTTTTCTAGCACTGTTGTCGGGGATCTAGCAAAAAAATATTAGAAAAAAAAAACCTTATTATTTGCTACTTTAGTCATTTATTTTATTCGTTTTATTTCTTTTTACTCTCCCCATCTGTTAAATACTTTAACTCGTGACTATTGCTTCCATAATGCATGACAAGGACTCTCCCTTCTGACATTCTTGATCTAGACCCTGAGATTGAGAGAACACTTCACAAGATTTGGAAAAACACGATTGGTAGGTCTTCTAGGAAATCAACAAGTGAGGGAGAAACGCCTAATATAAAAGTTAAGGTACAAGCAAAGGAAGAGGAATTATCTGAAGAATCTTTAGACAATGGGATAGAGTTATTAGAGAATATTAAAGAGGAAACATAAGAAGTAATGGCTAAAGATCCACTTAAGACCAATCTAGATTATGCAAAGCCCACCATAGATGGAATAGGTCTAACCATTGTGAAGCTTCCCATTAAGACTAACAATTTCAAAATCAAGGGTGTGGTGATTCAACTCTTACAACAATACTATCAATTCAATGGATTGCTGGATGAGGACCCCATTCTCACATTCAAACATTTTTAGAAATTTGTGAGACCTTCAAGAATAACGGGGTGATAGATGAAGCGATGCATACTAGATTATTCCCTTTCTCACTAAGGGGGAAGACTAAAAATTGGCTTTAATCATTGGGTCCTAGAGCTTAAACTGCATAGGATGACACAGTAAAGCAATTTCTAGACAACTACTTTCCTCCTTGTAAGACAGCCAAGCTTCGAAATGACATTGTATCATTCATGCAACAGGATAGTGAGACTATGTATAATGCTTTGCAAAGATGGATAGAATTGTTGAGAAAGTGCCCACACCATCAGCTACCCACATAGATGCAAGTTCAGACTTTTTTAATGGACTTAACCCGACTACGCATCAGTTGGTAAATGTTGCAGCTAGTGGGACATTAAATCCAAGACCTTGGAAGAATCCTTGAAACTTTTTGCTGACATAGCTAAAAATAATTATTAGTGGGGCAACAATAGAGGTAAGCAAAAAGTGGTGGGTAAGTATGAAGTAGATCTCATAACTACTTTGGTGGCAAAGATGGAAGCTCTCAACCACCAAGTTTCTACCTTTAAGAATCCCCAAAGATCACAACCCTAGGTGAAAGAAACTAGTGATAGTATGAACTTGCACGAGCAATATGAGCAAGTAGATTACCTTGGGAATCAAAATAGGCAACAATATAACCCCTACAGTAACACCTACAATCTTGGCATGAGAAACCATCCTAACCACTCTTATGGAAATCAGAATGCCTAGAGATCCAGTTTTCCTCCACTAAGAATTTAAAAGCAACAAATGCCACCTTATCAACCTATGCCCCATCCATTAATACAACCACCTCAATAAGAGAAGAAGACTAGTTTAAAAGATCTTATGACTCAATTCATTCAAAGTTTCAAAGGCAAGACATCAGAACCAAGAGACTTCTATTCGTAACTTTGAGAAGCAAATTAGCCAATTGGCTAAGATGATGTCAAAAAGACAACTAGGTTCTCTCCTTAGTAACATTGAGAATAATCTAAGGGAACATGCAAAAGCTATGTCCTTGAGGAGTGGGAAGAAATTGCGAATGAAAAAGGAACCTGAGAAAAAGAAAGAAGGCAATAAGTCTTTTGAGAAGAAGAAGGTGAAACCTAAGAATAAAGAACTTGACTAGAAGTCACCTCCAGTTATCAAAGAGTATGTGCTAAAAATTCCATATCCAACTTACCTCAATCAGAATAAAGATAAAGAGTAGTTTAGTAAATTCCTTGAACTTTTTAAATAGATGCATATTAATATTCCATTTGTTAAGGCACTTTCCTAGATGTTAAAATACGTTAAGCTCCTAAAGGAACTCTTATTTAACAAGTAGAAGTTAGAGGATGTTTCTATAGTAAAAGTTAGTGCAAAATTCCCATCCATCATTCAGAACAAACTTTCTCTAAAGTTAAAGGATCCAAGTAGTTTTACAATTCCATGTTTGGTCAATGACATTTCAGTTGATAAAGCCTTGGCCAATCTTAAGGCAAGTATTAATCTGATGCGATACTTTTTCTTCAAGAAATTGGGGTTAACTAAACCAAAGCCTACCATAATGAGTTTGTAGCTTGCTGACTGATTCATGAAAATCCTAAGGGGATCATTGAGAATGTCATGGTAAAAGTAGGAAACTTCATATTCCTTATTGATTTTATGATTCTGGACATGGATAAGGATGGAGATATGCCCTTAATATTTGAAAGACCATTCCTTACCATTGTTATGGCAATGATTGATGTGGAGGACAACAAGCTTACACTGAGAATAAGAGATGAAGAGTTGGTGATTAAGATGGTTACTGCCATGAAACACTCCATGTGTGTTAATGATTCATGCTATTCTATTGATGTCGTTGATTGCTTGATAGATGAGAATATTGAAGAGATCTTATGCAAAGATGAGTTAGAACTAAGTTTAACACGAGGAGAGGAGAAAGACATGGACAACCCGGAGGTTGAGGCATTCATTGAGTAGCTTAATGCTACATAAGAAGTTACACCTCTAGAGGGTTTGAAGAGCTGAATAAAGACAATGAGGTAAGGCTTAAAACTTTCATAGAAGAGTCGCTAATGTTGGAATTAAAACAACTACTAGATTATCTAAATATACCTTTCTGGTAGAAGATTCCAAGCTGTCAATTATCATAACCTCAAATTTGTCTCGAGCAAAAAGATCAATTTCTCATGGTCCTAAGAGCACACTAGTGAGCCATCACTTGGAAGATTTTAGATATCAAAGGTATCAATCCCTTTTTCTATACACATAAGATATTATTATAACAAGGATTTAAGCTTATAATGTAACCACAACAAATGCTAAATCCTAATATGAAAGAGGTATTCAAAAGGAAGTTACCAAGTTTCTCGATGCTAGACTAATACATCCTATATCAGATAGTTCTTTGGTTAGTTCAACACAAGTGGTGCTGAAAAACGAAGCGATGACTATGGTCCCCAATGAAAAGAGTAAACTCATACTGATGCGTACCATTACTAGATGGCAAGTTAGTATAAACTACCGAAAATTGAATGATGCCACTAGAAAAGATTATTTCCCTCTTTCCTTTGTAGGTTAGATGTTAGAGAGGTTGGCTAGACATATGTACTATTGCTACTTAGATGGGATGTCCAAATACTTCTAGATACTAATAGCTCTAGAGGACCAAGAGAAGACTACCTTCATTTGCCCCTATGGTACATACGCTTATAGGAAGATGCCATTTGGGTTATGCAATGTACCGACTATATTTCAGTGGTGTATGTTGGCTATATTTGATGATTTGGTGGAGAAAATTATAGAGGTCTTCATGGAAAAATTTTCAGTCTTAGGTAATTCTTTTTCTAACCGTCTAGAGAATCTAGTGAATGTGATTATTCATTGTAAAGAGACAAATCTTGTACTAAATTGGGAGAAATGCCACTTCAAATGCAAAGAGGGCATTGTACTTGGCCACAAAGTTTCACATAGGGGCATTGAATTTGATTGAGCAAAAGTTGATGTGATTGAGAAAACTTCCCCTACCAAATTCAATCAAAGCCATAAGAAGTTTTCTAAGCCACACTAGTTTTTATAGATGCTTCATAAAGGACTTCTCCAAAATAGTCCACCCACCGACTAAGCTATTGAAGAAGGATGTGCTTTTCAACTCTACCCTTGAATGCCAGCATCCCTTTAATATGCTTAAGGCGAGACTGACAAATGCTCCTATTATGATAACTCTTAACTGGAACTCACCCTTTGAACTCATGTGTAATGCAGGCAATTATGCAATTGAGGTAGTTCTTAAATAAAGACTGGACAAGCATTTCTAACCTATCTACTATGCTAGCAAGACTCTTAATAATGCTCAAGTGAATTACACTACCACAGAGAAGGAGATTTTAGTTATGGTGTTTACATTTGATAAATTTAGGTCATATCACATTTAAGGACTACTCCCTATAGGTTAGTTTATGGGAAGTTATGCCAACTTCTAATGGACATTGAACACAAGGTATACTGGGCAATCAAAATGGAAAATTTTTACTTAAAAGCTACTAGATTGAAGAGGAGACTATAATTAAACAAGCTTGATGAGTGGAGAAGGCAAGCATATGAGAATATGAAGATAACAAGGAGAGGGCAAAGGAATATCATGACATGCACATCTACCATCCAAGGGAGTTCAAGGAAGGGGACTAAATGCTTTTGTTTAATTATCAGTTTAAACTTTTTCCCAAAAAATTAAAATCAAGATGGTCTAGTCCTTTTGTAGTCAAGAAGGCCTTCCCACATGGTGTAGTGGAGCTCGAACACCTAGAGTATGATGATTTCAAAGTGAATGGCCATAGACTAAAGCCATACATAAGAGATGGAACAAAACATGAATATCGAGAGGAGTCTAGACTCTAATTACTAGATATTTTGCTGAAAAAAAAGTGAAGGATGCTGAGTTAGCGACATTAAAAAAGTGCACTTCTTGGGAGGTAACCCATGACTAATCTAGGTATGTTAAGTTCTTTTATTTTATTTTTATTTCACTATCCTAAGTTTTTCTTGCTAAAAAAAGCAGATTTGTGGGGGAGTAAGTGAGCTTACTTAAGGGGAATGAGAGTTAATTTTTAACTGTAGGGAAGCATCAATGACAAGTAAGAAAATTCAAGCTTCACTTCTCAAGTGTACTTGATAAGTCATTTTCATGCTCTTTCACTTATGTCAAGGTGCACATTAAACAATCACATGGATTAAATAGCTTAGAGAGTTTTACTTGGTTTCTATACAATTTTTAAGCACCCACATAACTTTGAGCACAAGTAGTGCTCAAAGTAGTGTATGCATGAAGAGGAGCTTCTAAACACTTTTTGAAAGAAAAAGCTCTCAATGCCTTTTTGGAGCCCCGCATGGCCCCAAGCACGGCCATGCAGAAGGCAAGGCACTTTGGTGCCCCAATTGAAACAACCCTCGGATAGCTTTTTAGAACCCTACACTACCTCGAGCACGGCCATGCACAAGCCTAGGTATAGTTTTCATATATATGTGTGTGTGTGTGTGTGTGTGTGTTTCTTTCCTCCCTCACTCTCTCTTTTATTTCTCTCTAATTGAATATATTTCTCTATACCTCCTCTCCATGAAATTGCATTTTTACACTCTACATACTTCTTCATCCATTTCTACTTTATCTACTAAACTCTACACTCCACATCCAAATGAGAAGTAAACGAGCAGCTAACAAGAAGAAGAAGCAGCAAGCTTCAATATCTCAACAACAGCAAGCAACAACCTCCCACTCTAACAAGAGGCTAAGAACTCATCAATAGCAAGAAGTGGTGCATGATATGCTTGTCAAATATTCCGATGAAGAGTGGATAAAGGATATATTAAAAAGACCAGAGTCAATGGCCTTAAGGAATAATGAGTATCTTGACTGGAAAATCCTCCGAGCATATGGGATTGGCGAAAGGATTTGTGAGCTAATAAGTGCTGGGCCTTAGGCCACTTTTTTTAAGATTAATGAACCAACTTATAGGAAGATCACTGTTGGGTTTTTTTCTACATTGAAGCTTAATCATCATTGTCTAACATTTTAAGCATACGGAAAGAAACACATTGTCCCCTCCTATAGGTTTAGAAGTTACTTAGGCTTATATTCCATATATGAATCCAATCTGGTGGAATTTCAGTGATTTCCATCCACTTAGCCAAAAGATAAATCAGCTTAAAAATATTAGGAGCAACTATGGGAGGTAGAAATCTGTTATAATTCCTCTAAGTCTAAGGCCTCATCTATACAAAATGTGGATTTGAAAGTTATTCATCACCTTTTAGCACATATTATAGGAGGATAAAAAAGTAGTCATGTAGTGGTAAACAACTTTGAAATCTTTCATCTTTACAACATGACTACTAAATTTCATATCATTGTAGGCTTACAAGTTGCTAAGTTCCTACATAAGTAGGCTGCCGATCTTCAAGCCAAGGGAATATATTGTGGGGGATATATTACAAAGTTCCTAAAGGGTTATGATATCTTTCAAGCCCCTAATCTAGATGATCTAGGCATACCTACCTCAAAAATTTTTGATGGCCCATTCCGTCTTTAGAGGATGGTTATGTTAATTGATCTCCCTACTCCATCGAGGTATTATACTTCCCCTAAAGGAGTTTCTACCCCTTTTATTACGTCTAGTTCCCAAGCCCCACCTCTTGAGAGTGAGATTTAAAACTTGAAACGAGAATTTCAAGAAGAGAAGAAACTAAATCAAAGGGAAAGAAAGAAAAACAACCGCTTCAGAGGTGCAATTTGGGAATTATTGAGGAAACTGGCTAATTGTTTTTCCTCACCACCAGTTGGTCTACCCATATATGAATCTTCTTTTAAAACTAGTTCACTTGACAATGCTGCTCTTGGGACATCTAGGAAAAGTGGAAAGGACCTAGTTATTGTTGTATCCTCAAGTTTTGGAAAGAAGGTAGATGAAGGAGATGATACAAAAGAGGTAGATGAGGGAAATGATGATGATGATCAAGAGAATGATCAAGAGGATGATGAAGCTGCAATAGAGGTTGAAGACAATAGTGAGGAGGAAGATTAAGAGCTAGATTGTTTGCTAGTTCTACATTTTCTTACTTAGGCTTTTTTAGTTTTTTTTTTCTTTCTCATAATAGTAATTATTCTATTTTCAGCATTTGGGTTGTAACTAATTGAGTCCCTCATGGGAAGACTCTCCATTTAAATCTGTTGAATGTTTTATTCTTAGGATTAGGATGGGCTAACTTCTATTTTCATTTTTTTAGTTTGGTGTTTTCATTTTTTTTTTAGGGTCTATGTTACACAACTTTTACTTTGATGGATTCAGAACTCGACAGACAATGAAAACTGAGGAAGTCTTTAGTGTTCTTTTTCTTTTATCTCTTTTTTTTTTCCTATGTGTGCTTACTTTGGGAAGACATTGGGCACAATGTCTTAAATAAGTGTGTTAAGGGATATAAAGACAGAAGCAATTAGGTTCTAAATTGTTTATTCTCCTTATGCACTTGTTGATCAATTTTCCCCCATTTACAAGTTTACAATTAAGTTCTAATTTTGATTTTGAATTATTGAAAAGTGAGAACCTTGAAATTATACCAATTAAAATGTAAAAGTATCATTCTTGTATACACATATGTAAAAGTAGTGACTTTGTGTACCTTACTCACCTATTGTTGGGCTTAGTATACTTCGCTAGAGTTTTATGATGAAATTTAAGTGGAGTAAATCTATTTATTGTTTAATAGATGAATTTAGAGTTATGAAGTAAATGAAAATCCTTAGTTTCAAGTGAATTAGTTGTGTTTTTAAGTTGACTAGTTAATATATTTAATATTTAATCATTTTGAGAGCTCTTTCAACCTTTTGTGAAAGCGGCATGTGAAATTGTTAACTTGATAATCCCTTTTTGAAATGGTCTCTTTGAGAATAAATTAAGTATATTAAACTAAAAAAAAAAAAATGGTTTACCTAGGTAATGAGTATCATTATTGAGTCCCTATGTGTTAAGGTGAAAGAGGTTCAATGGGGTCCTTTTAAAACTTAGTCACCTAAGGTCGTTTATCTTGGGATTGGCCAACTGATAAAATTACCATAACTTTAAGGAATATTAAAAAAGCAAGTTTAGCAAGTCTTGTAACTCGGGTAAATAAGCCCATATGGACGCCCTCCATTAAGGGAATAACGTTTGTTAACTTAGGTGATGAGTTCGAGATTATCGACTGAAATCTTGCTACATAGGTTACTTGGCTCAATCTAACTAAAAATAAAAAATAAAAAAATTGTTTGATTTGTTATTTCCTTCGTGACTTTAAAAGCAATTGCTAAGCGGTAAGGATAATGATTTAACTTACTTAGATTAATTTGAAAAGTCTAATTATTTTATGTCATGTATGTATACAATTATGGTAGGTTTAAGCAATTGGCACTAACGAGTCACTAAGAATTAATTAAGTAAAGAATGTTGCTTGTGATTTGAAGCTCATAATGAGTATAATTGATGATAGGGTCTTTCTCTTGTCCTTATTTTGTTTGCTTGAGGACAAGCAAATAGTTAAGTGTGGGGAAGTTCAATAAGTGTTGAAAGAGCCTTATTTCTAGTACTTATTAGATATAATTTTTGCATGAATTTTATGTGAATTTATCAGGAAAAGGACACTTAAGTGCTTAGTATTTGAATTTAAGGTTTAAAGAGGGAAATTGAAGGATTTAAAGAAGGTTCGAGCAAAAATGAGACAAAATTTGGCAAACTATAAAAAATAGTGATTTCCACATGTACACAACCTTCAACATGACCATATAGATACTAGTGTTTGAGAGAAAAAAGTGATCAGAATATATCTTGAAAAAGTGTGCTAGCTGTTGCACAAGTTGTGTAGAGAGTAGTGTTGAAGGAGGAAATCTAACCAAAGAAGAAAATAAAGGAATTCCTGAGTGCACAACCCCGAGCACGGCCATGTAGGAGGCTATGTAGAACCTTGAACGCCAGAATTTTGCTTTTTTTAGAGTAAACAACCCAAGCACGAACGTGCAGTTAGTCGTGCATGTTACCCCTATTTTTTAAACTATAAATACTCAATTTATTCTGCAATTTGGAAGAGTTTTGACTTTTTATCATTCGAAGTCACATTAAAAACCCTAAGGGAGCAAAGTTATAAACTTAAAGAGAGAAATCGTTGGAACATCATCGGAGATCACAAAACATCTACAAGCGTTTATGCTTTTCATCACGATTACTTGTTACTCCTCTAAATTCTTTGTGATTTTTGTAAATTCCATGGAGGAGTGGATTTATATACCCTACATCTTGTGAAACTTTGAACCATGTGATAAAATTGTTTATGGATTAATAAAATGTTTATGCCTTTATATCTATTCATGTATTTTAATAGTTTTATTATTAATTTATGCACATAAATTAATTGCATGTACGATTCTTGTTAGATAGAGAGAGGCCTCATCTATTAGGATGAATCTTTATGAATAGAAAGATTGCATATTTTGCTTAGAGATAAGAAAACTTCGATTTTTGCACAAAGATTAAATCTTTACTTGGGAATTATGAACTTTAATGAAATCTTATATGATGATAGTGAGGGAGAGGTTTCCACTATTCCATGTAGGGTTAAGAATTAATTAACTCGATGGTTTAATTAGTTTAATTAAGAACCCATGTACTGCAAAGCTTAAACAATTTATTAATCAAAACCTTAGTATAAGAAAGCTAGGGTTTATAGTGAATCAAGATAATGGGTATGTTTCATGATTGAATTCATCTATTAAAACAATTATAATTAATCTTATGGTTGTTAGATTAGTTAATTAGTAGTTTAATTTATTAATCTCATATTAAGATTTAGATTAGATAGTAGAAAAACAGTAATACTAATACTTGTTTTTAGGATCCTTGAGGATGATACTCACTAAAATCTATATTACCTTAGATAAGTACACTTACCTAGCTTGGTCATTAGATTTTTTATATTTATAATTTATAATTTGATATGATCGGAAGAACGTGCATCAATGATCTTTTCCATTAGAATTAAGGTCTTTCTATGTCCTAAACAAACACAACTAAGAGTACTTAATGGATTACAAACCCTTGGATTAAGTATGTTGTCATCTCCTTTACCCTAGGTTGTACCCAACGATTAATAGAGGGGTTTTAAGCCTTTAATTGTTTTGTCCATTAGTTATTCAATGTGATTAATTAGAGCTTGGTTAAGGTAATTTCTAGAGGTGAAATTGGATCATTTGTTTAAGTTAATGATAGGTATGATTTGGCTAAATTGCCTCTTACTCCATGCCATGTAGGGGTAATTTAAGGGGAATTGTTTCCTAGCAATTAGATTGTTTGATTTGATTAATTAGGACTAATTCTCATTAAATTACGTGATCTTTTATATTATTCTTAGCATAGATTATTACTTTTAAGGTTTCTTTTCTGATTGAATTGGAAATTTAATTTTTCTAGGCTTAAGGTTGACTTTGACAATCCTTAATGTGACTTTAAAGTTTGTTAATCAATTTAGGGTATTGGAGTTTTGAATTTGGGTCTTGAGTACACCTTAGTTAGGGTTTATGACTCTTAATGTAATGTTTTAGGACTAGGATTCACCTAGGGTTTTCATCTTCTAGGGTCCAGATACACTAGTCATGTCAATGATCCTAGAGCAAATCCTAAGTTTAGAGTTACACTTTTTTGTCTATTTTCTGATATATATCCTAATAATCTCACTAAACCTAGCTCTCGATCTTGAAAATTTTTTAGGTTTACTGCTATTGTCGAGGACATTAATATTAAGAAAACCCTCACTTCATTAATCTAACCATTTTTTTTCTTTTGTTTATTCCCATCCTTCCTTGTTATTATTTGAATTGTTTCTAGTTTTTCTCTAGTTTATGCCTAAGGGACAATAGATGAATAGTTGAAGATCCAAAGTGTTAGCTCAAGAATTTGAAGACAAATAATTAATAGTCATGACAAACCAAGGGGTGAACAAGAGCATAGAACCATGCTTGATTATTCTTGACCTTCACTTGCTAGAACAAACTCCAAATTTGTTAAGCCAGCTATTGCAGCAAATAAATTTGATATCAAATCAAATATCATCTAGATGGTGCAATAGTTTGTGCAATTTGATGAATTACCAAATGAGGATCCAAATGCTCACTCTGCTAGTTTCTTGGAAGTTTTCAACACATTTTAGATCAATAGGGCTTGCGATGATGCCATCAAACTCATATTGCTTCCTTTCTCTCTTAAGTCATAAGAGTAGGGCAAGTAAAGGTAATACAAATTATAGTGTGAAAAGAGGTGAGAAAGGACCATCCACCATGGCACTAAACAATCTCAATTGTAACCACAACTTTATTTGGTTAAGCCCTCTCCTTAGAGGTTCAATCATAACTTAGAATGAGATGGTAAGGAAATTCTTAGATAAGTACTTTCCTATTACAAAGACTACAAAGCTAAAGAATGATATCTCTTTATGTTTCAATGGAGTGTAAAGACATTGTATGATACGTAGGAGTGGTTCAATGATCCATTGAGAAGAAGCCCACACCATAGATTCCCACTTTGGCTACAAATTCAAACATTCTACAATAGTCTCAACATAGACACAAAGTAAATGGTAAATGCAATAGCAGGAGATACTTTTAACACTAAGACACCTAAGAAAGCCTAAAAACTAGTTGAGTAAATAATGATGAATGGTTATCGGTGGAACTTAGGAAGGTCGAGGTTGAAAAAGGCAGCAAAGGTTTATGATGTGGATGTGATCACTAATTTAGCTACAAAGACTAAGGTTCTAAGTAAGAAAATTAATGGGTAGGCTATTTCACAAGAAGTTCAAATCATAGCCTATGAAAATTATGAAGGCGGACATTTAAACTAAGATTATCATATTGTTAAGGGTATGGTTGAACCAGTTCAACTTGTGGACTTCATTAGTAATGCCCTTAGGCCCTAAAACAACCCTTATTGTAACATATATAATCCTAGGTGGAGAAATCACCTAAATTTTTCTTGGGATAATCAAACCAGCAAAGGAACATTTCACCTCCTAAATTGTAGCCCTAATTTCAACTAGAGAAGAAGCTTCGTCTAAAAGAATTACTGACATAACTCATCAATATTTCTAAAACTCATCTCTAGGCTAATGAGACTATGATAAGGAATAATGAGGCTTATATTCACAATTTAGAGAATCAAGTTGGTTACATGGCGAGGTTAGTGTAGGAATAACCACAAGCTATCCTACTAGGTAATATTGAATTAAACCCTAGGGAACATGTCAAGGTGGCCTCTTTAGGGAATGGTGAGGATTGCTAAGGAAAGATAGAGTTCATCAAGCTAAAGACATTAAACAAGCGTTTATTAAGAGGCAACCTAAGCTTAATTTATTTCGTAGTTTTTATTTTCTTATTTTAGTAGCTTTAGTTTCTTTTTTATTTCACCTACACTCACATTGATTACTAAGTGGTTTAGCTTTGATTTTAAAATAGATTGGAATGGTTTTACTCTATATTTGTCTTTAGAATTTGAGCATGAATGGTAAGGCTTAAGTGTACATGAAATTGGCAAAGTGTGGAAGGAGTAGAGAGGTACATGGGTGATGTGCTTCACTTGTAATTGTAATATATAGAAAGGATGACACAAAGAAGAACCAAATTCCAATCAAATTGGGCATGACATAAAGATGGAACCCTAAATGGCATGAACAAGAATAAATAAAACAAATCCAATTGCACACTAGATATGACACACTAGCAATATTTGGAAGCAACTCAAGAAGTATTGATATAACTCACAATAATCCTTAAGCCAACCCACCACAATTTCAAAGTGAAATTGATAAGAGTGAAAAATGTGTAAGGAAGAAGCTCTCCCATGGCAAGAAAAGGCATATTTTCTAATGTTCAAAAAGTCCCCTTACAAACCCTACTTTACAAGTATTTATACTTGTTATAAATAAGAAAAATTTAACAAAAGAAAATACAAGTAAAAATAACATATGTGGTCGGTTTCTAATCAAAAGAAAAATACAAATAAAACCCTCATATGTGGCTGGTTTCTTTCACCTCCATAAAGCAATGTAAGATCGGTTCTTCTTTGATTTATGTAGGTCCATGAATAACCCACAAACTGAGCATTAGTGAATTTACTCGTTGTCCTGTAAAATCGACAAATATACCTACTAAAATGCACAACAATTATACAATGGAAAAGAAGATACTAAACAAATATCCCCGGGGTTTAATTATTCAAAGAGGACCCTCATCGCCAAATTTTGTAATCCTTTGGCTCTTACCCTGGTGATGGGTCTTGTAGGTATATGATTCCTATCAATGGGAAAGATCATGCCCGTGAAAACCCTTGTGTCTCTCTCAAGTGTCCAACGAGGATAACTGATGTGATCACTCCCAAAGCACCAACCATGTTTCTCTAGGTAAGAATTTGTAATAAGTGAGGTTCACACCCATGAGCACAACAATTCAGGAACGCACATAGGCCCTAAAAGAACACGAACCTGCTTGTGTTCCCCCCTATATATAAGTGGTTCATGGTCTGTGTTTCGTGTTCTTCCCTTCCTATCTCAACTTTCACTCCTCTTTCTCTTTAAACCCTAATCAGCCACATCACACCCACAAACCATCATCGCTTTGTTGCAATTTCTACCATTTTTCTTGCATTTCTTCACATTCTAGGTATGTTCTTCTTCTCTTGTCTTAATTTCTTTTATGTTTTTGCATCTTCTTTCTCTACATTCTTTTGTTTATGTAGTTTCATAGTGCATTTTTGTGAATTTGATTATGACATTCTAGTGATGTGTTTCATAGTTTTAGGAGTGATTTAGTAGTTTTATTACCTAAAAATCATTCCTTCGTGCTTGCTTGTGTCAAGTAGTTTTACTTTGTGACAAAAGAGGAATTAAGGCTTAATATCAATTTCACCAATTAAGGAACATTGTGATTAACTTAGCAATTCATAAGTGATTTTAGTTCATGGTTAGGTACATTAAAAATTGGAACTATTGTGTTAACATTGATTTTGCTAGGATTAGTTCTAATTTTGAATTTTGAAGTTGCATTACTTGATTTAAATGGGGTGTCAACTCATGAAACTAGTTGAAAATATTGATCAAATTATTTAGATGCTTTCTAGTTAATTAATTTTATCTTAATAAATTAAGCAATATCATGTTGATGTTTTGTTTCAGCTTTTTCCTTCCTACACTATTTAGATAAATTGATTAATAGTATTGAAATAAGTGTGGGGGAAGACTTTTATTTGCTTTGTAAAAAATTAATTGTGTTTTATATTTTAGGAGAATGCCAAGAATCAAGCATTTAGTCAAGTGGGGGGGGTGCGGATTCAACACTAATGAGCAAGCCAAAAATAAAGAGAATCGTCTACGAGTCCAAAGGGCACATCACAAATTCAAATCACAAGAAGAGGTATGCACAAGTCAAATCTAAACCATTTAGGCGAGTGCACTACATTGAGTGGAGTATCCTATCTCAAGCTAAGTTTAAAGAGTCTATGAGGTAACTTATTAGTTTTAGTGGATGGGATAGGTTACTGGCTATTCAAGAAACTACCTATAAGGAACTTACACTAGAGTTCCTTACTACTTTTAAGTTAGATAAAGACCACATATCCCATAGATCTAGAAACAGGATGTCTTTTTCAGGTGCATGGTTAGGTATATCAATTATCCTTTGATAATTTATCTATGTTGATGGGCTGGCATGATGAAAATTATGTTAGAACTAAAGAATATGCAGAGCTCCTAATAGCACTTCCTAGGGGTATGAGTGAAGGGTTTGTTTGGAGATAACTTAGTTGAGAAGTTAATTATGATTTGAAAAAGTCTAAAGCTTCTACTTTTAGAAACCGCACCCTTAAGATAGTCCATTAGCTATTGTCCTAAGATTTGTTGGGAAGGGGCAATAACTTTGGTGTAGTCACTCTCATTGATATGATTTATTTACATAGCTTAGCTAAGTGTAGGGCCATTCATCTTGGGGTTCGGTTAGCCTTCAACCTTCACTAATGCTTAGGTTGGATATGTATGTGCAAGACCTTACATTACTAGTTTAGTGAAAAGGTTAGGGATTTTTTAGGGGTTACCTACTATGCAAAAAATAAATTATATGGAGCCCATGCTGTTGGATTCATTGAGAGCCATGTTAGTTCAACCCCAAGTAGTACCTAAAGAAGGGCACGACAAGGCCATGGAAGAAGATAAGATGCCACCAGCTCTACCCATAGCTTCCTGTCACTAGGATATACCCTCTATAACCACACATTGAGTAGATTTATCAAAGATATTAGGTATTGAATGAAAGTTATGCCAATTGCGGAGTGGACAAAGATGATTAGAGGTAGGTATGGAGTTGCAAGTTCATCATTTTGTACTCTAGATGCCACCAACCCTAGAAGACTTTGATAAGAAGGATGAGGAAGAGACTGAAGAAGAAGAGGAAGAAGATGATGATTCGGATGATTAATGATTGCATTTTCTTTGTTTTAGATTAATTTTAATTTCATGTTTCATGTATTCTATTAAACTTTATGTGGTGATTAGGTTGATAGGTTATCTTTTACTGCTTTAGCTGGATTCAAATCAAGAATGTATAAGTGAACTTGTTTTACTTTTTGTTTGTTTTTGTTTTTATTTTTTCTTTTTCTTTTTTTTAGGGATTTTTTACCCCTTTTTCTTTTCTTATCTTGCAAGGAATGTATATTTTGAATTGAAAAAAAAAAGAAGGAAATTTTGCAAAGAAATAGTCAATTTTAAAAGTTTATAAAACTAGGGAAGTATTAATTCTCTTTACCCTTTGTCCTTCTTATTTTTTGTTTTGTTTTAGTATGTACATTATGGATGATGAACATCTTTAAGTGTGGGGAAGGGGTAAAGTAATACTAATATATTTGCTATTAGTTATGTTATAAGAGCATGATCATAATTTTGAGCCTTCCAAAATATAAACATACAATTAAATTTTTGAAACTTTTAAGTTTACATAGATTTCAATTAACCATCATTGTACATCTATATATAAATTTGATCCACATCCAAGAAGTAAAAAAAAGCAACTTTTTGGGATAATTTTTCTTTTTGTTTTTCAATTTTTGCATAGCTTTTACTTAATAATTGATAACCTTTTTACACTTTTCTATAGTTGATCAGTGAAATCCATATAAGTATTATTTAAGCTTAGATTTGAGACTTGGAATTAGGAGGAATATTGCTTATTAGAAGTTAGTTGTTTGCATTTTTAAGCTTACTTTAATTTATGCTCATTCCTTAGAAATCTTTAGAGCATAACAATATTTAGTAAATGAACAAATGAGATTTTTCTATTGAAAGTTTCCTAAAAAAACCAATTAAATTGGAAGTTAAATAATAAATTGAATTGAAATAATAAAAAAGAAAGTTTAGTAGTGAGTCTTGTTGACTTGAGTAATTAAGCCCAAGGGATGCCATTCGAAGGATAATACTCATTGACTTAAGTGATGAGTTCTAGATCATTGTCTACAAACTTGCTATGTGAGTCAAGAGAAAAGCTTGAGAAAGCTAAACTAAACAAGTAAACAAACTATAATGGTTTATGGTTTGAAGGGGAATCTTAAAAGTTAGTAATGTAAGGTCATTTAACCTAAAATGTGTTGACCAATGAAATTGCTTTAGCAAATGAAATGAAATGGGAGAAAAAGAAAAGTAAACTTGCTAATGAAACTAAAAACTAGGGATATAATCAAGGGATGAGTTGATGTAATATGCATTTGCTTTAAATTATTTTGTTTAGCAAGATGTAAGAGGGGAGGGTATACATTGTAGCTAAGTGTACAAAGTATGGATAACTCTCTATCTAATGTTAATCTTGATTTTAATTTTGTAAGTTTTTGTTTAAATGATGTAGTTAACTTTAGTTTACACATATTAGTTGTTCAACTCTAGTAGTTAAAGTGTTTTATGGGCATTAATATATGATTGAATAAGGTTATGTGAAGGTAAAAAGTTGTTAAGACTTGGATTTTTAAATTTTTTGGATGCAAATTAATGGTAGAGTACAATCTCTTGAGCCTTGAGTGGATTGTGTGCAATGCATGATTAGATCTTATGTAAAAAGTGTGTTTAAGGAAATTGTTACCCTTGAGATCTCTTCATGGTTGATTTATTTTGCTTGAGGACAAGCAAAAGTTTAAGTGTGAGAAAATTTGATAGTGCTTAATTATACTTATTTTATTAGGTGATTTTTATAATACTCTTGTAAAATAAATGGGTGTTCTAATTGATTTTGATGCTTATTTGAGTTATAATTTGATTTTTAGCAGTTGAAGAGCTAATTTGGAGTAAAAAGAATGAATTTGAACAATTTTCATGAGATTTGAAGCTATAATAAAGAAGATATGAAGCTTAGATGAAGAACACACCCTGAATCATTGCTTATGTTTCTCAATCGTGATTCTAAGAGAAGGAAGAGAGTGATTAGAGAGGAACACATTCGGGTACATAGTTGTATACCTACCTATAAACATCGAGGTCTCATTGAAGTTTCAACTTTTAAAGTTAAAGAAGATTACGGTTGGAATAACAGTTGTGCTATGGCCATGAATCTTCTTTAATGACTACCTTAGAGAAACTTTTATCCAACTATTTAGGGATTTAATGACTAGAATTGAGAGAAAACTTTTAACATTCATTGAAGAGTAGTCTAAGGTTTCCAGAAGCAGCAATGCCAATAGTCAGAAGTGCAAAATCTAAGAGATTTAAAAGGGGTTTTTATCCTAAATTATACTTTTTGTTTTTTTTTTTTTTAAATATTATGATTAAGTAGTTTGGTTGTTAGACATCGAAAACCTTAGGAATACTATGTAATCAAATTCTTGTTTCTTTATTCAGTTCTATGATTCTCAATTCATCGTGATCTAATTATGTGTGCTTTTGTTTTCTAAAAATTAATATTCTGGAGTGCTAATTTATATTATTTGATTTTATGCATAGAGATCAAATGATAAGATGATGTAAATCTTCCAAATTAAGGTCAAGCCAAACAATAGAATTTATTAAATGATAATGCAATCTGAAGGGTTTTAATTAGGAAAAATTCTTATTATTCAACCAAAAGTTAGAAATTAGTAATCTTGAGAGACATGTCAACTCAATTCTAGAATTTTCACAGTCCAATGAATTGTATGAGACTGATAGATTACATAGACGTCTTAGGGAAATCAATGTCTAAGCATGGTGGTTTTACATTCTTATGTATTTTAATTACTGTTAGTTGTTAGTTTAATTAATTCAATTTATTTTTAGTTTTAGATTTGGTTTATTAGTTTTTTTTTTATGAATCTTAGTTGATAGGTTAGATAATGAAGAGTATAGAAAGTATTAGTAATTGATTAGTCTCTATAGGTTTGACTTGATCTCACCAGTAATATATTACATATACGACTTAGTGTATTTACTAGTATAAAATACGCTTAACGGGGGGTAGGAGGGAGAGAGGGGGAGGGGGTGCAAATGTTGATAAGCTATTTGGACGTAGGTTTCCAAGCTTAGGCTTACTAACCTTTCTAAGATTGAGCCTTAAGGCCCAAGTTGGTCAGCCCAATCCTAAAGTAAAATGGAGATTAGGAGAGGAGAGCTCAGAAGGATTAAGATTGGTTAACAATGGCATAATTGTCCCTATAACTCTATCAAATCTAGAAGTCAAAGAGAGCATCTTAGGGCACTTGTCGTTTTCCATATCCAGTTCATTAATTTGCTTATAAATACAACATCAAGCCTCTTGATAAAGGATCAAGACTTTGGTAGTTTACTAATTTTGTTTCTCTCGTTACCTTGATCCTCCAACTAATATTGACTTGAGCATTAAAGTGACCATACTAAAATCAACTCTAACACCCCCCATAGCTCACTATTTTTGCTTTGTGCAAGTCGCCCACTACCAAGTAAGATCAAGTAACTACATATACTAAAATTGATGATAGAAAAATTAAGGTGCTTAATTGAAAAATCACCTAAAGTTCAGCTATTAAACATAATAATAACCCTAAAATTTATTGGAAGTTGTGCATATAGAAAACATTAGGATAATTTTACTTTACATGGCTCTATTGTCATGTTCCAATATCGTCTCCTCTTATATATGGAGTATATCCTTAAAAAAGGGTACATCAATGTATTGACTTTAAGATGCAAATTAACTCGAACACTTAAAAGGGCACATAACTTCTTATATTTTATAGATGTATAGGCTTAAAAATGTTATAACAAAAAACTAAAAACACATCCAAATGGAGGAGGATATAATGTAGTTTCTTCTATCTAAATTTATGTATTGCCATTTGTTATTGTCTTCTCTAAGAGTTTCCACTATAAGACTCCCATCAAGACATAATTGATAGATAGATTACTCCTTTCTTTCCCCTTTCTTTCTTATCAATTTCTTCCTTAAGAAACTTTCTTTCTACATAACATTCACCACAATCACATTTGAGATCCCAAAAATAGTGTCTTGTGATGTAACCATTGATGTATTATAATAGATTGTGTTATCCATCTTAAACTTGTATGTATCTTTATTGTCCTAGAATCTATCTTCGTTGGATTGTACCTGAAACATTGTGAAGGATATATGAGCCTTCCTCTTCTTTGCTATGATTATGCTCAAAATCTATGGCAACTTACCAATCACTTTGCTTAATAAATATAGACTTCACATATTGAGCAAATCTTGCCTAATATTTTTTGCCATAATTATCCTTTTGGAAATGAGTAAATTGCAATGACACTCCCTTATATTACCTATATATGTATCTAACCCCCTTATCTTTGAAGTTCAATGTTTAAAATTTCAATTTTTCAAAAAAAAAAATGTTTTTGTCCCATATATAAACATTATGCCCCTTAAAAATAAAAAAAAAGTGCATTTAGTTTTTTTTTTTGTTTTTAATCCAAAAGCAAAATAGTAAATAAGAATTAAAAACACGTATTTTATCAATACATAGGTATAAGCACTATTTCAATGATAAAAAAGTTCAACCCTTTATTTAATTCCATCCTAAATAACTATATGGGAACAAGCATACAATTTGGTGTATAGATGGAATGTGATATCACCAAACATAGATCAAAAGCATAATTTTAGACCATATATGCCAGTTGACGATAAGGATTTGTTATATCTAGGTTTAGTGTTTTCTAGTGCTCCAACTATCTTCATTTGGTCCTTATAAGCTATGAGTAATTTAAGATTTGATAAGGCTTGTATTAAATGTAGTTTAAATGGTTTAAAATTATATATGTTGATGGTCCATCAATTTGGTATCTAGTAATGTCATCTTAGCCATGAAAAGTTAAAACCAAACGATAGCTCCAATATGGAGGTGAGTTTATCCTTATTGGATCTATTGCCACAAAACATTATAAGGGATTTAGAGTGTTATAAATTGTTTTGATTAACTTAAATCAAATGTTGACCAAACCTTATGCTCAAACAATGATTTGATATTTGATGGAAGACAAAGAAGTTGGCTTAGCAAAAGTTGAATAAGTATTTATAGGTGGAAGAGAGTTATGCAAGATTTTTTTTTTTAATTTCTTTTCCCCTCATAAAGAAATAATTGGAAAATCTAACCTACTTGATCAAAATGGAAAATCTATTGAAAGTGAAGATGGCTCCAAAGAAAAAAGAAATGGTTAGCCTCAAATAGAATGTGTTTTTGCATCAATTAGGAAGACTACTAATACTTGGAAATGAGATTTTGATATGAAAATCATGGTACTCTCTTAAACAGATGTTGATGGATTTGGCACCTCTAAAATCTAGTTACAATTGTTACTAAGATTTTCCACCAAAGAGAACTTTTGAGAGATCAAGTAGTGGGTGTGACCTTGAGCCATAATTTGGAAATATTGTGGAAGAGGTTAACAAACAAAATTAGGGACGTGCAAAATGCTCTTCATTATGGCATCAATCAAAATTAAACTGTCGTTTACAATTTGGTTGACAAACCCCTTTTAGATGGGACTACTTTAAAAAGGCTAGGGTATCAAATTGCTTTAAAATGGGTAAGTTCAATTCATAATGCAAAATAAGAACATTGATTTTCATTTTTTGTTCTTTTTCCTTTTACCATCTCTTATATGGATTTATTTGGATTCATCTTGTTTTTATTTGCATTTAAATTGAAATTTCAGAGATATGCAAATACTTTTTTCACCCATTTGAAAAAAGACATTATTAAGATGGGGTAACATACTTAAATATTGCATTTTAAAAAAAAATACGTAAATATTATACATGTAAAACATATTACAAAAATATATTGCAAAATCGTGGATCCCATATGCAACTTTATTGTTAAAAAAAAAATCAAGATGAAGGTGCAGACCTAGTATGCGCCTTCAGTACAAATTTTTTTTTCCAAACCCTACGTTGTAAACCTAGAAAACCTATAACACTACAAACCTATAAAATTATTGTAAAAGTATACCTACAAACTTAAAAGTGATACATTAAATTTACACAGTAATACATAGGAAAAAATTTGCACCGAGACTTTCAAATATAAATACAAATCCTCAGTTTAGTTCATATCTTCACATTTCACATTTTGATATTTGAATTTCCTTTAAAAACAAAACTTCACTCTGCAAATTTTTGTTTTCACAATTTGTGTTTTACGTAGGTTTTAATCTACTCAAATACGTGTGTAGAAATATCTTCATCAAGATCGCGGTATGTTTTATTAAGAAAATATTTAATTTTATTATTGTTTTTGAAGTAGTATACTACATAAATTTTATGACATATAAATATGTATATTGCATAAATTTTATTGAAGTAGTAGTTATTGTTAATTAACTATTAATTAGTAATTAATTAATTATTAATATATGGTTAATTAATATTAGTAAATGAATTATGTATATATGTTATGATAATGTATTTTTGTAAACATAGCCGTCAATTAAGTTATCGTTAATTAAATGTTAATTAGTAGTGATTAGTCGTTAAGATATTGTTAATTAATTACTAAAAAATTAATTAACAAAAAATTTTGTATTAGGTGGAAATGTAAAATATTTGTATGATTTAGTAAAATTAGTCATAAAAGTAAGTAGCTGGTAATTATCTATTAAATAAAGATGATTAGTCGTTAATTAATTGTTGTAAAATTAATTAGTGAAAAAAATTGTATTTGTTCCAAAGTGAAAATATTTGTATGGTTTTGCAAAATGAGTTATAAAATTAATTAGTTATTAATTATCCATTAATGAAAGAGGATTAGTCGTTAATATATCGTTAATTAATTACTATGAAATTAATTAGTGAAAAATTTTGTATTGGGTGGAAATGTAAAATATTTGTATGGTTTAGTAAAATGAGTAATAAAATTAGTTAGTTATTAAATATCCATTAATGAAAGGGGATTAGTCGTTAATATATTATTAATTAATTACTATAAAATCAATTAGTGAAAAATTTTGTATTGGGTGGAAATGTAAAATGTTTGTATGGTTTAGTAAAATTAGTCATAAGAGTAAGTAGTTAGTAATTATTTGTTAATTAAAGGTTATTAGTTAATATGTGGTTAATTAATTATTATAAAAGTTATGAATGAAATATTATGTATTTGTTGCTTTTATAGACTAAGTTATAAAATTAATTAGTTATTAATTATCTGTTAATCAAAGGAAATTAGTCGTTAATATATCGTTAATTATTTGTATGGTTTAGTAAAATTAGTCATAAGAGTAAGTAGTTAGTAATTATCCATTAATTAAAGGTGATTAGTTGTTAATATGTGGTTAATTAATTGTTGTAGACGTAATTAGTGAAATATTTTGTATTTGTTGCAAGTTAGGATTATTTGTATGTTTTTGTAGACTGAGTTATAAAATTAATTAGTTATTAATTATCCGTTAATCAAAGGGAATTAGTTATTAATATATCATTATTTAATTTCTATAAAATTAATTAGTGAAAAAATTTGTATTGATTGCAAATGTAAATTATTTTTACAATTTTGCATAATAGATGGAGTCTGGACCTTTTAATCCTTCAGCCTTAACGTAGCAGGCTAGTCATCGATCATAGGCAGTTTGGGATAGAGAGGTAATAGACGCTTTACTAATCAATTTGTTTACGTTGCATTAGAAATAGGAAAACGTTTGACATGTTGTTGGCATAGGAGCAAGCAACCCTTGCTGTGCAACGTCGTGAGTTGTCACTTTGTCGTGATGAGTGTATAATCCCATTCGATGTGAAAATGAAGCCATACTTGCAGCTAGCTGAATTCGAAGGTGTTAGTTGGTTGTCATTCATACCCCTTGATTAGTACTTGATTACAGCATTGGTGAAGAGATGGCGTCTAGAAACGCATACATTCTACATGCCGACGGGGGAGTTTATCATCATGCTACAGGATGTTAAGATCCAACTAGGACTCCCTATGGATGGATAGGCAATTACATGGAGTAGCTGCCTGGATTGGGGAGCAATATGCGAGGAATTGCATGGGGCGAGACCCGGGTCCAAAGGTAGAGACGGGCGCATTAGTATGATATGTCTCCACGATATGTTCTAGCTAATCCCATCGGATGTTGATGTGGAGCAAATACATCGAGCTACTCGTGTATACATTCTACAACTGTTGGGGGTATTTATCTTTGCCGATAAATTCAGCACCCTCGTACACGCGATGTGGTTACCATTATTGGAACATTTTGACATCGCTGGGACATATAGCTGAAAGGGGCCACATGTCTGGCTTGGTTGTATCGCTAATTATATATCATGTCCTCATCGTCGACACATGAGATTGGAGGGGTAGTCATATTGCTACAGGTGTAGGCCTGAGACAAATTTTCCCACATCACACCGATTAATCAAGATGAACTATCTATACCAACCAGATGTCCACTGGCGGCATGGTGGAACACGAGGAGGGACATGTAGTTCCACACCACCCATATAGTCAACGCCTATCGGGATGCGCTGGACAGACAAAATATGTCACAGGTACCTCAGTAATCATATTTATTTCCTTGCAATTAATCATATCTATCATTTAAAGTATATAAAATTTCCTATTTTCAAGTTGAATGGGAGTCGTACGGCGTGAATTTGATTAATATACTGCCACATTTTTGCAAAGTTGGCATACAAGTTTGGACGGCTCAGGTGCTACTCATTTGTTTCCACATTGTTGAGTAACATTTCCTAGATCGAGTGGCTAGACAGTTTGGTAGGTTCCAATATATCTCGTAGCTGGTAAGCACGCAGCCAGAGCTACATGAAATCGACCTACGTGGCCGAATTGATGTTGACTGGACCGTCCTGCATGAAGTGTATTTGAACATGTGAGAACAGCAGGTTGGTCAAGCCATTCCTATGGAGGGTCCTTGTGGTGTGCATGATAGCTACCTGCAATGGTATGGGTGGATAAGTAAGAGATACATTAGCTGCATAGGGGCAGTTCTTAGATTTTTTGTAAGAACGATTTACATACACTCTATTTAATGTCCAAATAATTACATGATCATGTTAATCTTAATTTATGTTTTCTTCATACTTGTAGGGTGACACCTTACAATAGATTTGCTTGTCGCTGGACATAGACATGGCTGTGAGAATAGCTACTCAGGGTCTTCAATTCATGCTTCACTACAGGGGGTTACACTATACTCGCAATCGCGGCATCAAAACCCCTAGGGGGAGGTTGAACCGATTCCAATGCAGCGACAAACAGGGGGATAACATCGACCTTGAAACCGCGGTGAGGTAGAGGAAAATCCCAGACAGGACGAACAGATACATGTTGATCCCGATGCGATGCATCGTAGCTTAGGGTCGATGTTCACCCAATATCAAACACCGCATCGGCATTCCATTAGTGGTCTTGTAACAACAACGTCGGCTCCATAAAGGCAACACCTTAGAAAGCAACCTGTGGAGTAGGGTCAATCATCGAATCAACCACATCAGTGGAGTCCCGTGCAGTCACAAGAGATCAACAATTCTCCCCACCAGCATGCCACCTAAGAGTTTGAATCTTCTCCAACTTTGCAAGCAAGGCCAACCAACACCTTTACTTAGCTAGCTAGGCATTTCATTAGGGGTAGAAGATAGGTTTTAATTATTTGCATTTGTATATAATGTACTGCAATGATGAAATTTTTGTATTATTACAATTTGTAATAAACCAATATACATTCCGTAAAATCCACATTTAATGTGTACATATATGATGTTATGTCTTCGAATATTTCATAAAATTTAACAAATGTCTTAATAAATTAACATTCAAAACAACTTCGCAATAAATGAAAAAATTTCATGTATATATATAAAATATGAAGCATCCCCCTTCTGCCATGTCTTTAAACGAATTAGATGAAGTAATCGAGGATTCACCTAAGCTGCAAAAGAGAAAAAGCTAATTCGATTTGATCTAAACACTCCCTAATGTCCATCTCCATGTGGTATCTTTTCTACCTCGGCTTTCCCTTCTTCCGTATGAGGTATCCCCTTAAGAGGAGTCTCAGGAAGTGCACTGGCACCTAATCTAACTCATCCCCTATAGGCATGAAGTGCATCGTATATGTTTAGTTTTGATGTGTCCATCTATACCAATTGGGTATAGAATGCGTCATATCAAGCCTAAGTGAGGCAGCCACTACATATGTGTGGGAGCATGGAATTTTGTATATCTGTCACTTCTAGCAGCTGCATGTGCTGCGGGCATAGTCAATAATGTACGTTTGGTCCCTTCCCCTTAACCCGCTAGCAACACAACGACTACCGATAAGGACTTCAAAAACTCTATCATGCCTGCTATAGTCGATGACCCTATGGTTGCTAGCTCATGAACTCCATCTATCGATCTATATATTTAGTGAAAATTCTACCCTTTCCTATATTCTTCAATGCCTTCGTTCGCTTCTACACGAAGTATCCGATGTAATTGTAAAACATTTTCTTCACCAAAGCAGTCACAGTTAACCCCCGAGCCCCCATCAATACGAAGTTATAGTTTTCGACAACATTAGAGGTCATATACCCAAATCGATAGCAACTATCATGAGCTAGTGTCCACATATCCAATGGCACGTCGTCAAACCAGTCTAACGTATTTAGCAAAATCATCCCCACCTACTCCATCACATAATTCAACTTGCGAGATTGTGCTTGCAAGCCGGCATATGTCACCAACTTCTTGCATTAGGTGTTTTTATGTGCCAAATTGAAGTTGCTCGCAACGTATTAGAGGTAGAACCGCTACATTGCAAATGGAGGCAGCCATCCATTCGCAACTTCTCGGACTGCTGATCTGATGCTTGCATGTCTATCAGATATGAGGCAAATGGTTTCATAACCTTCACGCTCGCCAATGACATATTCCTTCAGTTTTCACAAAAACTAGCCCCATGTCTCAACTGTCTCCTAATCAACCAAAGAAAATGCCAACAGAAGTATATGATTGTTGCCATCAACGCCACAAGTAACTAGCAACTTATAGGTGTACTTTCCATACAAAAAGGTGACATCAATGGTAACAATAGGTTTGAGGAATCTCCACACTGTAATGTATGGCCTGAAGGCCCAAAATACCCACTTTAAAGTGGACACACCGAGGGTACTCAATCTGCTCTACCCCCAATCTATTCATATTCTGAAATTCGTATTTTCTATTCCATTGAGAAGTTTTGGGAGTTCATCGTAAGACTTCTCCCAGTTCCCGTACACAAGCTCGATGATCGATTTTTTCCCCTCCTAAACCCATCTCTTGCTGATTTTGTAGCTAAATTCTTGTTCGACAACAAAAGTCAGCTCAACCATCTTCATATCAGGATTCTCCCAAACAAGATTTACAAATCGACTGGCAAGGAGATTATAATCCAACTGTAGGTGATCCTGAGTAATTAGTAGGTTATTGCATGAGTGTGGACCTTTGAATCTCATCACCACGAACATGCCCTCTAACTTCTTCTTTTGAGCCCTAAGCCTCCATTTACAACCGTCGTCCCTTTTCAAATAATAAACAAGCCACGACAATAGGTTGGACTTTACAACAATGAAGTTACAATGGTTCTTCACATGGTAAGACTCCACTGCTTGAATGACATCTGCTTTCGTCTTAAATTTCATACCCCTATAAAATTCGTTACTGCTTGAAATAAGACTTCATTGCTTGAACTATTGCAAATATTAGTTTGCTCCTACTTGAAATAAATGTAACCACTATTGCCCCCATAATTATAATACAGAACAGGATCTCTAACTAGCATGGTAGGTGGTTCAGCCTGCTCTACTCGATATATTAGTTGTCTCGAGTAGGTATGTACGGTTGGAGACTCCTCTTCCACTACTTCATCCCCCTTATTCTCACTCTCCTTGTTTTCCTCATCGAAACTCTCCTCGTTATCGCTACTCTCTTACTCAACACCCATTCCACCATCGGTGTCAATTGCAGCCTCCACTCCCATACGAACCATGTATGAATCCCATGTCTCTGGTCACTGTAACATTGAAGTAACTACTCTATCTATTTGATCCTCATCATTCACTTCCATGGGGGTTCGAATTGAGAATTGAAATGTTGACGGCTCTGGCTACATTTCTGCAATGTGATGTGACGATTGTGGCTAATTGCTTGTATCAAATGTTTGCCTTATCAAGGGGCCCTCCGAATTGTTAGAAATTCTAATGAATAATTGTTGTATGCCACGATCTCCATATGATTCAACCGTTTTAATAAAATTTTTAACATCTTCATCATCTCTAATTGCTATCAACGCATAACATGTATTGCCCCCATTAAACATAAGATGCCTATGAATTATCCCAACCCCCACTTCGGTTGGATCAACTCCAATGCAACGACATATTATGTATAAAAATTCATTGTACCTAACGTTTTTCTTCATTTTCAACTTTTTTACCAGATCTCTATCATACTTCTGCCCCCAGTTACCAGCCACAATATTTCCAAATACATAGATCATCAATTTCACGTAATCAACCATTTTCTCCATATCCGTAGTATATATAAATTATAAGCTTTTTAATAAATATGACAATTTCCAATAACAATATTCTAAAAATTTCAATAAAAAAATTAAAATTTCATAATATTTCAAATATTAAAATTTTTCCCCATTATCGGCGAATGATTTTTTCCTAAAAATTTGTCAAAAATTTTTTAATAACACTTTCGCTATTAAAAATTCCAAAAATTTTTGTATCATTTTACAACACTATAAAAAATATTTTACATTCCAGATATTACAAATTTTCATCACAATAATTTTATTATAATTTTCAAAAATATTTATATAAAAAAATTTCATAATAATATATAAAAAAAATTACCTATCATTTATCATTTCAATTTCAATTTTAATTTTAATTTTAATTTCAATTTTCTTCTAGTTATTTCCAAACAAATTTTCTTTCAAATATTTGTTCGAAATTATATTTTTCCACTAAATTTTTCTAAATTTTCGTATAATACTACAACAATTATTTCATATTTTACATATTTCACGTTCTTTACAGTAATCAATCATCATTCTAATACAAAAATTAATATTACATGTTACACATATAACATCTATACAAATAATATTTAATAAATTATAATATAATAATACCGAATAATCTTTTTTATAAAATATATAATTATACTAATATTTTTCTAAAATCTAACATCAAATACAAACATAGATAAAAAAATCTTTAATACAGATAAAAAACTTCAACTTTTTTGAAAAAAAAAATACTACAACTAATATTAGGTGTTCAAAAACATTTAGATCTAGGCAAATTTTTCTTTCCTATGCAAAATCACTCATTTTTCTTCCTCTTTCCTACGTGCAAGAGAGAGAAAAATGAGATCTAAGTTAGTGGGTATTTTTTATATATTGTGTGTTTCTGTGTATTTCATATTTATATTTTTAAGTTTTTGTACTATTATCACGTGTTATAAATCAACGGTGAGTATAGATCGAATAAGAAATTGAACGATGAGGATAGGTGGGAGTTGTATTGAAGGCGTGGATAAGGTCCGCACCTTCATCTTGATTTTTTTTTATATATTAAAATCGCATATAAGATCCATGACTTCACAACCTATTTTTGTAATATGTTTTACGAGTATAATATTTACATAATTTTTTTAAAAAAAAAACAATATTTATGTATGTTACCCTATTAAGATGTGTAAGTTTTAGAGAACTTTTAGGATTACAATATTTTCAATTTGATAGAAACAAGTAAGTAAATGAATTGGTGTAAGATAACCAAAAGTAGAATGAAGGCTCGCAAGAAAATTAGAAAGTATATGGTTTAGTTATAGCCATGAACCTGATTACAAAACAACATGGTTGTGTGGGTGGACGCGTAATTAGGTAATCGGATATTGCAGCCATTATTTGGTATGAAAAAAATGCTAACTTTGCTCTCTCTCAGCGTCAAATGCCTTGCTGAATATGTTGTCTCTGGCTATCACATGTTTATTGTGAAAGATACGGACATACTCGTCCAAAGATTCCCCACCAGGCAACCAATAGGCACATAACGCTTAACCAGAATAAATACTCTCAAGTCCTTTTCATTTTAAGCGAATCAACTGTGCCTCTTATGCTTACATCAAAATTTAACCGTCATTTAGAGTTGCTTCAAATAAGCCCTATGTATTTCTGACCGTATCGTAGGAGGTACTAATGGGTAACTCAATATAACACGCAAATATAGAGCTTAACTTAAAAACGTCTAAGACTTGAATTGAATTTCCATAGAAATATGAAAGAAGTCGATTTAACTGCACCCACGTGCCTCTCTGCCCTCGACTCTTTCTTAGAATGTTAATTGGCTTTCAAATTAAGTCATTCACATTGAGACAATGAAAATCCTTTCAGATGAATAAAACTGTCAAAGCATCGTACTTCTAGAGGCCAGATAGTTAAAACTACTTATAAAAAAAAAAAAAACCTTCTTGGCATAGCAGCCACAGTTTGTTTAATAAGAGTCATTGTGATTCAATATGAATAACACTGTCTCGTGTCATGAAGTCCCTTTTTTTTTAATTTACCCCATAGTTTAAATTTAAAGAGAGAAAATAAATTCAATCAACTGCTAATTAAAATGCTTATAGTTCTTCATATTTCACATGAGCAATTGAAATCCCATATATCTTTATACTTGCAAAAAGTAAACCATTTTATTTTTGTGGCCTTATATTATGAAAAGCACTAATATACTTTATTTGGTCTTTCAATACTAATACAAAGCATTTTTTTTTAGCCAGTTAATACAAAGCATTTAAATCACTCAGTCAACATAAAAAAACTTTCTTGAATTTAACATGAATATAAAAGACTTAAATGGCTAAATTAAAAAAAAAAAAAAAATTGTATATTAGCATAAAGATAGAAGCCTCTCATTGTAATCCCATAAATAAAGGAATGGGTAGTGCGATACTAGTTGAACTATAAAATACTTGTAATTTTATCGTGAACGCTGTTATAGTTATACTAGGAATTAGCTCGTTTCACTAGAAAATATGCTGTGCTAGATACTCCTCTATCTATATATATATACACACACCATGCTTTACAATTGCAGAGCCATCAAATTTCATTGATCCAAACGAACTATGCACTGCAAAAACATGAATACAATAAGGAAGGAGGGCATACAAAATTATGGTGAATTTTTTATCTTGTGCTACGTATTTTCGACATTAATTGCCAGTTTCCCTTATTTTTGTCAATGCACCCAAACATCCTGAGATTACAAATCTAAAAACAAAAATCCCAGTTGCTTGGCTGAGCTAAATAATAAATCAACCTAACTACACCCTAAATTTGTTTTGGTGGGGAGGTGGGGGGTCGGGAATTGAAAAGGTGTACAAAGACGGTATAATTTTCAATCTACTTTGGTACCTGATACAGAGAGGTTCATATCAATAACAATATTCTGCATCAAATGAATTAACCTGTAAAAAGAAGACCAAGAGCTATAAACAGTTACTCATCAGCAGGGCTTCTTGTAGCAAAGGAGATAATCCAATTAAGGAAAAATCACAGTTGCAATCATTTGATCCAACAACCCAAATGGCTTTAACAGAAGAGTGAAGAAAGAAAAATGATGAAGACCGTCCCTCAGTGACAGTTTGATCAGAAAATTGATTGCTGTATCGCAAAATTGGCTCCCCATTCTTTCTTTCAGTTCATATGTATAATTACCATAGGACTTATTTCAGTTTACTAAAGAAAGAAATTGACTTGAATCTGGTTATTCTGAAACTCAATAAAAAAAAGTAGAAATAGCAAAGGGATAATGCAACAGGAACATCTATATGACTGGAATGCACCAATCTGATCCAGTATAATCACTTTAAGCAATCGGTAACAAAGCTACAAAAGCACATCTCCAGAAGATAACTAGATAATTAACTTACATAATTTTGATCTCGCTTGCCTAAAAAAAAATCTCAATCTCACTTTTCTCCAAGACATTGGCTTAGGTTAAGATTCAAATGCTATTGCATGAGTCTTGAGTCCAAACCCTACTTAGCACACTTCTTTTACATAGTGTAAACATTACTTATAACATGGGTATTGTTTTGTGTTTATCTCAGTGGATACGGCCAATCCAATTAAAACCATGGCCCTCAATTAACTAGGAAAACTACCATTTATAGACAAAATAAATCCACATAAATAAAAAAAGATTCTAGACATTTCTAGAGCACTTTTCTACTGAAATTAGCACCTAAAATAAATTAAATATCATGGACTCTATGAGTGAAAACTATGTGCTGATAACACCATATGAAATTCAACTAAATAGTAGAAAGCCACCAACAAGAAGCCTTTTGTGATAGGAAGAGTGGTTTCTTACCAGAAATTTTTATACTATGAAGGTCGCAAGGAGTGCATGCAATACAGCCCAATACATAATGATTCCAAGCCGTAAGGTTGGTTGCCTCATCAATGCTCGATCACAAGATACCCTAAACAATTGAATAGTACACACATTATTTCAATAATTTAGTTTCCATTCCATAAAACAAAAAAGAAAAAAAAATGAATGGAGCAAAATAAGTAAATAAATGCTTGAGGCCTACCATAGTCCATCAACCAAGTCTGTCACAGGCCTTGTGAATTTCGGGATAATTCTTGATGTTGTAAGTGACTTAAAACCATGGACTGATGCAAAGGAAAGGAATGATAAAGTAAGATAACTGAATTGTTTTATAACCAACTCAAAAGACAATGTACATATCAGCAGAAAGCTACCTTTGTCATCATCTTCATCATCTAATCTATTACTGCTCGCAGGATCCACATCAACAGCAATAGCGACTTGGTCATTGTTGGCCTTCCGCAAACTGCGAACTTGAGGGGCAGTGGAGGTGGCAGCCATCGCCCAACTGTTCATCTGTATGAGATTAAATAATCAAATTAGGTGCTTAAACAGTAAGCTGATCCCAAAATAATTTGTTAAAGATTAACAACCCCTAATAATTATCGGAAATTTAACAATAAGCATCTTAGTATGTACAAGAAAAGGAAAAATTCTTAACTAGAACAGAGAGTAACTTTAAATATAAAACCACTAGACAGAAGATTCATGGATATCCCATAGATGCTTTTCCATGTCAATTCACCAATAATCTGATTTCATTTCTTAAATGTGCTAGACAGCCAGCTCAAATTTGAATACATACAGATAGCCTTAGGCCTCATATACGAGACCGAGTGAGAAAAACTATATAAGTAGCACCAATTAGAAGAGAACCCAAAAGACAATCAACTCTGAATAAAGAGAATACAAGCACCTACATCTGCTCTTATAACCCTGTTCATATCTATATTTCCACCAAATCTACACATATGGACACATCATCATGCAAATCGAATAGCAGAATAATAAAACAAAGCAAACTAAGCTACACAAAATTGTTTATTGTTTTAGGATCCTCAACTCATCATGCATGAATTTTTTGCCTTAAAACCCAATGCTTTTCCCTAATTTGATGAACAACAGTACACATAGAAGCTAAATGTAAAATCATTCATAAATATCTTGTGATGCTGAATCAATCTATAGTGAAAATTCATGACATAATGCTTGAGGCAGGACCTCTTAAGAGATCTGCATAAATGAAAAACCCATATGAAATTGAATATCCTTGACATTTTAGACTGGTTTGTGCATATTAATGGAGTTTGATTAGGAAGCCATACAATATCCCCAAGATTAGTGGAGACAAACTTGCCAAAAATAACTTACCACAGGTTCAACTTCCACAATTTCTGAAGTTGATCCAGTTGTTTGCCCAGCAATCATCGTGCCTTGAAGCAAACTTAATTCAGATTCCTTTTCATACAAAGACTTCTCAAGACCCTCTTCCTTGCGCTTCAGCTCATCTACTTTATTTTTTTCTAGCTGCAGCAAGGTATCCTTATGTTGTGCTGCAACTCGCAGATTTTCAATTTCAGAAACAATAGACATAATCTTCTTCTGAAGCAGTTCCTTGTACTCATCCACTTCACCACTTTTCTCATCAACTGGGCTGTCCATTACTCCACCAGAGATCATGGTATCAAACCACGCAAGGAAATCATGCAACTCTTTTGAGTTTGTTTTATTACTCACTTGTGATGCAACAAGAGCATCATTTGTGCACCTAGTGACCTCTTGCCTTAAGAAAGATATGTCAGCATCTCTTTCAGTCAACTGAGCTTGAAGCTTCTCAACCTCAGCCAGCAGACTCGCTGAGAACTGATGAAGTTCATCAAACTTACTTACAGTAATAGAAAGCTTTTTCAAAGTTTTTCCTCGGGCAACTTCAACTTCCTCAATAGTCAGATTCTTTTCTTGCAGAACTTTCTCCAATCCTTCAGTCTTTTTTACCAAACCTTCCATCTGAATCTCCTCCTCATCAAGAGCTTGCATCAGGGCTTCAATTTCTACACAGATAAAATATTATGTCTATCATTACTATTTGACACAGCAGATAAAATGGCAACTAATGGAATATAGTCAAAGCCCATGCAAAAAACCTTGATCTTTAGAAGCTAGGAGATCTGTCAGTGATCTGAGCCTCTCTTGCAAGTCTGCTGAAAGCACTTGCGCATCTTGCACCTCATTTAGTCTCTGCTTAAGCAAATCATGCTCTCCCTCCATCACCTTCACCTGTTCCTCTAGACCACGGATCACATCTTTTGAAGATTCAAGATCTGATGAATAATGTGAGGCTGCACCTTCAGCTGCTTTAATTTGACTCACAAGTTCCGTGCAGATCTTGTCCTTCTGAATGTCCTTCTCCTGAAGTTGGATCTGCAAATTTGCTATTGTACTCTTCAACTCCTTTTCATTAGAATGTAGAGTACCTGCTTTGATGCAAGCAAACTCCTTAATGGATGAAAGTAGATTATCTGCAACAGTTGTTACAAATTCTTCAGAGGAAAATTGACACTGATGACCAGAAGAAAATTTTCCATGGGCATCCACCTTCATTTTCCAATTTTCAGCAGATAGGTTTCTCCCAGAGATAGATTTACTAGTTTCAAGTTCCATAAGTGAAGTGGAAATTGCTTCGCAAAGCAAGGCAAGATTTCTATGCAGTGCAGCAATTTCCATGTCCTTTTGTTTCTCAGTTAACTTGAAATGGCTATTCTCTCTCTCAAGCACTTCCAACAACTGCTTTTGTGCAATCAAGTCACCATTAACAATGCTCAATACATCAGATAAGCTGCTAGTTTGCTCTTGCCATGAAACCAAATGCTTGTGCAAATCTTCCTTGAGAGCACCAATGCCTGTATGGAATTCTTGAAGGCAATGCTCAACAATATCGCACACACTAGTGGTACTATTATCACCAAATTTGTCTGAAACTGGGTCCACAGAGAAAATATTCTCCTGAAAAGTAAATCCAAATTAGAACAAAGAGGACACCATAACACATGTGACGAGAGCAATGACCCACCAACAATACCACAAAAAAAAACATTCTGCAAGCAAAACAGGCTGACTTCTATCTCACTCTAACAGCAAGAAGCAGACAACTAGCTTTGATCTATGTTAAAAAAAGGTTTCTATTCAATGGTCACATAAAACTCAAAGACAAATAAAAAAAGGCCAATTGCACAATGAGAAAGGGAGCCTCAAAATCTAACTGCACACTGCAGAAAAATTTTAGCTCATTGATAACAATAACTCTCGCAGCACCAGAAAATACAAGGAAAACTAAAGGCATTATAAATACTCCAGTATCTAACTCAGATCCCTCTTGAGAGCTATACAGCTATACAGCACTATTCCATTCCATAACTCATGAAGCGCAGGAAGGTACAATGTTAAAAGTAGATCAAAAGCTCAATAAATATCAATATGCCCCAGACTATAGCACAGGAAGTTACAATGTTAAAACTAGATCAAAAGCTCAACTAATATCAATATGCCCTTTATCCTAGTAAGAATCAATATAAGTACAATAATACCAGAAGACAAATGATAAAAACAAACAATAACAGATGAACTTATTACCTTCTTTTCAGCATTGCTGAAAAAACTGCCATGAGGAGAAAGAGAGATGGAGGCAAGAACAACAGAAGCATCATTTTGTTTGAAACAAGAATCAATTGCAGTCTGCAACTTCTGCAGAGTTTGCTGGTCCTTCAATAAAACATCATCCAGTAAACTGCTAAAATCATGAAACACATCCTTTAGCAGTTCAGCAGCAGATTTCAACATCATTAGCTCCGAAAATAGCTTCCTTCTTTCATCCGAATGCAATGCAGATGTACGTTCCAAATGTGCAATTGCTTCGCACTTGGCAGCCTCTGCAATATCCTTTTCCTGATAAAGCTTGTGAAGTTCATCCTCTGCTTGAGCAATCTCCTCTTGCAGTCTATCATTTCTGTCTTGTACCTCATTCAACTCAGCTAAAAGCAGCTCTGCAGCTCTTTTAGATTTCTTTGATTCTTGCTCTAAATAATTCATGTGTGCATTGTTATCAACATAGAGCTTGCCTATCAGTCTCAATTTGTCTACTGGATCAGTATAACTAACTTCAACACCCAAATTTATTTCGGCTAGAATACTAAGAATGATTTCCAAATTATGTCCCTTTTCCTGCCAGAACTGTTCAGTTTCTGTCAAACGATTTCTTAAGAGTGAAAGCTCAGATTCAAGAGCTTCCACTCTCTTTGAATGAGAGGATAACTCCCTAACCTTGTTCTCATAATCTTTCAGGACATTTTCCTTATGGTTGATGTCAAATTTCAACTGATCCACTTCAACATTAATCTCTTCAATGGCTTGTTTCAAACTATCACGCTGTTGCACCAGTGATTTTCCTTTCCTGACTGCAACATTCAGCCTTTCTCTTACTGATGCTGATTTCTGCTCCTCAAGATTAAGCAACCCTTGCAACTCCTCTATTTTTCGTTGAAATGCTTCAATTTCATGGACCACAGAATCATTCTTTTCCAAGAACTTATCTCTCTCCTCCTTCACACACATTAATTCCGACAATGTCTCCTCCAATTCCTTCTTAAGGACTGGAACATCAGACTCTTCTGACATTCTTGATGCAGCAGAACTTGCATAAGTAGTTCCATGGACATCCACATGAGCTGCATCCCCAACCGAGGATTTTTCTGCAATGGTAGCAATGTACTTTGCAATGAGTTCTCTCAGTAATCCTTCCAGAACATCAATTCCAGATCCCCTGGAATATAAGTCTTCAGAAACAGAATCAAGCAATACATCACCAATAATGTCCTGCAGTCTCTTTATTCCCATTTCAACTTCTTGGATATTTCTCTCATTTTCAATTTTTCCAGCTAATTTATCTTGCAAACTGATAGCTTCTAACTGCAATTTTTCATTTTCAGATTCAAATCTGTCTGCCTTTAGAGAAAGCTCCTCATGCTCCTGTCTCAACGACTCCAATTTTTTAGAGAGTTGCTCTTTCTCTTGTGCAAGTACCTGAAGGTCTTCCTCAAGGCTGGATACTCTCCCGCATGACTCTTCAAGATCAGCAGTGAGCAAACTGCAATAACTTTCAATCTTATCAATCTTCTCTTGAAGAGAAATTTTATCACCATGGACTTCCAATAGTGTGCTGCCAAGCCACTCAATCTTTTCTTTTGGCTCTGCAGAACGCATGTGTGAAGGGACATTAATTCTGCCCAAAAGTTCTTCCCATCTCTGAACCAAATTGTTTCTTTCCATTAATGATTGCTCTAGCATTTCATTTTGCTCCGCCAACCCATAAAACTTGCTTTGCAGGTCATCATATTTTCGTCGCAAATCATCCCATGAATTTAAGCTTGGTTGCACCTCTTCTCTCCAGGCATCTGTAACAATTGCACCAGCATCTGAGTAAGAACCTCCAACTGAGCTCTTGTGGTCCCACTCATTTGGGGGCGAAGAGTTTCCAGCAGCTGACCTTGCTAACCAATGAACCTTTTCAATTATGTCTTTCTCATGAAAATGCTCTGGCAGATTGAGATCCTCTAAAATTTCCTCTACTCTCTGAAGTAACGAATCTTTCAGAAGAAATGATTCCCTCAATGCAGTTGCTGAGTTGCGGATGTAAGAAAGTTCAGACTCCAAAGCTTCAACATGCTCCCCTGCCTCTGAATATGTCCTAAGTTTTGTTTCAACCTCATGAAGTCTGGCATCTTTCATCTGCAATTCCTGGGAACATTTTTCCAGTTCATTAGATGTCTCTGCTAAAGATTGCTTAAGAGTGTCACGTTGCACAACCAACCCCTTTCCCTTGGAAACTGCAATGCTTAGCTTCTCTCTAAGAGAAGAAACCCGCTGTTCAGATAGTTCAAGTTCAGTTGATTTTTCATGTAGCTGAGTGCGAAGTAAGGCAAGTTTCTCCTCTGCCTGGCTTAAGCTTCCCTGGAGAACAGTAATTTCACTCTCTGGGTGAGAAGAATTTGACTCATGCAAAGCCTCTCTTGCATTGGTCAACTCCATCGCCTTAGATGTAACTGCTTTTCCGGACATTTCCAGCTGCTCACTGGCCTCTCGGCATTTTTGCACAAGGAAAGATATCAATGACTGCAAGAGCATACGTGGCTGTCCATTCACATCAATCTCTGCCCCTTCCAGATTCACCATTGTTTGAACATCATCAATTAAACTGCGAATTGAGTCTATGCCAATGCAATTCATACTCATTTCCTGGATGCATTGAGTTTTATCCTTCAGCTCAGACTGGAGCTGGTTCAAATCAGACTCAAGTTTTGACCTCTCCCCCATAATATTTCCCAACTCTTCTACAAGGATATTGAAATTGCTTTCATCCAAGGGCTCACAAAGTACTTCATCCTTTATACTTTTATCAGCTTCTAACTGAGATAAGTGTGAAGAAATCACAAGCCTTCTGAGTTTACTGAACAGATTGTGCAGTATTGTGATGGCAGACTCATTCTTCTCCTGCAAAATAGACAGTTTCTCCTGTGTCATTCTGCAAGAGGTCACAATTGCCTCCTTGTCTTTTTGGGTATCTCTCACCTCTTCTTGCAGGCTCTCTATCACCCTGATGGCAGAGAAAACAGAGGCACAAACATGGGCATTTATATCTAACCCATTTTTATTGTGATCAGGGATGACAGGGATATAGCTGTTAAGCTGCTCAACTGTTTCCACAATCTCACTAATGACAACACTCTGCTCCAGCTGTAGCATTACTGCTCTTTGGGTCACCTCCATCAGCAAACTTTGCAGTTGAGAATGAACCAAAGATGCCCATTCATCGAAGATTTGCTGCAATTGTTGCACTTGACCTTCCAAATCCCTGACCCTTGACTCAGACTCTTGAAGCTTAGCAGAAAGCTCATTACTTTCTCTCCTACGAGTGATGTCTTGCTGATTCAAGGCTTCATTCACCATCAGAAGCTGAGAGTTATTTAATTTCACATCAGACATGCATTGCATCAAAACTTCACAAAATACCTTAAGCTGAATGGAGCTTCCTTCAAGACAGTCATTGTCTTCCTTCAAGGATTCACAATGATCCTTTAGGTTGCTGACCAGGAAATTGGCAGTTCTTCCTTCCTCTAGCTGCCCCTTGAAAAGCACAGCTGCATTCTCAACATCAAGAGCCAATTGTTTCAGAAGTGCTTTCAGATTTGCCATTAGCTCCCTTGATAATGTACATTGATCAGTCAGTGATAGGTCAGACGTCAAGAACCCTCCTTCTTGCTCATCAATAGTAATCTTTGACTCAAATGCATGAATCAATTTCGACACCCCAGCTGCACCCACTTTATCTCCTGATTTGTTTGATGACATTTTATAGGAGTGAATCCCTTCAACTGCCTTCTCAAGCTTCTGCAGTATCTTCAGCATATCATCTGTTCTCCCCTTCAGCACAAAAAGTTCAGAGCAATTTTCCAGCAGCTCAACTGAAGTCCCCTTATCCAAGAAAGCCAATGATCCTTTTTCCTTGAGAGGGGAGAAGTCATGACCTTTCTTTTGAGTGATGTGCCCAGAATCAGTCGCATCTTCTTTGCCTTGCCCATTAACTTCCAAGGCTTCCAGTTGGTTCCTCTGACCTCCAGAGAAAGACAGTGTCTCAGTGGTCTTATTGCATGTCTCTAAAGTGCTTCTAAGAGAGAGATTTTCTTGAATAAGCTGTTCCAGGTGTATCACCTTTTCCTTCAGCTCCTCCTCAAGCAGTGAATGCTCTTCATCTTTTGATGACAATTGCTTTTTGAGAAGGAGAAATTCCTCTGACAATCTGTCATACTCATAGACAAGAAGGTCCTTCTCTTCTTTTGTCTTTTTTCCATCTTCTGCCATCATATTGAGGGTCCTATTCAGGTTTTCAACTTCACTTTGTAAATCTGCAACTAACCCCTTAGATTTGGCTAACTCACTAGATATTCCATCAACTTCATGAACAAGACATCCCTTCACTTCAGTTACCATATTGAGACTTTCAGTTAAAGCTAGAACTTCCGTCCGCAGACCTTCTACAAGCATATTACTTTCCAACAACTGAGTGGCCAGTGTTTCACTTTCATGAACTGCATGCTCTTTTGATTCTTCAATTTTCTTTCTCTCTGCAGTCAATGAGACAACAGCCAAATCCAGTTCTTCATTTTGCAGCTTAAGGGCTTCAACTGATCCCTTGGAGCCAGCTAATTCCTGTGTCTGACTTGCCAAATTCTTTGTTGATATTTCAAGACTGGTTTGCAGCTCATGCAACCTCGCAAGAAGTGCCTCAATTTCTGCTTTTGCAGTATGTACTTGGTCTTGAAGTTCTTCTTGTCCACCAACAGCAGCCTGGAGTTCACATCTGCATTGTAAAAGCTCCTCCCTAAGACTTTCATTCTTCGCACAAACTACTGCAAGTGAACTGTTGAGCCTAGATATCTCATCAATGAACAAGTTCTGCTGATGTTTATGTTTCATCAGCAGTTCCATGTGTTCCTTGAGTTGCAAATAAAATATTTCATTTGTGAGATTCGACAAAAAAAGATCATCTTCAAGCCTTTCCAATACCCCTTGGGAGATGCTCTCTTGAACAGGAGATTTGCCATTTCTTTCCAAGCCAGCACCAGAAACCAATCCTCTTGCCTCAAGCAGTAAACCAAAATCATCTGTACTAAGCCCCTTTATTACCTCTATAAGATGTGGGAGGCCAACACTGCTAGTGTTGGTTGAAGAGGCCACGGTCAACTCTGATTGACTCCTAGTTTTAGTATCCAAGGGATCTTCACGGCTTATATCATCAAATA
Organism: Laguncularia racemosa; assembly: GCA_037954665.1. Taxonomy (NCBI): domain Eukaryota; kingdom Viridiplantae; phylum Streptophyta; class Magnoliopsida; order Myrtales; family Combretaceae; genus Laguncularia; species Laguncularia racemosa. The sequence goes on from JBBMOL010000125.1 coordinate 2,282,616, forward strand.
ACAAAGGCTGCAGTGAAAAATCAGGCAGTCCTGGATCCACATCAGCATTTCTGCCCTTCATGACAACATCAGCACCTTCATCCTTCAAGCTAGAATATTCACCAGATATTGCTTGCTCTGATAAATTTGCCTCAATGAGCTCCACTGCATTAGCAATATCAGATGTAAACCCTGGCCTATCTCCTTGAAGCTCTAGCATTGCACTCCTATCAATATGATCTGAACCCAAACCATCAGCTTCCTGCATTGCCCCTACCCAGCAACAAATGAGAATTTAATTATACATCAAATCCCTAATTAAGTTGATAACTTCTCTCCGAATGATAGAGACAGAAATTATAGTTAAAGAATTGCATTTTATTACTAATAAAGTGCCAGAGGGCAAGATGAACAAAACATACATCTGTTACCTGAGCTCCCCCTTGTTGAATCAACATCCCATCCAATACCTGCTCAGTTGATACAAGAGGATCCTTATCTTCTTCCCTATTCATTGTATCAAGGCTGCCCAGAGCAGCCATCTCTTGACAAGCATTAACAAAACCTGAAAGGGCTATACAATAAGTACAAGATTTTGTTTGAAAAACCTACTTTCAGTCCAAAATGTAGCATTTTTACAATACCTGACGCTGAAGGACTAGCATCCTCAGCCAGAACAATTCCTGCATTTTGTCCTTCTGACATGGTTGAGATATCAGCACCAAGACCATCAACTCCACCCGAAACTGCTTCAGGTTTATCTCCGTTTGGGTCTACTGCAGGCACCTGAGCAGCTATTGTAGACTCCCTAGTGAATCCCAGTGATGCAGCAACTACTATTGATTCACCAGCACTCATAGGCAGCTCCACAACTGTCATTGATTCGCCATTGTATGCAGGCAGCTTAGCAACTGTTGTTGATTCACCATCAACCACAGATGGCTCCCCAACTGCTGTTGATTCACCATCAACTGCCGACAGCTCAGCAGCTGTTGGTGTTCCACCATCAACTGCAGGTGGCTCAGTAAGTGTGACTGAGTCACCTTCAATTGCAGGAGACTCAAAGACTGTCTTTGATTCACTGTTGATTGCCGGCAACTCAGCACCTGTCCATGATTCACCATCAATTTCGGGTGACTCAGCAATTCTCTTTGATTCATCATCGATTGCTGGTGACTTAGCAACTTTAGCTAATTCATGATTGATTGCAGGTGACTCAGCAACTGTGCTTAATTCACCTTCTCCTAATGAAACTGAAATTGAATCTGGAGCAGCTGCCACGGCTGTAGAAGCCACTTGAGCTTCGGATTCAGGTGGCAGTGATACCACTGCAGAGTCCACAACAGAATCAGGCGGTGGCTGATCAGCATCAACTTCCACAGCATTCACTGATGCCATAGACTGAGAAGCAACAGCCTTAGCATCAATATCTGCCTCAGGTTGCTCAGACTTACTGTGCCTTTTCAAGGATTTCCCATGGCTAGTGCTGCCCTTGCCATCTTTCTTCTGGCGAAATTGTTGAAGCTGACAAAAAGCACATAAAGTAATAACAATAAGCTGGTAATCTCACTCTCCACCTAAGAGCAAAAGAGCTAAAACACAAATACTACACCATCGGCAACAGGAAACGCTACAAAACCAAAAGCAATTTTGTAATTTTTCCACATAACATAAACAAAACTTCACCATTTTAGCATTTACTAAGAATCATCTAAAACATTCAAACCATCACGAACCTCACTAACAGTAGCATTCAACTTGAACAACAATATACCGACCTTTTTACGGCCAGCGGCGAGCAGATCACTCCGATTCTTACTCTTATCCATCCGACCGATACCTTGTTTCGAACCCACGATGAATTAATCAAATCGGCACCACGACGCCTTAGTCACCATTAATTCCTCTCTCCTAAACAAATAAAAATTCCAATCATATTACAACCACACGGACCCCTAATTAAATCCTACGATAGAGTGCATATGAATCGAAAAGCTCGATAGGATAGCTAATCAATACTTAAAGGCGAACTAAGCAACGTGACGATTGTTGAAACGACAAATGCATGATCCAATACGAAAAACGAGATATGGCCCAAAAAAAAAAAGGAGAAATCAGAGATACGAAGGAAGCAGAAAATAGCCAGATAAGACATGTGAAGAAGAAGAAGAAGAGTAAGTGATACGAAATCCCAGAAATCAAAGTAAATGAGAAAAGGAGACGCGAATGCAAACCTAGAAATGGTTGGATCAGATAAGAAAAGTGAGAATTTTGGTTGCAGCGTCGATTCATAAGAAGAAGGTCAATCGCTTTCAGCGATTTTATTTTATGCTTGTCGTCGGCTTTTGTTGGTGCAAGGAATAATGAAAATATAAGTTTTCTTAGATCTAACGCTTTGGTGGTGTCAGTTTTTCTCTGATTTCTGAAGCGCGGTTAGGCTATTCCTCTCCTCCCTCTCTGCTTCTGTACGATTACGAAGAACCTCCTCTCCTTGCACACTGCGCGGAAGATTTAATTAATTAATCCATTTATTTTGCTTCTGCTGCTTTCGCCAATGTTGCAAATTCCTCACGATTCTCTCTGTCATTAAATACATAATAAAGAAAGTATTCATCCATTTTTTGTTCCAAAATACGCCAAATAATTGTATAGTATTAAATATTTAATTTTTCATGTAAATCATACTAGGGCTCCCATCAAATACCTTATAAGATTCACAATCCAACCACTATCTAAAATCATATAGGTTTAGGATTAGGTTTTTAAATTACCAAAAAATCTACTAGAAAACTTAATGATAATATTTGTTCCTAATTTGCACATACCTTACATTAGTTTTATATTATATAGTACATTCACTTTTTAAATTTCATCTACTCCAACATCTAAGGAAATAATGTTGCCACATCGTTGAGGCTCTAACTAAAGTATAAAGCTCTTTATCGTATATGGAATAATTCAAGGCAAAACCACTCAATTGTTCACTAAAGCAAGCTATGGGCTTCCTTCCCTATATCAAAATCGTGCCTACTCTAATACTAGAGGCATCACATTCAAGTTCAAAATACTTCATTAAAATCAAGTAGTTCCAATATTGGCATCATAGTGAGCTTTTATTTAATCAATTCAAAGCTCTTTTGTGCTACTAGACCCCAATGAAATGCCACATCCTTTTTAGTCAACTCTATCTAAGGCACTGCGATGGCATTAAAATCACAAATGAAACACCTATAAAAGGATGCTAACCCATGAAAGCTCCTCACTTCAAACGCATTAGTTGAAACTAGCCATTCTACTATGGCTTTTTCCTTCTCCATAGCAACTTTGATTCCTTCACTAGAGACCACAAAACCCAAAAATACAACTTCCTCTTGACAAAAGAGGCACTTTTTCAAGTTCCCATGAAGCTGTGCATGCCTCAATAGTAGAAACACAGCTCTCAGATGCCCTATGTGATTGCCAAAATTAGGATATCATCAAAATATACAATGACATACTTTCCTAGCAAGTCACGTAGCACATAATTCATTAAACGCATAAAAGTACTTTGTGCATCCAATAAACCAAAAGCATCACTAGCCATTCATATAAACAATGTTTGGTTTTAAAAACTGCTTTCTACTCATCTCGAGCTTTCATTCTAATTTGATGGTATTCATTTTATAAATCAATTTTAGAAAATAGTTTTGCATCATATAACTCATCTGCCATATCATGTAGCTTGGGTATGGGATACCTGTATTTGATTGTGATGCAGTTGATCGCCCTACTATTTGCACACATGCACTAATTGCCATCTTTCTTAAGAACTAACTAAGCTAGAACTAAGCACAAACTCATGCTCTAACAAACATAGCCTTTAGCTAAAAGCTCATCTAGCCATTTCTTCAATTCTTTAGCCTACTCGTGGTTCATCTTGTATGCTAGCCTATTTAGCAAAGTCAAGCTAGGCACTAAATCAATTTGATGTTCAATTCCTCACACAAGTTGAAGTCCTGCAAGTAACTCATTATGAAAAATATTAGAAGGTTTAGTAAGAAGATCTTGAACCTTAATTAAATCAAGGTTGTAACCCTTATTATACAACACAAACCAAATCATCATCAACCAAAGCGTATTTCTTGTTTCCAACTCCTACTTAACCTACCCTTAAGCTAATAATGACTCTTTCTTAGAAAGTTGTAGAGCTTATTGAGTACCCCAAACATCTACTACACTTATAGGTAGCAACTGAGCTTTCTTTCCATCTTTTAAAATAGAATAAGTATTCTTCCTATCCTTGTGTGTCATATCCTTGTCAAAAAGCTAAGGCCACGTTAATAAGATATAGGTGGCACTTATGGGAACGACATTACATTCCACTTTGTCCAAACAATTGCTAAGAAATAATAGAGGAACTAACACCCTCTTAGCCACATGTATTGCACTCTTATCATTAAACCAATGCAGTTTTATAGCTTTGGGGATGATTGGTAGTGGGTAATTCTAGTTTGTCCATTAAAGTAGTAGCAACTACATTTACACAACTCCCACTATCAATTATGACTGCATAAACAATGCCATTAACCAAGCACTTAGTGTGAAAGATATTCTTCCTCTACTCTAAGGAGAAGCACTCAAAGTCTGCCTAATCACTCTACAATTAAACACTTGCTTAAGCACTGCTAAAACTCTTAAGCCATTAGGATTTGAACACTCTTCATCTTCATTACCCATGGCTTCCTCATGCCTTTGACCTCATTTTCCTCTTCATCCCCACTCTCTATCTCATCACCAACTAGATACATAACTTGCTGATTCGAGCATTGAGCCGCAACATGACCATGACCTTAGTACTTAAAATATCATATTTGGTTACTCTTAACTCTAGTAGACCGTGACTCTAAAGCTTTAGAACCTAAGGTCGATGCATTTGGCCTCCCCTTCTCTTCTAATTACCTTTACTCAAATCATTGTACTACTTTACTCATTTGTGGTCTTATATCAAAACTCAAAGCCTTACTTATCCCAATTGACTTAAATGATGTATTCTTGGGTTTATAGGAATTTCTTTAATTATGTTGCTCAATTGTAGTGGCCAATTGCATTACTTTATCAAGGTTGCTCACCCTATACAATTCTATAACACACACAATCTCATATCGTAAGCTATCTAAGAACCATGACTTTGCTTATTTGTTTGCTTCTTATAAACCACAATAAATCCTCACCTTGTCAAATTCCTTGATATACTCTTTAATAGTTTTATTGCCCTACCTCAACTTCTATGCTCTCATGTAAAGCTCTTGCCTATGATGTTCAGGCATAAAGTGATTTTGCATCATCTCTTTCATCTCCTCCCACGATACCAACTCTTCTCTCTTGACTCCTTGCTAAATTTCTATACATTAAACCACCACACCTGAGTATAAACACTAAATTCTATATACACTAATTGTACTCGCTCAAGATCCTCATGGCCACAACAATAAAAAAACCTTTTCAATTTTATCCAACCAATCCAAAAAATCATTGAGAGTACCTATGCCATTGACGGATGTGATATTCAATTTGATAATCTTTACTCTACGCACTACTCTATGTCACATAGCATCAACCCCAACATCATGCTCCTCGTCATGGTTTTAATTTGCACCCTTTGACTAGCATAATGGCATGGCCTTACTATATCTCTACAATCATTATAACCATGCCCTGTCACACTCGAGAAAAACACATCTATGTCTCTAAATCAAATTATACTTAATAATAGCATTAGATAAAAAATAGTCTAAATAAGATCCTTGAAGTAAGAATATTTATTAAAACTACTTAGAAGTTTGCATTATTCTTGCCAAAACTTAAAGGATGTTTTAAGTATACTCAACTTAAATTAAGAATAAACTTAACTTATCTCAAAATCATTAAAGACTAAAAAAGTATAGTACTTAAGCACTTGAAAAACCTTCAAAACATATCAAGAGAATTACATTTTATTTAACATGAAAATAAATGACTCTTAAATTTTTATAATTAGAATAACTCAAGAAGATTTACTTAGATTAAAAACCCATCAAACTAAACTTAACTCAATCTTAGGAAAAGTGACCAAAATTTTCACCCTTGTTGCTGTCCAAAGAAGCTTTCCTTTTCACACATCCTTCTCAAATTTTACTTATTCAAATTGAATACTCTAGAGTTTAGACACATGAGAGATTATCTAATGGTGGGAGATGATAAAGGCAACACACACACGCCCTTTCTTCCATGAAACTCCTACCAGTTCTTACCTCCAATTTTTAGAGGAAGCCACCATGATTAAATTACCAAATTCTATAGATATTTCAACATCCTAATTTAAGACTATAAATCCTATACTTTTTCCTCTTCCTCATATATTCCAAATCAAAGGAAGAACTTAGATTGATATGATTCAAATTGTTCCCTAAATACCTATGCTTAAAACACTCATCTTAATACTAAAAAAAAAAAAAAAATCTAACTAAACTCATGAGGAAACTTATTCAATATTACATGATGAATTACACCAAAAAAAATTAACTAGTTTTAGCAAAGGAAAAACACCATATACACACACGCATGGAACCTTGGAGAAAATCTTAGAAATCACCAATTATTGAAGAAAATTAGTATGAATCCAAAGCTTCATTTTCAAGAGATAAAATCTTGAAAATGACCCATGCTTAACTCTTGAAAATTCACAGGAAGGAAAGGGTAAATATTTGTTCCAATTTCCCTTGAAATTACATGTCCATTTTCCATAAAAATGACTCCTCTCTACTAAGCAAAAGTCATGGAAACAAGACTCAATTATTGTCCACGTTTACACATGCAAATTTTATGAAAGTTGCACTTACCTAACTAGTCCAAGTGATGGCAAGGAAGAGACCAAGAATTTGTCAAATTTTCCTAAAAATGACATCTCCCTAACCTTGCAAAATTGCAGCAAGAATTACCCCAATTATTGCCATCAAATTCTTAAACAAACATTTGATAAAACACATAAAATTTCTTAAGACAATAACCTCTCCACCAAGCCAAATTCACAACAACAATCCATCCTCTTCAATCCTCAATTATTGACACCGAATCTATCGAGAAAATGACATTTTTTTCTTCTAAATTCAAAGCATGATTAGCCCTTAAACCCTCATCTTCCAAGCATCCTTGTCTTCATTAAATGAAAAGAATATTTGCATGTGTAAAAGAAGAAAATACCAAAATAAAAAAATCACATTTCACCTTCCATCGAACCCTCCATTTCTTGTGTCACTTTTTTCTTCTTCTTTTTTCTTTTTTCCGAAAATTCCTCTTAAACCGGTGCATATACTCTCCCCATTCACACATCATTTTCCAAGAAATTTCCCTTTGCATTCCACTAAACCTACACACTTAAAATTCCTCTTAACCACTTATCAAATAATTGATAAGGGTAAGCACATATCTCTTGAAAATTGCATTCCAAAATCTAGAAGACTAAGACCCTAAACCATACTTTATTATCATAAGAACTTCATATTAAAACAACTTCCCTTTGATATCATGAGACCTTGAAAATTGAGATCTAAGCATTTGACAAGATTTTTTGATAGAAAAAAAAAACTACTAAAGATTAGAGCAAGAAGAATTAAAAGCTTAAGACATCCAAGACATTAAGATAAACATTTCTCTAAAAGAATCATTTGATAACAAGATTCTGTATAAAATTAAGCAAGCAGTATAGACTTTTGGACCTAAAAGACAAATCTAAAACATTAAAAAGACTTTTCAAGAAAACTCTTATATTACTTTTACTTATATATATATTGTTTAAATTAGGTATTACAAGCAAAGGTTCCTCCCTCCTAAAAGATTACTTTAATTTTTGAAGATGGTTAGGTGAGTATCATAAATGATTTTCACCTTATTTGTGCTTGTAGTATAATTGTGCTTAAATTGAAAAATATAACTAACCCATGTGTGTGATTGTTATTGTTTGATGCTTATCTATGCAGAGTGATAATGATCTGATGATGTTTGATGTGTTTGTTGTGATGTGATTGCAATATCTTTGGTTGATCACCTAATAAACCTAAGTTAAGCATATTGAAAGACTTAACGAAATGAGTCATGTATAGTATCCTGCATCTCACATTTTGCCATCATATTTTTATAGATAATGGAGGGATATCTTGGGTCGGGGTCCTATTTAATCAATACAAACTAACTTTATTTGAAGATCAATGTGTATTGATTGAATCTTGTTCATTATTCTATTTTGGGTAATATGCATCTGGAGGTGTGAGTAGCTAAGGAGATTATTCTCCTAGGGTGCATTTTATTTGTCTTTAGAGTTTGACCGATGACTCTTAAAGACCTGAGTAGTTAATGATGTATATTGGTTAAAATTTTCAAATTTAACATCTAGACTTTGATGGAACTACAAAGATCCTCAATCTAAGGTTAAAGGAGGGATAAAACATAAAATAAAATAAAATAAAATATCCTTAGAGTTCCTGTGAGCACCAGATAACCACATGGAATGTTTCATATGATTATTGTTGATGCATATCATTTAATAACTAACAACTTGTTTGTTTGGGTTTTTGCTTGACCAATGATTTGAGATACTCTACTCACTAAGCTATTTATAGTTTACACTTGCAAGCACCTTACTAGTTTTATCTTAGAAGAATAGAACCATGGATGAGCTTTTGTTGGATAGATAATGAAGGAATTTGTAATGGGAGAGCTTTATTTGAACTCTATTTGGAAAATTGTAATATTTATAGCTTTATAAACCTTTTTGTGAGATGTAATATTTTATGGTACTTTATATTTGGTAAAAGTCACATATATATTTGTATTACTCTAAAACTATCAATTTTTAATGTTTCTAGTGTTATTGACACCTTATGTATACTATTGAAGTCATTTTGAGTTCAAATTTTTATCAATACTCAACAAATTTTAATTTTGTACATGGTAGGTTATTACACTCAGTAACCTTCAAGGCGTGACATGCCCATTCCCATTTTCATTGCCTCCTCCATTACAATCTTACAATGTAGCTTGAAGGCCCGTGGAAATCTATCTCAACATGCTTCCTTATGTATTAGTAACTGCTTCTTGAGTATGCTAGGAAAAATCTAACATCGCACATTAATGTTGTGTCATGATATCAATAGGATCTTGCAATCTTCCTATCTCCTGTGCCATGTCAAATTTAGGTTAGAGCAAGGTAATCTTACCTCTATGTTTACTACCCGATAAGTCCGTAAGCTCTCCCAAATTAGTGGTACCATTTGACATGTTGTGTAGAGTTGTCATAAATCCTAAATAACTGCTCCACCACACACAATCAAGAAGGCCACTAGTTAGCCAACTAAACCACCACAGTTGCACAAGGATCTCTCACAACCTATGCCACCACATGCTAGAAACCTTAGGTTTCAACCAATCTAACTCTAATACCACAATGATATGATTAACATTCCACAAAAAAAAACTAATCATATATAAAATTTGTCACAGATATTTTTAGGGTTTTGTTTTTATGAATAATAAAGGAAAATAGAAGGATGTGTATAATTCTATTGGAAAGTGTCTTAGAAGAATTATATTATTCGTATGATTCTAAACAATAAGCTAGGTTTTGTACTAGGAAAAGAATAATATGAACTAAAATTAGGGATTAAAAGATCACCATAATTCATTTAGAATTGATAAGATTAAAGAGAAGAGAAAACTCAATTAGGGTTTCAATTGCTCAGAATTGCTAAAACTATCTTTCAATATTGACAACCCTATTTATATTAATTCCCCAATAGTCCTAGGGGTAAAGACATCATAAAATAAAAATGAAACTCTTGTCAATACTAACTAATATCAATTAATTGTCTATTATTTTTAATATTGACTAACTGCCTAATAATAAAATAAGAAATATCTCACAATAAAATAGAAATATTGAAATATGCATCAAAATAAAATAAAAATAGTTAATATTTCAAGTGAACAAGCTTCATGTGGTCTTCTACATGCGCCATGCAAACTTCATGTCCAAATCACCTATTGGCTCGCCATAATAAATTATGCAAACTTGATCAAATTCATTAGTAGTGTGTAATTTATATTTTTCCACAAATTGCTGATCAGTTGCATCACAAATAATGTGAATAATTATAAGAACCAAATTATGTAGCCTACTAACACATGCTCTAGTAGTAGGACCATGATACTTATTATCTAGGTTATTAATAATTAATGATTTGATCCATAAATGTTTGTTGGTTATGCTTTTGAAAAATGAAATCCATTTGCAAAAATCTTTAAACCACTAAGGATCCACACTTTTGAAACCTAGTTCTCCTTGATTCCTATGATTATAAGATTGACACTTTTAAAGTTTATTCTCCTAGGTGCAATATAACTCCATACTTTCAATAATCAATTGTTTTGAGTGCATTGATAGGTCAAAATATGTTCTTCTAAGCGTGCTAAGGGCATATACTTTTGAATTCAATTCTCTTAGGATCTAGTCTAAACAACTTGTGATTCTATCTTTATGCATTAATATATATGGATCAAATATGTGTTGTGTTGTATGATTTAATTGTTGCATTACATTACTAGGTATGCATGGGGTGTGGCATCTAAATGTGTTTTTACACAATATTTATTGTATCGAGTTTTATTGCTCACCCATTTGAGATTTTAATTTCATGTGATTTTGATGAGAATGACTATTGTGATTATCTTGGCTATAATTCGTACATAGGTGCATTTGAGCCTTACATGCTCATATCTCAGTATAGGTATGTGACAAGTTATTGAATCAAATGATTATGGGGCATGACTGGGGGCACAGGATGAAGTATTCTATTTCTATCAACACTTGCTTGACATGTCCTATTCACAAGTATGTAAATAGGGCTAGTGTAGTTTTGTTCAGGAAAAAATAAAAATAAATATAAACTAAATATAAAAACCTATTTTGTTTGAGCAAAGATTCGAATTCTGAACCTTCTCTAGACAAAACCACTAACCAGTAGAATCATTCCAGTTTTATTTTTTAATTACATTACACTTAAGCTTATTTAGATTGTCTTAGGTTAAATAGGCTAAAAGAGATCTTGGGCCAATAATCAACCTAAGCTCATGGGTTTGCGAAAATTGATTATAAGGCCCTTGATAATAACTATGCCCATGATTTATATGTGAAATTCACTTGAACTTGGTCCAGTTTAATAGAGAATTGAAATTTAACTTGCTCTTAGTTTGATTGGTTAAAACTTCATTTTTGCTTAAATTGACCAATTTAAGTCCAAATGAGACCTTGCTAACTTCCACTTAAATTATCTTTTTTTCATGCTCCTAAGAAATGATTTGATTGAACTTGAATAAGAATTGTTATTTTAAAAAAGAAATTCTATTTTTATAAGGAACTCAAATTTTTATAACCACATAAAGGTCAAAATAATTTTTGTCCCCATAATGCCCAACGTTTTTATTTTCTTTTCAAACTTCTTGTTTTCTTGGGGATTTTCCACATTTTGTGCTTTTATGAATTTTTTTTAAAATCTTTTTTCTTAATTTTCTAAAATTGGTACTTTTGGGCCTTTCTTCATTTTTTTTTATTCTTTTGATTTTCCCCTTGAGATTCATGATTATTTATTTGACAAAATGAGGGCAAAAATCGAGTTTTCTATAGCCCCTTATTGTGAAAGTTACTCGTTTTTATGTTGAGAAGAAATTTTTTAGTAACATTTGGCACATGGTCCCTATGAATTTGTTAATCCAAGCTTAATAGTTAAAATTGCAAGTTGACTACATGATTCCATGAGTTAGTGATTTTATAAGGTTTTTCTTAGTTAAAATAGATGCAAAAATTATTTAGGTGTTGCTCTTGATGAAACCATGTGTTTAGATGTAAAATTCAACCGATTTTGTATTCCATATGATTTTGCTGATTCTATATGTTCCAATTTTAAGTAAAATCATGAATTTGATAACCATCTAGGATATCGATTGATATACTAGGCATATGCCTTTTATATGGGGGCCTTTGTGAACCCCTTGAGTTTGAGATCATCGTTGAGACCAAACACTTCAAGAGTCTCACTGAATTTAAGATATTCTTTAGCACTTCCTTGTTTGCCATTAGGTTTAATAAATCATAGACCAATGTAGTCCTTAAGATACAAATTATAAGCCATGCTTTGGTGATAAGGAAGTTCAACTTGGGAAGGATTTAAGACAAAATTAAAAAGCCTAGTTTTACCCTAGAAATGTTGAAAAGGATGCTAAGGGTAAGTTAAGGAGATTACAACATAAGGGTTCCATTCAAAATTATGTAAGGGAGTTCATTGAGTTGTATTGGAGATCCTAGACATGATCGATAATGGTGCCATGTTTACTTTCCAAGATAGATTGCAAGGGTGGGCTTAAATAAAGCTAAAAGGGTGAAGAGTTTAGATCTTTACCCAGGCAATGGCAATAGTAAAAGCCATGATTGAATTTAAAAGGGGTGATAAACCCAAGGATGAAGGAAGGAGGGATGGCCCCAAGAGAGGTGAAGGAGATAGTGAGAGAACGAAGTCTAACCTAGGAAGAGAAGGTCAAAACCAAGTATGGAAAGGTAAGGCCCCTAAGACCTATGGAGATACTTCCTAATAAAGGTTTTCTTACTTTCTTTATGCAAGCCCCCACAAGGCTAAAGAGTATCCTAATCGGGATAAGTTAGTAGCCTTATGTGCTAGAGAAGAGGAAGTGGCCCAGAATGATACTAAACTTGGAGCTTTGAAACTACTTAATGCCATACATAGTAAGCCCACCTATGAGCCTAATGGATTGATATATGTGGAAGCCTAAGTTATAGGGCATAAGATGAATGCTTTGGTCAATAGGGGTGCCTTTGACATTTTCATCTCTAAAGAAGTAGCAGCCAAGATTAGGTTAAAGTTTAAGAAAGGCTGAAGAAGACTTAAAAAATAAATAAACTTTGAGAAAATACTAATTATTAGGGTAGTATGAGAAGTGGATTTCAAAGTAGGCTAGTGGAGTAGGATGAAAACACTTGAGGTACTTATCTCAAATGATTATGAATTGATGATTGGTATGAACTTCCTTGACAAAATTAGGGCCCGCATTATCCTATCCTCAAATTACATCTTTGTCATAGATAAGTCTCGAGAATATCTAGTCCCTATGAGCCAAAATGCAAGCCATGCCATCAAAATGTTATCAACTATCTAACTATCAAAAGGAATGAAGCGAAATGAACCTACGTTCTTGGCAACTTTAGAGGTAGAAGATGAGACGTTAAGAAAGCAGGAGGTACTTGAGGCAATCTAGCAGGTTTTGGTGGAATCTAGTGATGTAATGTTGAATGAGCTCCCCAAATAATTCATACCTAGAAGGGAGGTAGATCGTGTTATTAAATTAAAACTCAATGCCAAGCCCCCATCAACGGTACCGTATCGAATGTCCCATCTTGAATTAGAGGAACTTAGATTACAACTAAAGGAACTCTTAGATGTTGGCTTTATTTAACCCTTTAAGGCACCTTATGGTGCTCCAATCCTTTTTCAAAAGAAGTTTGATGGATTCCTACGATTATGCATCAACTATAGGGCCCTCAACAAGATTACCGTTCGAAATAAGTATCCTATACCTATGGTGGCCAATCTATTTGATTAATTAAGTAGAGCAAGATAATTGAGATTGGGGTATCACCAAGTTTAGATCACAAAAGGGGATGAACTAAAGACCACCTGTGTCATGAGGTATGAAGCTTTTAAATTTCTTGTTATGCCTTTTGGCTTAACTAATGCCTTAGCCACTTTTTATACTTTAATGAACCGAGTTTTGTCTTTATTCTTCGATCAATTTGTAGTAATGTACTTAGATGATATTATGGTGTATAGCAAAACCTTTAGAGATCATGTGTAGCATTTGAGTTAGGTTTTCTTAGCTTTAAGGGAAAGCTAGTTGTATATAAAGCTAGAAAAGTATTCCTTCGTGCAAGAAGGGGTAGCCTTCTTAGGTCATGTAGTAGGTCAAGGATAGATCATGATAGATAAAGCCAAAGTTCAAGTTATTCAAGAATGGGGGAGGCCCTTTTAGCTGAATAAACTGAGATCCTTCTTAAGGCTTGCTAATTATTATCATTAGTTCATTTGAGGATACTTAGAAATTGCATCACCATTGACAAGTTTACTTAAGAAAGATATAGAATGTTAGTGGGGTGCAAAATGTCAAGAGGCCTTTAATTAGTTAAAGAAGGTAGTTATAAAGGAACTTATCCTAACCAACTAGACTTCACCAAGCCATATAAGGTACATACCAATGCCAATAACTTTGTTATTGGCGATATTCTTATGCAGGAAGGCCATGCCTTGGCTTACAAAAGCCACTTGCTAAATGGCATAGAAAGGAGATACACAATCCATGAGAAGGAGATGATCGCAATAGTCTATTACCTTAGGGTATGGAGGCATTATCTACTAAGTAGCAGGTTCATAGTAAAGATAGATAATGTGGTCACTAGCTACTTCCAAACCCAAAAGAAACTATCTCCTAAATAAGCTAGATGGTAGATTTTCTTGGCAAAATTTGATTGTATTGGAGCAAAAGCTCAGGAGAGCTAGTGTAGTGGTAGATGCACTTAGCAGAAGATCAAAATTAGCCTCTATTGCCAACTTATTGGAAAAGGACATGGTGGAGAAGATTAAACAAGGTTTAGATCATGAGCCTCAATAAAAGACTCCAACGGAAAGTGCTATAAGAGGCAAGACTCAGAGGTTTTGGATAGAAAATGGATTATTGTATACAAAAGAGTCTCAACTATATGTTCCATTGTACATGGGCTTTAAGACAAAAATTCTTAAGGAATGTCATGATGCCCTATGTGTTGGGCATCTAAGGGTTTATTGGACCTTATCCATGATAGAAGACAAGTATTATTGGCCCAACATGAAGACTAATGTGGAAGCGTATGTGAAAACATACCTCGTTTGTCAACAAGACAAAGTAGAGAACTAAGTACCAACGATTCTTCTACAACCTCTTCCCATACCCGAGAGACCTCAGGAGAGTGTCTCTATGGATTTTATCGTCAATTTCCCAAATTTAGGCGAATACAAGACCATAATGGTGGTGGTAAATCAAATCTCCAAGTATGCAACCTTTGTATTGGCTTTGAAGGTGTATCTAACTAAGGAAGTCGCCTAACCATTTATGAAACACATTGTAAAGTATAAGAGAGTACCCACATCAATTATCAACCATAGAGATGAATGATTTACAAAGAGATTTTGGACAAAATTGTTCAAGTTGATGGGCTTAAACTTAAAGTTCTCCACCAGTTTACACCTATAAATAGATGGATAGACTAAAAGGATGAACCCCTTATTGGAACTCTACTTAAGGCATTACATCAATGCCAATTAGAAGAATTGGGCAAAGCTATTGGATATTGCCCAGTTTTCCTTCAATTAGCGCTATATTGATGCCATAGGGAAGAGTCCCTTTGAGGTTGTCTTAGGGTTTCAACCTACAACTCTAAATACCATTGCTATTAAGTATAGAGGAAGTAGTCCAATAGCATATGACTTTACTAAGAATTGGTAGGAGGAAGCAAACATGGCTTGAGCATATTTACATAAGGCAATTAAGTGGATGAAGAAATTTACCGACTAAAAGAGAAGGGACATCGAATACTAGGTGAGAGACCTTGTCATGGTTTGACTACACTTGTTACAATGGATTAAAGGGATGGTTCACAAAGGTTTGATGTAAAATATACATATTATATAATTATTATAATTTAAACCTAAGGTTAATTAATGTAAATGATTTAAAATGTAGGGGGTAGTTTGGTCTTTTTAGGATCAAGGTATTTAAACCTCACTTGATTTGTTGCATCTCCATTCCCTCAATTGCACAATGAATACTAAAGAGATACTTTCAAACACATTCAAAGCGACCTAATGAAAATCTATAAGATTAACCCATTTTCACCGGTAAGGGCTCTAATCATTGAAGTGATTTTTTTTTATTATTAAAGATTTGTAGATCTAAGTGAATTTAGTGATGTGTTATTAGAATTCAAAACTAAGGGTGATGCGAAATGAGTGTGGGATGATGTAATAAGGGATTTCAATCGTAAATTGAAGCAAGTAAGTACACAAAATTTGTATAATGTATTAGAATTAACAAGTTAATGGAAACAATTCGACTTAGGTTCATAGAAATTAGGATTGGGGATTAAATCAAAGAAAAGGATTTGCAATGGAATAGTAGAGTAAACAACCAGATACACCCCGTGTACTTGCCTATGTTGAAATACGAAGTGTACAAAAAGGTATATGCCCACAATACATGCTCGTGCACTCGGGTTTGTTGAAAAGCTTTTATACATAGAAAGGTACATGGCCACGGTACAAACACATGTACTTTGACACATGAAAAAACTTTTATACACAAAAAGGTACACAACCATTAGCACAACCATGTAGTTTTGGAACACTTACAATTCACTTCTAATTCGTTTTCCTAAAATTATAAAGTAAGAATTATACATGATAAAATAATGGGAAGGGAATTCTACAATTAGGACATGATTAACCACTTAGTAAACTTAGATTATGTCATAGGATAGAACCAAACTTAGTCTTTGGAATTTAACAGGTCAATATTCCTTTGATAGTGATGTAAGAGCTAATCATGAGAACACTTCTCTAAATATATGTTTACTAGTGTTTGCTATTTGTAATTGTTGCTATAGTAAAACAAATGAATTTAAACAGATATTGGGCTTAAATGTATGTGTTGCTTATGCTTGGCTCAGCTTAGGAACCGGAGGTGGCAGATCCCTAGGAGGTACCTTGATGATCAATATACCACGTTGTCCCTAGTGAAGCCCTATACCAAAAAGATCTATGGTAGATTAAGGTTGGATGGGTCTAGCAATGGCAATTCCCAACTTAGGAATATATATATATATATGTGTGTGTAAATATTATACGGTGTAACAGGGTCATTAGTACCCCTATGTTATATGTTGGTTAAGTTGAAGATAAATAATCTAATGGTTTTGATATGTACTTTTGCTGCATTTACGTGTGTTGGTACTGTTATTAGTGTCACATGCGTATGTTTGTATGGTACTCATGTACTATACTTAAGCTCATTATAATTATTTTTCAGCTATAGGTGAATACGATGAGTACGTCGACTATGATGAGAATGGAAATGTAGTGTATCATTAGCAAGATGAGAAAGGTGGAGAGTATCAATACTATTATGGTGATGAGTAAAGTGGAAGTTGATGAAGGGTTCTTTTATAGAGTTTTAAATGTGTTGTTTCATTATATGTTGAAGGATTATTATTCTGCTATTTGAATTTTAGTTTAATGTATCTTTTCTAAAGTTATAGTGATTGGAATGGTTCGCCAGTGAATCATTAATCTATACCTTTGGAGTTATATTGATATTAATGTATAGTAGAGATGAACAAGTTTGAAATTGAAATGGAGATAGAGAACCTTTATGTGTTTCTATCCAATAGGGACACACAGCGCGCTATAGAGTTCTGAGTTCTGAGGCATTATATTTGATGAGGAGATATGGGAGACCCTACAACGTGTTGAAGAAAGTAGGGAAGGTAGCTTATAAGCTAGAGTTATCACCACAATTGAAGATTTATTTAGTATTCCACATTAGCATGTTGATGCCTTACCATAGAGATGATGAAGACCTAGAATGCAAGAAGACCATACGAGCCCTTACTAGAGTTCAAAACTATTATGATAAGTAGGCTAAAGAAGTACTAAAGGACTGAATAGTGATTGAGCCTAGTCGTCCCAAACATGTTGAGTACTTAATCAAGTGGAAGGGACTACCAGGAAGCAAGAATAATTAGGAACCTATAGAATTATTATAGCAGTTTAAAGCAATCATCAACAAGTATTGTGAGACAGTGATGGGACATTCTCGAATTTAGGTGAGGAAGAATGTCACAGGCTCTTAATAAAGACTCAAGTCCACGACGTACATTAAGGCCCATCTAGAAGCAAGCCCAAGACTCAAGCCTGTTGAAGCTTCCAAAAGGCAGAAACTTCCAAAAGATCTTAAAGTGTCCTAATTCGTTGTCTCTTAGTAGGTAGAGGGTAAGTGTTATTGAAAATGCAAATGTAATATAGACTAGTGGATTGGATAAATCTTCGCCATTTGTTTGAGAAGGCCACTTCTATATATAAGGGGCTTTCCCTTAGTTGCAATCATCAATCATTCAAGTGAAATACATTTGAATTCTAGAGCTTCTCTCTTTAAATACTTTATTTCTCTCTCTAGAGTTCTTGGGTGATTTGGGAAGAAAGGTTAACCTAGCTTTCTTCTAGATCATTAAAGAGTTTTAAGTGCCATACGTATGAGTTAGATGAAATATTCCACACATAACACATGCATCAGGTGACCAATTTCTATATTGCTTATAAGGAGTGAAGAGGTGTGTGGTACCTAAGTGCACAAGAGTGCTAGGGGGTGAAATGACTTATGTCCACTAAGCTATAGGTTAAAGGTGTAAATTTAAGGGCTATAGCAAGAGTTTATAGGGTAACACTGATTTTTGCAACGCTTATGATGGAGACAAAGATGATCATGGGGAGACCCTGGTTGAGGAAATTGCAACTAACATAGTGGTCCTTGCAATTCTTTTTCTAGAGGGAAGATTGGTCTTTGTGCATTCCACAATGGCTTGCTATAGGATAAGAGGGTACATGGATATATTGGTGTAAGCAATTGCTTTTAATCAACTATAAAAGTGAAAGAATCAACTGTCGAGGACTTAAATGTTAGAAATATAAAAGATAGAGGATCTAAATGACTATATATATCAATATACTCTAACTTGAAGCAAACAACCTCCCTCTTTCTCATATTTTGGTAGGAGAAGGAGCTCTTTCATCAATGAAAATTTTTGCTTTAGAGGGCTCGTTACATGGTGGAACAGTGATGGCATTGCTGGTAGGTAGTTTGAGTCTTGGCCTGAACGACAGTAAAATACAATTTTAACCCTTTCGAATCTAGTAAGTCGTACATGATGCGATCTAGTAAGCCATATATGTTCCTTTTCTCCAACCATGCCCATTTTATGGATTTTATTCTCCATATTTGCTTACTTCATTACTAGCTTGTTAATTAGGCGATAATAATGTCTTTTGTCTCATTTATCATTAACCTAAGTAAAAACATTAAGGGTCAATTAAGTACTCTATAGGCTAATAACATGCCTTTAGTTTGTCTCGTGTATTGTATTTGTACATATTTGTATATTCATCTGGAATTCTGGTTATAATAATAAAATCATTGTTTGTTAATGTTTAAAAATAAGATGTGAAGGGACTAATAAAAGTGTTTATCTTTGTTGGGATTTTGAAACAAAATTTGAGCTTATGGACATTGAGGACCATGTTTGCTGAGATGAATTAGTTGATTGCTGGTGTTTTGTTTAAGGAATTATTTGGTCAATTATAATGAATTTGTTGAAACAAAATTTGTGAAATGGAGTTAATTGCATTAACAAAGTGAAGATTAATGTTAAAACTATTATTTTGATTCTGCATCCATTCAACAATTTTATGTTACAGAAATGGTAATTTGGTAAAAGATTTTGTCCCTTATATGTGCTTATTAAATAAGCATCTTGATAGCAGTTAGTAGATGTCTTCATTTAGGGTAAAACCGTGCCTCTCCAAGGAAAATAATTGGTCTAATTATATTAATGTACTCGAACTTACATGTTTTATGCTCCTTCTATTGTAATGCTCTGGATTCGGATATGATTACAACCCACCACATGTCCTCACTAGGTGAAGACATGCAAAAGCTCATAATCTGCTAATTTCAACACAAACATTCAATTATTCATAACAATTAATAGAAGCATTCTCCACATAAAAGAAATTGGAAAGAATATCTATCCTCAATAAATAAACTATATTTAATCTCTTCTAATTATTACAGTAGAAGCATTTAAGAACTTAAGTACTTCAATAGTCTTAAAATAATTAAATAGAATCATCCAATGTCTATCTTTCTCTTCATCTAGCTATTACTCCTCATAGTACACATATTCTACATTCTCCTCAAAATTTTGGTTTGCTTCCACTATTGTTTCATTATACCTTATGACTTCTCCTATCGTACCTGCAACTAAATAAATGGTCCCACTAGAGGTAAGCTAATGTCCAGTACAATGTATACTTACACATACACATGCATGCCATACTAAAAATACTAACACAAACATAATGCAACAGGATATCTAAATACAATTTATTATCTTTCACATCATTTATTTCCAACACACAATTCTCATCATCATGATCACCATGTAAACCTTCCACACACACATATATACGGCAAAGGGTACTCCCCTTTGTCCATGAGTTTATTCCATACATAGATTATACATATACGACAGTAGATACTCTTTACTGTCCATGAATTCAAAAGTCTTTTCATACTAGAACATAAGTCTAACCATACCAAATAATCCTAAATCTACCTAAATTATTTCAATATATGACTCCATTAGGGATAACGTTATATACCGATCATCTAGGTGCCACCCTAAGAACACCGACCCTCACTCAGTTCCTTGGACCTAGCTAAACACAATCACATTCATTTTCAATATTAATTTATATTTAATCACATTTCTAACCTAACACACACAAGCAAAAAATACAATATACACGTACTTAATAATTAGTGAATGATTCCTCCACACTCTTGTAATCCCTCAATCCTTAAACTTATTCACATCCATAATTACGTACACTTAGAATTGCAAGTAAATGAAATACAATGGAATAGTGAGTGTCCTGAAATAACATTACTGTGTAAGTGGCCGTGTAGAGGGACATGGGCATGAACACAAACGTGCTAGTGGCCATGTATCTTTCTATGTATTTTTGTCAATTCAGCACACCTAAGTACACAGTCATGTATTTAGCCATATACTTCAACATAGTAGGGTAAATGGTTGTGTATAGTGGCCGTGTACCTTTTTCTGAATTTGTGCAATTTGACATGCCCAAATACATGGGCTAGTTTGGTGGCCATGTACCTTTCTATACACATTCTTGTTTCGACATAGGTAAGTACATGGGAGTGTACCTGATTGTGTAAGGCACTATTCCATCATGAATTCCTTTTCCAATTCGCCAATTCCTAATCTTTCTAATCCTAAATGAAATTCATTACTTTTAAACCTAATTGTGCATTATTTTTCACATTAGAATACTAATTAGGTTTAATCTAACGACTTACCGGCTTGGATTGTTCCAACAATGGAATTATGGTCTTGAACTTTTCATCACACCGATTGTTCTACAAGGAAATCTAACGAATTAACATTTATTTAAGATATGCATATGTAAACAATGATCAATAATTATTGATCAATTTACTTACCTTGGTTAAATTGGTGAATCGTAGAATGTGGCCGTCTTCTTCTCTCCTAGGTTTCTATAGAGAGTGCTTAAGGTTATGGATTGTGAAAATGAGAAAAGGGTTAAAACATTGTATGTCAGTATATTTATATCTCTTTGTTAAAAGACTAAATTGCCCCCAACTCGTTATGTTATTTACCACTTTAACCTTGGCTTAATTTTAGTCAACTTTTGATAATTATATATATATATATATATATAACTTATTTACATTTTTCACCCCTTACAGAAACTTTCATCCTCAAAAGTTACTTGATTGTGGAAGAGCTCTAGATATCTCATACTCATCTTTTATTCCAACTCCTAAGTTGCCTCTCTCTTTATTTGGTTACTTTACTGCACCTTAACATACTTGATAACTTGTCTTTTCAGATCTACTCTTTAGTGTCTACAATCCAATGGGCTTCTTTATCGTTGTGAAGTTTGGCTACACTTGTAAAGGTTTTAATGTAGCGATCTGAGTTGGGTTGAGTATATATTTCCTTAGCATGGAGATGTGGAATGCATTATGTACCCTAGTCAGATTTGGTGGTAATGCCAATCTATATGCCACTAGCCCAATTCTTTTCAAGACTTCAAAAGGTCTCACATATCTGGGGTTCAACTTTCCTTTTAACCTAAATCTTACCATCCCCTTTATATGTAAGACCTTTAGTAAGATATGATCTCCCACTTTGAACTCCAATGGGCATCATCTCTTATCTACATAGGATTTCTAACGGCTTTGAGCTAACTACATCATTTGTTTGATCAACTTGACTTTGTCCACTACATCTTATACCAAGTCAGGTCCCAACACTTGTTTCTCACCCACTTCATCCCAATGTAAGGGCAACCAACACTTTCTTCCATGTAATACTTCATAAGGTATCATTTGGATGGTAGCTTAATAACTATTATTATAGGCAAACTCTACTAAGGGCAAGTGCTCATCCTAATTCCCACCAAGATCTAATGCGCACGCCCTCAACATGTCTTCTAATATCTGAATGGTTCGCTTTGATTGACCATATGTTTGTGGATGAAAAATTGCATTGAATTGTAATTTGGTTCCTAGCACCCTATGCAAATTATTCTAGAATCTCCTCACAAATCTAGTGTCCCTATCTAATATGATTATAACCAGTATTTCATATAACCTCACAATCTCTTTGACATATAGTTGAGCTAACTTCCCAAGTTTATACCTAGTGCCTATAGGTATAAAATGGGTAGATTTTGTGAGTCAGTCTACAATTACCCATACAGTGTCTAGCTTAGTCACAGTTCTATGTATTGTTATGATGAAATCCATTGTCATATGCTCCCATTTCCATTCTAGTATTGGTAGAGGTTGTAATATACCAGTGGGTCTTTGATTTTCTATTTTAATTTGTTGACATGTTAGATATTTAGACACATATTCTACAATTTCCCTCTTTATGTTCTTCCACCAATAATGGCACTTCAGATTCTTATACATTTTAGTACTCTTAGGGTGAACAGAGTAGCCAAAATAGTGTGCTTCTTTCAATATCTCATTCTTTACCTCATCTATACCTAACACACATAGCCTTTGACCATACCTTAGCATCCCATTTTCATCTATGTTAAGTTCTATCGCCCTTCCTTCTTCCATCCGTTTCTTAATTTTTTTGTATTCCCACATCATCAACTTATGCAGCCTTTATCATATCCACTAATGTAGGTTGTATGCATAAATTGGCTAATCTAGCTCTGACCTCCTAAGTTACAATCTCTAGATTTAATTTCTGCATATCTTCCAATATATTCCTTTGAGTTGTAATTAAAGTTTCCAAATTACCATACCTCTTTCTACTAAGTGCATCGGTAACCACATTTGCCTTCTTAAGATAGTATTGAATCTCAATCTAATAATCCTTAATTAGCTTTAGCCAGCATCTTTGCTTCATGTTTAATTATTTATGGGTAAAGAGATACTTGAGGCTTTTGTGATCTATAAATATCTTGCACTTTTCCCTATATAAATAATGTCTCTAAAGTTTGAGTGAAAAAATGACAGTTGCTAACTCTAGATCATGAGTTAAGTTGTTCTCATAAGGCTTCAATTGTTTGGATGCATAAGCTATTACCCTTTCATTCTGCATCAATACACACCCGAGCCCTTGATGGACACAAAATTATACACCACAAATTCTTTACCATCGACAGGTAATGTTAACACTAGTGTATAAATTAGTCTCTCCTTTAATGCTATTAAGCTTGCTTCACATTGGTCATCCCATACAAACTTTACTCCTTTTTGAGTTAATCTAGTTAGAGGGGTTCCCAACTTAGAAAATCCTTCAACAAATCTTTTATAGTATCTTTCTAACCCCAAGAAGCTTTTGACCTCATCACTGTCTTCTGTCTAGGCAATTCATTCACAGCCTTTATCTTCTCAGGATCTATGAATAACCCTTCTTTATTGATCACTTGACCCAAAAATGCTACCTAATTAAGTTAAAACTCATGCTTCTTGAACTTTGTGTATAGCTTCTTTGTCTACAATCTATTCAACACCATCCTCAAATGTTGCTCATGGTCCTCTTCACTTATGGAGTATATTAGAATGCCATCTATAAACATGATGACAAATCTAAATACTCCATGAATACCTAGTTCATCAAGTCTATGAAGGCTATCGGTGCATTCGTGAGTCTAAATGGCATTACTTGGAACTCATAATGTTCGTATCAAGTCCTGAATGCGGTTTTCTAGAATATCTTCCTCTTTAATTCTCAATTGATGATACCTAAATCTCAAGTCAAGTTTTGAGAAGACTTGAGCCCTTGCAACTAATCAAACAAATCATCTATCTTCAGAATGGGATACTTATTCTTGATGGTGACCTTATTCAACTCTCTTTAATCAATGTATAACTTCATGTTACTGTCCTTCTTCACAAACAACACCGGTGCATCCTAGGGCGAGACACTAGGTCTAATGAACTTCTTATCCAGTAACTTTTGTATTTGCTTCTTGAGTTCTGTCAGTTTGATAGGTGCTATATGATATGGGGTTTTGGATATGGGAGCCATACTAAGCACAACATCTATACCAAATTGAATCTCCTTTTATCGGGGGTAAGCCTAGTAGATCTTCAGGAAATACATATGTAAATTTCTTCACCACTCGTACTTGATCAATTTTCACCACGTCTTTAGATGTAACCGTTATTGAAGCCATCATGCTCTTGCCCATAATTCATACATTGGCAATCCTATTGGTCTATGTGCTTTTAACTTGAAATAAAATGGTTCTCCTTCTGGTGTATTGAAATAGATTATCATATTATGATAATCAATGTTTGCATAATGTCTAAACGACCAATCCATTCGTAGCATCTTGTCAAAGTCTATCATCTACAAAACTAGAAAATCTACAACCAAAATTCTACTTTGAACTTCCACATTGATCTTTTTACATATTTTGTTTAATCCTTTACCCACACCTATTGGTGTACTCAAATTTAATACACTATCTAACACCTTAGCATGAATATTATGTATGTTTCGAAATGCATTAGATACACAAGAATGTGATACACCGGTATCAAATAGGACGTATGCATTAGCATAATGTACTAATAGCATACTTACCAAAGTTTTTGTATTTGGAGTGTCCTGTCTCTACAATGTAAAAACTTGTACTAGTGTTCTTTGTCTTGATCTTACTTGTTGAGGCTTGCCACCATGATTTACAGCCCAATTCCTCCCTACTTAAGTTAGCTGTACATTATGCCCTCCTATATTTGGATAGTCAACCATTCTATGACCCCTTTATTTACAGGAGAGATAAAGTATGAGGGGTATCGATTTCTTTATGCAGATCTTACTGCTATGTCCTACCTTGTCACGTGAAAAGCAAGCACCCTTTAGTCATTTTCATTCATTTAATTCATGTGGCCCATAACATCTCACACATTTGTTGCCCTAACCTATTAAGGAGGTCTTGGCCTAAAAGGAAGGTGCCACAATGACCACAAGTCTAGTCTACACAATATGAAGTTTCTTGCTTTTCTCTTGGATGACAATACCCTAAGTAGGTCTCTTTCCCAATACAATCTTGGTCCCTAGTGTTCTCATTTCTTCAGTCCTCCTATGGCTCTATTCTAGGAATTTAGCTTTGTTTACCACCTTAAAATAGGTATTTAATTGGAATGCACCCACTTCATGTTGTAAAGTGGGTTATAGGCCTAATACAAATCGATAAGCTCTTGACTTCTCATCTATTCTAAATGCAGGTGGCATGAACTTCACTAAGCAATTTAGTTCTGCCTCATACTCCTCCACAAACCTCTTTCCTTAATAGCAATTGTAGTAAGCTACCTCCATTTTGTCCTGCATGTTGCTTGGGAAGTACTATTCATAGAACATCTCCTTGAACCTTTCCCATTTGATGAGTCCTAAAATAAGTCTAGAAACACTCGACCACCATTCAGAAACTGAGCCCCTCAACAAATAGACAACATACTTCACCTTCTTCTCTTCAGGAATTCCTAGCACTTCAAAGGTCTTTTCTAGCTCATCAACTCACTACTTGGCATCTAGTGGATCATCAACCTTAAGCCTAAATTCCTTGACTATTCTAATAAAACTGTCAAAACTCACTTGCCTAATTGACCTCTCTCTAGTTTCCCCCATCATTTGTCCTTATCTGGCATTCAGTAACTGCAGTTCTTATATTTGTTGTTGCTATTGTACCACCACTCATGCTAAAGTATTAATGACCTCTAGCATCTGAGTAGCATTAACCTCATTTCCCTTTGTCCATGCTGAGGTGATTTGGGTGGCTTTTGGTTATCAAGAGCATCACCTTCAACATTGATGTTGATCTTGGTCTAGAGATTTTCCTAAGCATTCTACAAAATGAACAGGAGTTGTCTTAAGATATCATATTATATTAGTAATATAGTAAGTACAACAAGAACAAATATATATTTACAAGTATTAGTCCCATTCATTGCCCACACTCATCATGCTTTATCGCCTTAAAGATCTTATTCCTAGGTAGTATATAGATCAATAATCCTATGCTCTAATATTACTTAAGTTGTAACACCTTGGAACTCAAGATGAGTACAATCCGCCATGTGTTCTCATTAGGTGAAGACACTAAAGGCTTAAAATATGCTAATTTCACCATAAACATTCACATATCTATAACAGTTAATAGAAGCATTCTCTACATAAAAGAAATTGGAATGAACATCTATCCTTAATGAATAAACTATATTCAATCTCCTCCAATTATTACAGTGGAAGAATTTAAGAAATTAAGTACTTTAATTGTCTTAAATAAATTAAATAGAATCATCTAATGTCTATCTTTCTCTTCATCTGGCTATTACTCCTCATAATACATATTGTCGAGTCTAATTTTTGGATTCCCATTCCTAATCCGATCTAAACTAAACCCTATGCTCATCTAATCTAGATCCTCGACTT
>JBBMOL010000126.1:0-53658 GCA_037954665.1 Laguncularia racemosa
GAGGGTAAGGGATGATCACGCGCCCGGCCGTGGGGTTTCTTCCAGCCAATCAGTCTGCCAACTATCACTGGATAAATCGGAAAAATTACAAAACGCGGAAACTGCGTCTCCGCGATTCGAACCCGAGACCTCGACCCCCTGTGCGCCCCTTTAAAGGGGCCCATGGCCCGGACCAGCTGAGCTAGCCCACTTTCTTGATTTTTTTATTTTCGCAAATTGCATATATGCAATGCGATTTTTCTATTTTTTGTATTTTTTGAAAATTCAAAAATTTTTAAAAATTGTTTATTATTTATTTTTGGGCCATTTTTGAAATCTTTTTTTAAAAAATTGAAGTGTTTTCCTATTTATTTTTATTTCTTGAACATTTTCATTATTTATGGAAAATTAGGAAAAATTAGGAAAAATTGAAAAATTGATTATTATCGAGAATTGTTGATTCCGAGGGCAAAAATGGGTGTTTACATGATGTCTTTTGCTTCATTCCATTCGAGGCAAGTCTTTTTTCTAGAGTTATTGTTGCTCTATAGTTCCTCTGTTCTCTTATACTTTTTTTTTGCTCTACTTGAGGCACTTAGGCTTATCAACCATTTTAACATAGGTATTCAGTTGAAAGGCCCTAATCACAAGTTAAAGGTCTAATCTAAGCCTCTAAAAAAATCTTCTGGCTTAAAAACCTCATCATTACGAACATTTTTAGGAAGGAATTAGATTGACGATTCAATTCTGCATCACAATCTTTCACTGTTCTATCCCCTTATTCACAATTATAGTACTCATTCTCCATTTTATCCTACAGCTACTAGGAAAATATCTCTGGTGGAAAAATTTCTCTAAATATTACCCAATTCATGTATTTCCCTACCAAGTCTGGGAATTGTGGCTCACAATTTTGCTGTTTTCCCTTTTAGCATGAATGCAGCAAAATTGACTTTCCTATCTTCTAGTATCCAAAAGACAGCAAATGTCTTCTCAATCTCCTGTACCCAATCCTTAGTTTTCAATTGGGTAATCCACTTTGAGGTTAAGCTCTTTAACTATTCTAATGAACTTATCAAAGTTGATGGGTTCATTGACATTCTTTGCCGTGGAACATTTCATGTTTGGTGTTGTTATGCTACAATCCTACCAAGTGATTCAAAAGCATGTAATAGAAACTATCTCTTTAGTCATCTGAACCCTTCCCCTTGTGGTTGCTGATTTTTGATTTCTTCCTCATTTGGGGGTTTTTACGTCCAGCACCCCTTCTAGCTCCTAATCTGGTGATTCTTTCTTGGAGACATTCTGTTTAAGAAGAGACAACTAGATCTATTTAAGTTAATATCAGTCAAGGTTAGTGTTACGATGTGTAAGTATATACACATATACTACTACACATAATGTGTCATTTATATAACTTAACAGTTGGAATAAATGAAAATAAAATAGCAGTACAATAAAATAAGTTACCCAATAAATAACATCCCCTATTTTCCCACTCTCTTTATGTCTCACCATTTTACAGATCAATATTTAATTTCTCTAAAGATCATATTTTATACTCTGTTGTTTAAAACTTATATCTATTGATCATCACTTAGTTCTAAAGGCTCGTTACCTAAGTCCTTCAGGATCAACAACTTATTATCTATAAATCAAAACCCAATTACCTAAAGATCATTGACTTGTTCTCTATTGATTCCAACTCAAGTTCTTAAAAATCATAAACCTATTCTCTATATGTCCAAACTTAAGTCGCTAAAGATCATGAACATGGGCTCTGATACTATCTAAGCAGTAACGCCCCAAAACCACCAGTTGTGCTACTACTCACCATGTGTCATTATCACATAAGAACATGTTAAAGCTTTAAGATTACTTTGTTACCGTGTAATTCAACAATTCTTGTGAATTACCATTCATTGTCTACAAAACTCTGAAACCAATTTAACATGAATCCATATTCAACATCTAATGTAGCGGAAGTCTATAAAATTCTAAATTAACATTCTCCAGATAGTACGAACTATAGTATCCCAATAATAGAATTCCTTCTAAATTCTAATCGCCATAAACAATAATGATAAACTATCTTCTTCCTCTCTTGTGGTTCATCCAATCTTAAGTTATTTTCTGGGTTATCATCTCTCTCAATACTTACATCTAAAAAAATTTCCCTAAAGGATGAGCAAATGCTTAGTACGTAAACACAAGTACATAGGCATGAACAATTATGAATAGTATTACATGCATTATGCAGTACTTAAACAGTAACAACTATTTCATGATATTATTTAAGCCCACAAGCAACAACAGAGTATTCATGACCCCTTAACACATTTATCAAATTGAAACATGAATTAGTGATGGAATTGCCACTACGGACCATGATCACTTAAACCTTAAACTAGCCTAGATTATTTCCAAACATGACTCTACTAGGGACAACGTTACACAAAGATCATTGGGGTGCTCATTAGGGACCCACCACTACAGGCCCCTAGGTCTAGCCAAGCATAAACAACATACACTTAAATACTTAATCAATCTTGTACTTAATCCATTTCAACAATATATTCTAACTTAAGCAAACATAAGAAATAACACGAATTATACGCATCTTGAATCTTAGCCTTAAGCATGTCTAGTCCTGAACTTAAGTTAAGCTGAAATATATACAACATCAATAAGTCCTCCTTAGTACTAATATAAGAATAATATAATCTCTTAAGTCTCTCAATCTATTAAATTTTCTAAGGTCATACTAGCTATCTAAGTTGCATATAAATTAGCTTAATTAGAAGTTAAATAGATATAAAATTAGGTTATGTTTCACTCAATATGGTTATGTTGGAGGTCATGTAACTTAACACGAGATGGTACACGATTGTGTCAAAGGCTAGTACCTTTCGATGTAGGATTATAATTTTTGCATAAAGCAAGATATGATTGTGTTGGGAGGCTATGTTCCTTTTTATAAGGTCTGAGTTCAGCACAAGTATAACACAATCGTATTGGGAGGCATTGTATCTCTCGGTGACGTCTAGGTTTACCACCATCGAGACATGGCCATGTATCTTTCTATAAGGTTTGGTGTTTAACATGAGCATGACACGGCCATATAAGGAGGTCGTATATCTCTCTATGCAATCTGGGTTTAACATAGTCGAAACATGGCCTTGTTTGGGACGCCGTGCATCTCTCGGTATGTCTTACGAACCCTAATTCCTTTATACCAATTCATCCTAATTTCGATTCTTTTTGTTCTCAGGTTTGATTTATTCCTAGGACATGTATTTTCTAATTAAATTATATGGATTAGAATACTTACATGAAATTTCTATGAATCGAATCCTTAATCCATTGATTTTTGTACTCGTTATGTCTTGTCTTTGATTCGTATCTTAATTGAAATGAGCAATGAAATTGGTTAAGTTTTCTATTTCACAAGCACAATAATCATGACATCATTAAGTCCCTTTACCTGTTTTTCCTTGTAATTGTCCTAGTGGATCGTTAGGTTGCCTTACTCTCTTAAGAGTAATTTTTTTTCCTTTTGTTTACTATTTCACTACATAAAATGGCAAATGGGACTCTCTAGGTTAACTTAGGTATTTATACCCTTTGTATAAAATGACCCATTTGTCTTCATTTTATGTACATTTTCCACCCTTAATCTTAACTTTACATTATAATATATATTAATATAAAATTAAAATTTTGGGTATCTACATTTTTAGACTCATGACCGAGCTTCCTAAGGCTTTTGCTGCTGAATGGGGTATTAAGTTCATTTAAAAGAAAAAAATGTGTTCTTAATATTGCTTTGATTTGGTGGTAATTTTATCATCAATTATTAAGGTGGAAAAAGGGTAAGTTGGGGCACTTTTTTTTAAAGGTAAACATGACTTCAGTAGTTTGATTTCCTAATTTTAAACTTTTTCTAAAATTTGATTTTGGAATATTTTTAAACTAAATCAAATCAAATTAAATTATTATTTTTAGTTTAATTCATTTTGTTTTGATTTAAACCGAAAGCTAGAGGAATATGTTATTACTCAAATCTTTTATATTTGTATGTTCTTTTTTTTTTTCGATAAAAACTATGTCCCAAATTATTGTATTTATTATTTTTTATTTTTGCATTAAAAATGCTATATCATTGCCACTTTTAGATATTTTTATATAAATATATAATTTTAACTGCTCTATGTATAGTGTATATGTCATGTAATTATTTATATAATTTTGATTTATTTAATGTAATATATAAAATTAATTTTTTGATTCAATTGGAGATAATTAAACCAAAATCAAACGAAATATTTTGGTTTAAAAAATTTCAAAACCAAAACGAAAGCATGAAACCAAAAAGACCCAAAATTTTTAAATTTTTTTTTTTTTTTTTTTCCGACTTTGTTTATGGTACCTTTCCTTAGTGCTCTTTTCAATCCAAAAATTAAACTACTTGCCTTTAGAACTAAAAACTAGAATGCATTCCATTATTTGGTTTAGGCATGGAATATTTTATCAAGCTATTTGCAAGGGTAGCTATTATTTTAGATTATATAAAATTTAAATTTTGCATTTAGAGTAGAATGCGGGGGGGTCAGGAAGCCAACTCGGTTTAATTGATTTTGTGTGGATTGGGCTAGAAAAATCGAGCTCCAATTAATTGTAGGTTTTTTAGCCCATCTCACATGCCCCCTAGCCCAAGCGGGCCAACCCAATGTGGGGGGGTTGGTGTGGGATTTTTAAAAAAAAAAAGATAAAAAAAAGTAGACCAAAAAGTTGACGATTTAGCCAGAAGTGAATAAAGTGACATGCATGACAAAAAAAACAAAGTTACAAAACCTTCTTCAGTCTTTACCATCGCCCTACTTGAACTTTTTAAAAATCCCCCTTTTTATTTCTACTTTGGAAAAGTCACTTTTGTTTCCATTTCCTTTTTGGGTTTTTTTTTTCTCTAATATGTGAAAACCCCTAAAATGCAAAGCCCTTTCCTTTACCTTTATTGATATTATGACTCTTCTTTAAGAACTATTAGCCATGAGGGGCAAGCGTCCATAGGCAAATATTTCATTTTGATTAAAAAAAATTTAAAAATTTTTTATCCATTCACATTATGTTTGTATTTTTCCCATTGATATGCAATAATGCATAAAAATAACCAATAGTTTCCCTATGGCTTTGGTTTTGTACTATAGTACGAGACTTTCTTAATTGTTTTTCCCTAAATAAATCTTTCCACGGTTTTCTATGGCTTTTTTGTGGTGGAGCAAAAAAATCCGAAAAAAATTAGCTTGTCTGAGTGAGTTTAAAAAAAATTATATTTTAAAAAAAATTATTGTGGTTTTTGCGAGTTGGCTTGCGAGGCAGTTTAGGCCAATTTCTCCAACCCACATTAGGTGAGGGCCAACGTGGATCGATCCATTTTCCCTGCATTTCCGATTCTAGTTGCATCTACCATTATATGGATATAAATAACAAACTAATAAAAAAAATTAAATTATAACTAATTAATTAATCAATTTAGTCTTTAATGTAATAAAGTCTAATTAATTACCAACTATTTTTAATGATATACAAACTTGTATTCCTTTTGAAAAATGAAAAAGTCACTAATTATTATTTTTTATTGTTACATAAAAACTTCATTGCTATTAAGGGGTGAACGGATAAAGGATGGTTAGGATATGGTGCTTTTTTTGTACTTTATCCCATAAGGTACAATTTCTCAAATTTTAGAAACAAAACATATCTTATAGTATCCTAAAACTATCTTGGAATTTGTTTATGTAAAACTTATAAGGTATATAGTATCATGTGGAATTGTAAATTTTTTTTTTTTTTTTTTATAAATTTCAAGGTTATGTTATGTTATATATATATATATATATACAATATGTGTGTGATGTTACAAGTATTTCATATGTAAAATAAAAAAAATCTAGTCATTATTTTTAAGTTTTATTTGATATTATTGCTTAGTAAATAAGAAAAAATAATAGAAAACATAAAGTGGAGAGAAGCAATATTAGATTAGCCAAAAAACATAATATTGTTATTTATTATTTATTTATAATATTATTTAATAATTTTTTATAAAATTAGTATAAAATATTTTAAAACTTATACCTTCTATACTTTAGAATATGGGGTTCTAGATACGTATTGGGTAAAAAGACTTCATATTTGCATCTTATCACGTGGGAGCAAATTCTAAATTTTTTTTTATACTTGTAACTTATACTGTGACCTTTAGTATCAACCTAAAACTTACACAATCAAGCGAATATCCTAAATATCTCCCTTATTGCTATAATAATAGTGTTTGATAAGAACATTTTTAGAAAATTAGTGAAAAATATTCTTAGTGGGAAAAATATAACTAAACAAGGGAGGAACCAAATCTAAAAAATGGGCATACCTCCATTAGTGCAGCTAATAGGAAAACAAAAATGGACTATCTCAATTCTCACTGTTAAAGGCTCTACGGTTTTACTACTAGTAAGGTTATTATTATTATTATTATTATGTAAACCAATGGTAGAACTATAATCAACGATGGGTGGGGTAGGGCCACTTCGCGGTTTAGTTTGATCAAGCTATGATTGATTCCGGCTTGGTCCGTGCTTGGGCATTAGGAGTAGACATCTCTAAAGGGTGAGAAAACGATTATTTTATTTATGAAGGAAATAGGAATCATAAAAGTTGGTCAAATGGATTACAATAAATCCCAACCATCGATGGGGCTACTCTACTTCATGGCGAGTTTGATCGAGCTACGATTGATTCGGACTTGGACTATGCTTGGCTTTCCAAAGGTAACAAAATGAATATTTTTATCTACAAAGGAAATTAGAATCTTAAAAGTTGGTCAAATGAATTACAATAAATTTGGCTTCAGTGTTTTTGATTGTGAATTGAAAATATTCGGAGAAGAAATAGCTTATAGGTTATGAAAGTGTTGGCCTATATTTTTTTTAATTTCTAAACTAAGTAAAGACGAATTAAAATACTTTATAAAACATTCAAACATAATACGACCATATTTGTATCAATAGATTCTCACTATTTCAAATCAATTTTAAGTTAAAACTAGTGGTCCATCATGTTTTTTCTTTTCTATGCCTTGCGAAATTCATAGTGAGGCTTTGTGAACTATGCGATCGGCAGAGCAATAGCCAATATGAAAATATTGGCTTATTTTTTTTTAATTTCTAAATTATCAAATAGAGACGAGTTAAAACACCTTATAAAACATTCAAGTATAATATAGTCCTATTTGCATCAATAAGTAGATCATGTTTTTTTCTTTTTATAAGCCTTGCGAAATTCACGGTGAGGCTTTGTGAACCGTGTGATCAGCGGAGCAATGGCCAATATATGGCTCTGAACCGGTTCACATTGGATTCCAAGTTCGGTCTGAGTTCTAAACCGGTGATAAGCAGGTCGACACTGTGTAGACGTTTTGGTCAAACCTTTTCTTGTTCATTTTACTTCCTTTAGCTAAACAAAGCTCCCTTTTGCTCGGGACTTAGAAGAGTGTGCAAATGGACAATACTGGCGCACAAACTGCCACGTCACATCCCGCTATGACTCCTTTTTTTGATTTTCCAAAAAGGGCTCCACTTAACAGGCGCTTCCTACCGGATAGGTCGATAGGAAACCCTTCCTAAAGTGCATTTTCGTAATTAAACTCAACATGCGGTTTTTCCATTTTGTCAATCGAAAAGGCGATTCGCGTTCTCGTTCTCCTTCTCCTTCTCCTTCTGTCTCCAACTGCGATTTGGTCTCTCATGGCTTAAACTCGTCCGATACGAATTGCATAGCTGAAAAAAAATTACATTACAGTCGTATTACCCAAACATGTCCCCTCGAACGAGGAGGAGAGCGTTTCCTAAAGTTGTTATAGAGAGAGACAGTGACTCTGAAGAAAGTTCTTCCTCTGAAGAGGAGGAAGAACAAGAGGAAGAAGAAAACCAAAGAGGAAGTGGAGGAAGAATCGGAGAGTGAACAGGATGCGAACAAAAAGGAGGAGACTTTTGAGGCTGATACAAAGAAACAAAAAGCACCCATTACTATTAGTCTTAAGAAAGTTTGCAAGGTCATACCTTTTAGCCTTTTCACTGTTTTTAGTTTTTACTGTATATTAGGTTTTAGGTTTTATGATGTTAGTGAATGTTTTGATTTAATGTCTGTAGGTATGTAAACGGCCTGGACATGAAGCAGGATTTAAAGGAGCAACGTATATTGATTGTCCAATGAAACCGTGTTTTCTCTGTAAAATGCCTGGTGTGTAACGTAACTAATTAATATTGTTTTGTTACTAGTTCGTGATTTAACATGATGATAGTTATGGCTATTCCCTCGTTCCGGTTCGGTTTTATAGCGTCACTAATGATGTCGGGCACTAGTTAAAAGAGCAAAGAGAGAAAAAATTCTTTTCATATTTTCAACATTTACTTTACTTTCAAAAGGTCAATTTTTTTTAAGCTCTTAACGCATAGCTCGGCATTCATTAGTAAGTATTAAAATAAAACACTGGGACTGTCGGTACTTAAAAGCAGTTGTGCTATGCTAGGCTAGTGCTAACATGGATGATAAGTTATGGTGTCAGTAAGCGGGGGTTTATTGTTGATGTCTTGAAACTAAAGGGATTAAGAATAAAGAAAAATGGGGAAATGGATGTATGCTACCGAAGAGTTAAAAGATGGAGGGAAAAAAAAAAATTGGTTGCAATTTTGGTGAAGAGGAAATTCTTTGCCTCAACCTCAATAGAAGATTCATTGAAATAACATTCGCTTCCGTTGAGGAATGTGCTTTCCCACAAACATGAAAAATATTTTTCCTGAAACAAGCAGGTTCTCTCATAGGTTTATTTTCTTTGATATTTTTGAATTGTTTACTCATGTTTTTTATGTTTTACGTGTGATTCTATGTGTTGAAGGCCACACTACAATGACATGTCCTCACAGAGTGGCTACTGAGCATGGAGTTACTCCAGCACCCCGAAAAAATACTACAAAGCCTCTGGAATATGTCTTCAGCCGTGAGATCAGTCCACAAATCCCTAAGGTAAGCAAATTTATATATTTTATCGTAGAGAGTACCTTTTTCTGGTTTTTTTCTTTCCTTTCTTTATTACATTTTAATCAATTTATTTTTTTTCATTTACTTGTATGCAGTTCCATTGTTTTATTGACGGGACTGTTCCTTAAGCTAGCTGGATTTAGAGCTATATTTTCCTACTCTTCTTGCAAGATTTCATATGTTGGGATTGTACATGATACGTTATCTCTAGATTTCTTTATGATGAGTAAATTGTTGTTATTTTTGTTGTAGGAGTGATAGTAACAATTTAAACCTTGCACTTTGAGATGGTAACTTTTAGGACCTCAAATGATGATGACCGTCCATAATGTTTCAGATGTTTTACTTGTTGGTTTTGTCAAATCTTTTATTTTTCATAGCTTGATTGGTCCCTCTAATATTCGTTATCCTTTTGTCCCATCATAATGCTGTACCAGATTAAGCCAGCTTATGTAATTCCGGATGAAGTAGATTGTGCAGTTATTAGATACCATAGCAGACGAGTAACTTGCTTGGAGTTCCATCCAACAAAGAATAATCTTCTTTTGTCAGGGGATAAGGTGAGCGTTATACAATTTTACTATTTGGTTCAATTGTGATGGTTGTGGAATATGGTTTATTGACATGAGTGCTTATGTCACCACTTTGCCATGAAAGAAAGGACAACTTGGAATTTGGGATTTTGATAAAGTTTATGAGAAGATGGTTTATGGGAATATACACTCATGTATACTCAACAACATGAAGTGAGTAACATTTTTTTTTGGCGCCCATTTTGTATTGAACATATATTAACTCTTTTTGGGATTTTTTTTTTTTTTTTGGGATAAGTGAATCTATATTAATATTTCCCAAAGCCTCCATGAAATTTCTGATGGTGATGGAGTTCTGTCAGGTTTAATCCTACCAATGACGGTTCAATATATGCAGCATCCTCAGATGGAACAATTAGTCATACGGACCTGGAAACTGGGATATCTTCTTCTTTGATGAACCTTAACCCAAATGGATGGCAGGTGAGGTTTTCATCAACTTGTAAATGGTTAGTGTTGTGGATTTTTTTTCTTGAGGTGGCAACCTATCGAAGTTAGAGAGCTTGAAAAGCTAGAACCTGTTATATTTGAATTTTAATAGATAATTGTATTCAATAGGGCCCAAGCAGTTGGAGGATGCTTTATGGAATGGATGTCAATGCCGAGAGAAGCCTTGTTCTAATTGCTGATAACTTTGGTTTTCTCTATCTGTGAGTTACTTTTATAGCTATAGCCTTGGTAAAATTTTATGATATTATCAAAATTGTACCCATTTAATTGGAGCTGATGATACTTTCACCATCATCTGCATTTTGCTTGAGGTGCCTAGTTCACTTGAGTTTATGGGGTGATTATGAACCTTGATAAGATTGTTCCCAGTCCATAGATATCTTCATTATCATCTGCATTATGCTTGAAGTACCTAGCTTCCTTGAGTTCATGTAGAGATCAGGTGAAATTGCGTTGATAGATGCTACAGAAGACTAATGGTACGTATCTACTGGTACTGGTGTGTATTCTTGGCCTAGGAACGTCTCCATGCTGAGTCATGTTAATGTGTGTTTATAAGAGCTCATTAATCCTTTGTACCTTTTTTTTCTCTTTGGTGATCAATGCCTATGTATGAGCTTGAATTGATCGAATGAGGAAGGGTATAATTTATGGCAAAGTTTTTCTAAACAATTCATTTAACAGTAGAAAACCAAAAAGAAAGGTGGAATAGAGGGGTAAGAGGATAATTGTCATAGCTGTTCGGAAACTATGGGAATGTAACTAGTGAAGGGATTTAGATTCTTTTTGTAAAACTGATCTTTTATCATTCTTGCCTCTTGTAGGGTGGATACTCGTTCCAACAACAGAACTGGGGGGGCAGTTCTGATCCACAAGAAAGGTAGCAAAGTTGTTGGACTCCACTGCAATCCTGTGCAACCTGATCTTCTGCTTAGCTGTGGAAATGATCACTTTGTAAGCTCCGTGAAATGAATGGTTGTCTGACCTATGACTGAAAATACTGGAGGGATTTTTTGACTGCTTTTAGCTAGAATTTCTGTGGGACCTTTGTTGTTTGTTCTCTAGTAAAAATTTTTTAGATGTTCTTTGGTGCTTTGATTGAACAGTGTGTGCAATATTTTTCACTTTTGTCAGCAACAATGATAAGGGATGCAGTATCCTTGTTCTTGATGTGTGTACCATTTACATTCCGCTATATGCAAATAAAAAGACAATAAGAAGTCTGCATGAATTAGTAATATCATCCATGTTGGCATCTAATTGCTTGGTACATAAATAAATACAGAGAGTGGGTAAATGTAAACATCACCAATGACAAGTACTGCACATGCTCCTTTTTCTTGTTTGTTTCGCATCCACTGAACATGTTATGCCTTTTTTTTCTTTGTTGCAGGCCCGTTTATGGGATATGCGCAAACTACAACCACAGCATTCCCTCTATGATCTTGCCCACAAACGTGTAGTTAATTCTGCATCCTTCTCTCCTTTTTCTGGATGCAAAATTTTAACGACTGCTCAGGATAACAGACTTCGTGTATGGGATTCTATCTTTGGCAATGTGGACAGCCCAAGTCGAGAAATTGTGCATAGTCATGATTTCAACCGGCATTTGACCCCATTTCGGGCTGAATGGGATCCCAAGGTCTTGTATCTTTTCTTTTGAGGACTCCTGCTTTCCCGTGTTTCTCCCTAATTTTAGAAATCCTTCACTTGCAGGATCCATCGGAGTCTCTTGCAGTCATTGGTCGTTATATCAGTGAAAATTACAATGGAACTGCTCTTCATCCAATTGATTTCATAGACACCAGCACAGGGCAATTAATTGCTGAAGTAATGGACCCGAACATCACAACTATCAGTCCCGTAAACAAGCTACATCCACGGGATGATGTCTTGGCTTCTGGTAGCTCAAGGTTGGTATATTTTTCATTACCATTTATTCTTATCTGCATGGGCCAGATCATGTGGACTTGCTATTGGTGGTCCAAGACACTCATGTACAACCTGCCTTTAACTTTGGCCAGTGCAACAGTCTTTGACTTTTGATTGATCAAATTATAAGTTGATTGTTTGTAATTGAGAAGCCTGCCTCTTAGTATGTGCTAGCAGCCTTTCGCTTATAAATTGGGGATTTTTTTTCCTTATATTTTTTATTTTAAAGTTGAATCCAGGATGTGGTTGATAGTTTTCATTCTTTTGTGAAAAAAATTGAATTCTATTGTGCAAATTGTTACTTAATCTTGGTATTCACAGGTCTCTTTTCATTTGGCGGCCAAAGACTAGAGATGAGTCTTTGAAGGAGAAGGAAGAAAGGAAGATTGTTGTATGTGTGCAGGGCAAGAACAAGAAGCGGGAGAAAAATATGGAGATGATAGTGATTCTGACGATGATGGTTGCAGCGCCAAGGGCAAAAAGGCAAAGTACAAGAAACCAGTTTTGGAGTTAGCTTCCAGCAGTGGGCGAAAGGGGAAATCCTGAAATTTATGCATCAGAGAATGATTGGTTTTGCTTTTCTTAATGGAGCCATTTTTTGGAAGATTGGCATTGGCAACCCATCTGCATAAAGGTTGCTAGAAGCCTAACTTCTAACTGGCTGAGGAAAAATGTCATGGATTTTATCTATGAGAAGAGGCTTTCCACCATCTTTCCTTTGCCGTCATTTTGGTTAATTTTGTTGGCTCCAGTGGTGTTGATTCTAGATGGCATTCTGATGATGTAACAAAGCATTTTTATTTGGTAGTAAATGGTCATTTTGTACATGGTCTTGGACAAGAAATTTACGTAAAATTCAAATCAGTTTGGTTGTGGATGCAATTTCGAATGCTGTTTCTGATGACATCAAATTTGTAGAGCGTGGGTGGTCACTGATAGCAGTTGATGATTGGAGAGAGTAAATATTATAAGAACCTATTTTGAACCATTTGCTAAGAGGTTGTGACAATCAGAACGATCCCACTGCATACGTCGTACAAGAGCCGTAAGCGTACGTTCACCTAGTAGAAGTGGTGGAATTATTTCAGCTGCAACAGCTATTTATGTTTTCTATTTCTATTCACTCAAGTTCTAGTCGCGTTGATCCAATCATGATATCTAATAAAGGAAAACAAGGTTTCATTTTCTATGAGATAAGTTCTAAAGGCAACTTGATACAAATACAAATTGAACCCTGCTCAACTTGCATTCATTCAGCAAGAAAAAAGGAAAAGAACAAGCATTTTCCAGGTGCTCGATGGAAATGAACAGACTTATTCAGAGTGAAGATGATAACATATTCATCGTCCTAGTGAATTGCAACTAAATTGTATATACACGTTCTTGGAAAATTTTCATTGTCGAACGTGCCTCAAACCACCACCCTACACGGGGAGCCATCCGAACTCATAATTCCAGCCGCCTCTTGTCGATTTTCTTGAAATTGTCGTTATTTAATCATATGTGTTGT
Source organism: Laguncularia racemosa (assembly GCA_037954665.1). Classification (NCBI taxonomy): domain Eukaryota; kingdom Viridiplantae; phylum Streptophyta; class Magnoliopsida; order Myrtales; family Combretaceae; genus Laguncularia; species Laguncularia racemosa. The sequence continues at coordinate 13,561 of JBBMOL010000126.1, forward strand.
ATGTGCTTTTGCACCATAAGCGAGACTCAAAACTTAAATCGCCGCGAAACCACTGGCCAATGTTTCAGCATCCGTGTTATGCTTATGACCTGTAAAAGTATTCAAAGAGATTGATAAGTTCTAATTTGGCGATAACACTTTGAGATTCCGACGATAATATATATGATAATCGTAAGACTTTTTATCATAACAGATATAATGAAAAAGCTCGAGGAGAAAGTTCACTGAAAGACAAACATGAAATTGTTGGATGTTATGAATTGATTTGAAAGTTGAGAGTTCCGTCAGATATACGTACTCAATGGAACTCTCTGGACGAAGAAGCACGCGGCGATCACAATATAGCATAGGAAGAGGACTGCTCCTTTGATATAGTGAGAAGTTCCATCCTGAAAATTACAGAAGAATTGAGTGTTTTTGCTGATAAGTGTGAGGGAATTCCTTTTTTTTTTTTTTTCATCAACTTGAAAGGGCTAGCTGATCCGAAATCCAACCTGAAGCGCGAAGGTGGTGACCAATATTGTAAAAGCAAGCGAACCAGTTTCGACAAGACTGAAATCAAGATCCATACGATTACCCATCATCCATGAAACAACGACGCATAGAGGAACCTGAAAGATATGTCTTAACTTTAGATAAGCTGGTTGTGGGTGAAAGTAACCAAAAAGCAGAATGCCGGATTAATTCTTTATCTTCATGGGATATTTCAATGAACTATAGATTGATGTGGTTTTTATATTTATGGACGATGGATGGACTTCCCTTGCAACTTCTAGGAAATCGATCTAACAAAATTTCTTGGAGATGCATCAACAATCCTGTCATAATTTTTACTTACCACAAACATGGAAATTTGAGTTGCAGATCCTAGAGCCACACCCAAAGAAATATCCTGCATAAATTAAATCAACGTACACTTAAAAGGACGTGGACACCACTTAAAAAATACATGTCATAATTATGAAATTCTTAATTTTATTTGAAAGGATCCGGGAAGAGGATAATATTTTTACTGTTTACCCCTTCTTTCTTCTTTTACAAGTAAATCTCTAGCCACCAGTTAAAAACTCTGGTTCCGCCATTAGTTCTAAGTAACATGATACCATTTTGTTCAGGTTATCAACATACCAGTTTGTTCTTGAGTGCGAATATGATGGAGCCGGCATGTTCTGCTGCATTTCCCACGATTGGTAACAAAATCACACTGATAAAGCTAACTGAGATTCCCCAGGAACTTGATGCAGCCTAACATGGAGAAAGACAATATCGTTAGTTCTTAATAGAAAAATCAATAGGACAACCAGGAAGATAAAAAAATATGTCATTTTTTTTCTTTGGTAATTTCTCTGATTTGGGTTATTCTCATGATAAATTTGATGTACCGAAAATATTAAATATGTAATTGGTAAGAACTTTTTTCTTACATTTGACCCAATTCATATCAATCTTATTAGAGAAATGTAGTTGTATTATAAATTAACACATATTTAGGAAAATGAACAAACCGAATTGAGTCAAATAGTATTTAATTTAAACATTATGTTACTTGAAAATTCAAAGCATTTAATCAAGCTTAAATTTTAGAGTTGAATATAGCTGGACTTAATCTATTTAGGCTCGTTTAATTACAAAATTATATTTCTTTTAATCAAATTAACACCAAAAATTTGATATACACTTATTCATACTCAATTAAGTATATCGAATCAAGCTCAACTTAGTAAGTTACCAAAATAGTTTGAGTTTCAAATTACCTCAATTATAATTACATGGAACTTAGAGCATATATTAACCCAAGCTAGGCTAACTTACAAACCAATTTGATTCACTTACAGTGTATACCTATATATATATATATATGCATGTACAAAGCATACATGCACTTAGGTCTATATTACGTTATAGGTATCCATGTACCTCTATTGTGCCGACGACATACTCAGATAATAAGGCTATGACCAATGTCATGCCAACCAACCAACAAAACGCACTCCAAAATCCTATTATTGCCGTTTCTTCCTCTTCCTCATCTACCTGTTGGTAAAAAAAAAAAAGGAGTTAGCCCCATTTTTTCAATCTTTTCCCTTAAAAATCAATACTGTTTCTTTTTCTTCTTAATTTTTAATTTTTCTTCCCTTTACTTATAGTTATGTTTGTAGAAATTGTAATAATAATAATAAGTGAATTATTATTTTCACCTCTTGTGCCTCAAATAACTGTCTATGTGTCTTCAATTGGAAGAATATATAGGCAACGTAAGCTATTAGCATGACGACACTGCTAGCTCTTGATAACTGTAGGGTATACTCGGTAGCAGTGATGGGAGTAGCCCTAGAATATCTGAACATCAATGGTAATAAATGGCAAAGCAATCCCAGCAGCAATAGCAGTGAATTTACATCAGCCTGTTTCTGTTCAATTGCAAAAAAAAAAAGAAAAGTTACTTTATTAAGAGCATATCTTAGAGATATGAGATGATTTTTTTTAAATAAAAAACCAAAACATTAGGGACCTTAGGTTAAAAATATAAAAGAGAAAGAGTTGCTAAATGTATTTTGCATGTCTATTTCCTTCAATGGAGAAAGTACATGTCAAAATATAGATATGTAAAATGAAAACAAAAAAATGTAAAAACACAGTGCATCCCCCATGCATAAGCATATGTTATCTTGACGAATCATAACAATAAATGAGTAATGACAGAGCAGTGAGAATAGCGTGTAGAGAATGTATTGAAATAATAATGGTAATAATAATAAATAATATATGTATTATTCTTACACGATCATATCTTTGCTCCTTCTTGAGATTGGCCAAGCCACCAAAGAGGAGAGAGCTGCCAAGAACAAGGAGGAGGTTGGAGAGGATGGAACCCAGTAAGGAGTACTTCACTACGTTAATCTTGTTCTGTCGAAGTGCAAATAGTGCTATTATTAACTCTGTTGCATTCCCACATGTTGCATTTAGAAGCCCTCCAACTGCATTCATCATATAAAAAGTATGTATAAATATATAAAATTTCCAAACATTAATCAAAGTGGTTAATTATTTATATTTGACTAAGGTGATAAATAGTAAAATTATAGATTAATTACCTGTTGGACCAGTGAAGTAAGCAATTTGCCTGGTATATTTGAAGAAAAAGAGAAATTAAATATAAAAATATGATGAAGTAGGTCTATGAAAATAATAATAATAATAATAATAATAAAGGCTTCATATACATATACGTATGTTCATTAAAATTGAATTATAAGAAAAAAGATATTAAAGTATACATAACAAGATATAGGTATCTATTTTATGTATATTTTTCATAGATCATTAAGATAGATATAAAGAGTGAATGCAATAAAGAATTTCATGGGATAGCTCGACTATTATATATGGATACGTACTCAGTGAGGAAGCTGACACGTTCAGCCAGCGGGGTAAGTCCAAGCAAGCTCAAAGCGAAAATCCAAGCCTGCTCGGTGCACACAAATAAAAGAGCTATCAAAAGCTAGCTAGGAACAACGTTAAGGGGAAAGAAAAAAAAGAATTGGTGCAACGACATATATGTCAATATATATATATAGAAAGAGAGAGAGAGAGAGGTTTATAATATACTATAGCTAGTTAGAAATAAAATAATCCCAAATAATGAATATTGCTTTCATAATGATAATATAGAACGAACGTTTATAGTTTGAAATGGTTTCCTCGTTCTAAGTGATGATAATATTCTAATTCTACCATACATGAGATTATGTATTTTTGCTGCGTAAAATGGTTTTAGAATTGAATTTTATCCTAGATACATGCAAGAGTTCAAATGCTTTGTTTCTATCTCTTTGCACAAATGATTTCCATATCCTATATATATAGCGGGAGCCGTGAAAGCTGAAATATAATTTTATACCTTGGATACATGCACTAATACCATTAAAACTTCTCTAATATTGTATTATTTGGCTTTATTCCTAAAATCTGCCCAAAACTCATCACATGCTCATCTTGCTTTACAGAAAAGAGTCACTAGTCACTACTACTCACTCTACCAAATTTGTAGAAATCGGCGGCAATAGCTAGAGGAATGGCTGGAAAGAGAATGGCAAGCTTAGTCCCAAGTATCACTTCTTGCAAATTGGTCAGCACTCTTCTGGCCATTTCAGACCTGACTTTAGACAACAACATCGGATCCGATTTCTTACGTAAAACCGAGGAAGACATGTTATGTGGTGAACGCCCATTATGCGTTATTATTATTCCATTTCCACCTAATAACTCCTTCCCATCATCCGAGCCTTTAACTTCCCCGACATCGCCGCGATCGCCACCGTCGTCACCTTCGCCATCTCCGGCACTACCACTCTCCAAATTCCACACCTCCTCCCGAAAGTCCATAATTTGAACTACCTACTCCGATCCCTGCCCAAAGAAATAAATTAAAATCAAATAATAATATTAAACTAAAATCAAAGATTTATAATTTATGGTGGGAGTAGTGTATAAATGAAAATTAGAATGCTATATAGGGAAATATGAGATCATAAGAACTTGGTTGATAGGGCTGACAGTACCGTTCAGGTGAGTAATTTCCAGGAATTTTCGCTCGTTGTTGTCTTCTTTGCATGAACTTACACGTACTTAATAAGCTTCGTAGAAGTGTTACTCAAAATGTTGGGAGGTTTCTAACTTGGTGTGTTTTTGGCTACTAGCTAGTTTTGAAACGTACTCAGTATTTTCATCGGTTACTTCTGCCATCTTGTCCGATGCTTATGTAGTATAATAAACTTTCTTCATGGTTTTACTTTTACAAATTAAAAATAATGTATATATATATATATTTAAATTCTGTAATAGCATCTTCAATATGCTAAAATTGCAATTCCAAATTTCATTCTCTTTTCCATATTTAAAAGTATTTTTAGAAATCGGTATTGGAATCCACGATTTTAACTTTAAGAAAGAATTCAATTCCACTTTTGGGGGACGCAGTTGTGATTTAATTCTATTTCATTAATTATATTTAGTAGAGCTAGGCAAAAAAACTAATTAAATCATAAATTGAATCGATTTGAATTGAACCAAAATACAAATTAGGTTTCAACCATCTTTTTAGGTTTTAAAAAAATTATGAATTGAACCAATAAGTTTTTTTACTAAACTAAACCATAAGACCTTAAGAAGTAGAAATAAAAAAAAGAAGAAAGAAAATGATGCTAAAAATCTAAAGAATGCATAATGAAAAAGATAATTCTATTTTACCTATTTAATTTTCTCATTCTATTTGGTTTTTATCAAATAACCCACTACTTTTCTATTTTTTATTTTTACTTAAATTCTAATATAAAAACTAGAATTACCTAAAAAGAGATAATAAAACTTTGTTAAATATATTAAATGGGCATTAAAGATAGTAAGTAATACCAAAGAAATGATAATAATTTTTTTTATGTTAAGTATAATTTTTCATGATTTATTAACTTATATATAAGAAAAACATGTGTAAAAATGATTTGAATCATGAATTGGACTTTTTTTTTTTTTTTTTAGGTTTGAAAAATTTATGAATTGAACTATATAGTTAGGTTTGATTTAAGAAAAAAAAGAACAAATCATAATTAGTTCGATTTGATTCAAAAGGCGAATTATATTGAAATGAGCCGTGCCTACCTCTAATATTTACTCTAATAACCTTTTTTAAACTTTATTAATATATATTATTACATTTATGAATGAAAACTATTTTTATCAAATACCACTATATATACAATCTATTATTTCATTCCAAATATACTATAATTAAATATAATATAAGAATAAAATCAACAATTCTATAGATAATTTTAAAAATAGGAATGGAGTTGGCATTTCCTTACTAATTCTATTATATTTCATTTTAGTCTATTTTATTTCAGATCATTTATGTATATCAAATATAACATAAATGTGTGTCTTTATATAAACTTTAAGTATGCTTAGTCTTTTATATATATATATATATATATGTATGTATGTACATATATAGAAATCGAGCGTTTAAAATCCCTATTTCTTAGAAAAAAAAGTAACTTTAGATATTAAATTATTGATTTATCATTAATAAGTAGTTAAAAAAAATCTTAAACTAAAAATGTATAGAAAAACTATAAAAAGACAGACTACACAGTTTCCATTTTTACTCTTTGATTTTTGAATAGTTATATATATATCACCAAAGGACATAACAGAATTGCATCTAAATGTTTAATTTCAATAATAAAAGACTAAGTACACCTAAAATAAACATAAAACAATGTATTTATAGATTACTTTCGAGTAGACTAATAATACATTTTCTACCTAAAATTAATCGAATATGGTTAAAATATATTCAAAAGTTGATATATATTCGCTTGCAGAAGCATCATTTTATAATCATGCTAAATTCTATGACGTAGCCATTTTATCTGAAATGTTATATATATATATATATATTATAGAAACATCTTTCCAAAAGTAATGGTGCCCAACCAGCCGATGCATATATAATGTCACGTGCCGTACTCATCCGACAAAGAGATCGAACAAGCTATCTACAGTACTTTTGTGCACGCCACCGACTTAAGGTTTTTCAAATATTTATTTAAGATAGCATTAATCTAATAGAGTTTAAATTCAAATCATTTAAATAATTTATCAAATTAATCTCAAATTTCATGATATTTAATTTAATTAAAAGTTATAATTTTAATTAAATCAATATGTCATTTTAAGTAATACAGATATAAATATATTATAATTAGATATTACAATTGATTAGCTATTAAATATAATGATTGAAAACTCTCTATTGCATTGTTTAGTTAAAACTATGAGTTGTTTTTCATATTTGATTCTATAGGGTTTTGGCAATTCTCTCACTCTCTCTTTGTGAAAAAAAAAAGACCTAAATTTTCAAGCTAAAGAGTTTAGTGCATAAAAACGTTAAGATTAGTACTTATTGTTTCTAAAATTTAGTTGTATCTTGTAAAAGGTATGCATAAATTCATAATAAACTTTACATAAAACTTTGTAAGAAAAGCATTTAATGTATCTCCAAGTTTAGAAATATTTTTTCTATAGCAAATGTGATTTCCTAATATAAGTGAGAGCAAATGTTTAGATACAAATATATATAATAGCATACGATATCTAAAAATACAAGCTCGTTGGATTAGCTGGTTGTGGTTTTATATTAGCTTATAAATGAAGATTATCGAGTGGACTATTTCATTAAATATTGATGAAATGACGGTGCAATTCATCTGTTTTATATTTAACATAAAGGAAGCCAACTTAAAGTTATAATCGAATGAGAGACAGAGAGATTGAACCTTGGCATACGCCACGGTTGTGTGAAGTACTATTGCTTTTTAATTTTACCAAATTGCCTTTTTAAGTGATAATGGCAAATTTATTACATCAACTTTCCGTGCTTTTTTTTTTTTTTTTTTAATTTTGTATTTGTAGTTTAAAATTATTAAATATTATGTCTAATTAAATTTCTACTTATTAAATTTCATATTAAAAGTTTGAATTTATTAAAATTTTTACTTGATTAAATTTTTATTTATTAAATTTACAATCCTCATAAGAATATGTAACAAATATCCATTAATTAAAAAGTACAAGTTAAAGATAAGATAATAAAATGAACAACCATAAATTTTGATTGAACATTTTTTTTAATAAATCCTCTACACTCAAACTTTTGAAAAAAAAAGATTTATTAGTTGATATAGGCATATTATGCACACATGGTAAATAAATACTAATAAAATTTTGACATATACGATAGTAAAATCAGTAGTTTTTAAAACAATTATCATCCATATTTTATATTATTATATATCAAAATTTTATTGATATTTATATACTATATATATATATATATATATAACACATAACATATTTCAACTATTGAGTCTTTTCTCCCTTTTGAATAGCTCAGTCCAATATACACGAGGCCAAGATACATTGCCAGACCAACATTTTCTGTCTTTCTAGATATGTTGCCTTTGAAGAGAATCGACGAAGACCTGGCAAAAGGCAAAATTGCACATTGCCTTTTCATATGAGAGTATACTAGGCATGTTTCATTCTTTGGGTATAGTAGCTGTTCTATCGATAAAACTTGTGAGATTTCATTTTATATCTTCATTCATATTTCCATTTTATCACACATGACCAGATATACTCAAAAGAGTATAAGTGGGGCTTGAATTGGAGCTGTCCTTAGTATTGTTGCAGCAATTCAATTTTCAGTAGGCTTATTTTGTGCTACCTAGTTATCATACATCTAGTTGGTAGAATAACATATAATAAGAGTAGAATTATAATATTTAAGAAATAAAATAAAGAATTGGTAGTTATTATTTTAATTAGTTATATTTAAAATGGCATTATTAATAGATTAAAAATATACCTAAAAATACTAATATAGTATTGTTAAGTCCATAGCTTGATTGCTAATTAAGGTCCCGAGGGCGGTATATGAACATACATACAAAAGTGCTATTGCTTAGTTTTTGAAAAGGAATTGAAATTTCTTATTGATAGAAATAATAATTTTGTAATAGTTCTACAATAAAATAATAACTACGATTCCTTTCGTCCGTGAAACTAGTCAAACGTATTGATAATCACATTCTTCACAAAGCTAAAATGTTTGATGAGTACTTGCCAAAAGGATTCGAAATCCTTCTTCAATTTTCATTTTTGATGAGTATCAACATTTGATACATATTGCAAAGGTCCCATGAGTGAAAGCCGTAACTAAATACAAACACATAAAATGCAGCGGAATTAGGAAAATCACTAACCTCTTGCCATTGCTTAATCCGGAGAGGAACAAAACGTCAAGCCCCGGAACCTTCAAGATCTTCAGAGCACTCAAAAAAACTCACAAGATGGTAATGTGTTTTTAATAGAATTTTCGTGCTCTGGGACCTTGAATCCATTAGCTATTTATAGAGAAACTTTCCATCAAAGTTTCCTAAAATCATGCTAATGGGTTAATGGGTTAGTGGGTAATGTGGTTGATTAGGATTAAGTGGTTAGTGGGAACATGGGAGTTGTAGTTGATGAAGTTGTGGTTTGTGGTTCCTAAAAATAGGACCACCATACTTCCACTATTCCAACATTCTCCCACTTGGTCCGTATACTTTACTTTAATACCACAAATCCTTAGACTTTAAGAAAACTCAATACACGAATCATGGCAATATTTTCCCTTTATTACTCGAGTAGTATCTTCCATGTATTACAATGTATCAAGTTTTCAAACCTCTTTCCCAATAGCTTAATGAATAAACCTAACGTTTATTCTAAGTCCAAACTTTATTGATATTTCTCCAAATAAACAAAATGTGCACAACAAATATGAGAAATATCTACTCTATAGAGTTTCACTAACACATAATGGAACCAAGTCCCATATTGACAATATGATCCTTAAATCTTTGTGGTGGCATACCTTTAGTCAAAGGATCGGCTAACATCAGCTCTGTGTTAATATACTGAATGACCACTTTGTTATCTTTAACACGTTCCCTTATGGCCAAATACTTTATGTCGATATGTTTGCTTCGACTTCCACTCTTATTATTTTTAGCCATAAAGACTGCAGCTGAATTGTCACAATACATCCTCAGCGGCTTAGATATAGAATCCACAAGTCTAAGCCCTTCGATGAAACTCTTCAACCATACACCTTGTGAGGTAGCCTCAAAACACGAAACGAACTCAGCTTCCATAGTAGAAGTAGCAGTTAAAGTCTGCTTGGCACTTCTCCATGAAATGGCTCCACCGACTAACATGAAAATGTAACCTGATGTTGATTTTCGAGAATCAACGCATCCGGCGAAGTCTGAATCAGAGTAGCCAATTACTTCTAAATCATCTGACCGTTTGTACATAAGCATGTAATCTTTTGTCCCTTGAAGATATCTCAAGACTTTCTTTGCAACTTTCCAGTGGTCAAGTCCCGGATTTGACTGATATCTTCCTAACATTCCAACAGCAAATGCAATGTCAGGTCTAGTACAGACCTGAGCATACATTAAGCTTCCAACAACTGAAGCATAAGGAATGTTCTTCATTTGCTCTTTTTCAAACTCGTTTTTAGGGCATTGGTCCAAATGGAGCTTATCACCCTTCACGATAGGAGCAACGCTGGGTGAACAATTTTTCATCCGAAATCTTTCTAAAATTTTGTTAATATATGTTTCTTGGGATAGACCTAAGATTCCTCTATGTCTATCTCGATGAATCTTAATCCCAATGACATGAGATGCATCACCCATATCCTTCATATCAAAATTTTTAGAAAGAAATTGTTTCACCTCATGTAACATACCCTTATCATTTGATGCAAGTAGGATATCATCCACATATAGGATAAGAAAACAAATCTTACTCCCACTAACCTTTTGGTATATACATTGATCCATGATATTCTCAACGAAACCAAATGAAGAGATAACATCATGAAATTTTAAATACCATTGACGGGAGGCTTGTTTTAATCCATAAATGGATTTCTTTAGCTTGCAAACCAAGTGATCACCATCATTAGAGGAAAATCCTTCAGGTTGTTTCATATAAACCTCTTCCTCTAGATTACCATTTAGGAAAGCTGTTTTCACATCCATTTGTTGTAACTCAAGATCAAATTGAGCTACTAATGCTAATATTATGCGTAAGGAGTCTTTCCTGGATACAGGACTGAAGGTCTCTGTGTAATCAATTCCTTCACACTGAGTGAACCCTTTAGCAACAAGTCTAGCCTTATATCTTTCAATGTTGCCCAATGAGTCTCTTTTAGTTTTAAAGACCCATTTATTACCTATGGCCTTTACACCGTTGGGCAACGGGACAAGATCCCAGACTTCATTACTCTTCATAGAATTCATCTCATCTAACATAGCATTATACCATAAATTTGACTCATCACAATTCATAGCTTCCTTGAAAGACTCAGGATCATTTTCAGCTCCAATATTGTACTCAGATTCTTGTAAATACACAATATAATCACTAGGGATTGCTGATCTCCTTTCTCTAGTAGATCTCCTTAAAATTGGGACAACATTTTCTTGTGGATCATGTTGCTCAATCATTTCTTGATTTTGATCTACTATGATTTCCTCAGCAATTTGTGGATTTTCATTGATTGGTTGTTCAACACCTATTTGAACTCGAGGAGTGTTGTGAACAACAACCAATCTCTCACCTGATGTGGAAGGTAGATCTTGCTCATGAACTATGTCTTGAGATAGATCACTCCCACTTATTGAGTCATTTTCAAGAAATTTTGCATTTCTTGATTCCACAATCCTAGTAGTGTGAGATGGACAATAAAATCTGTATCCTTTGGACTTTTCGGCATATCCAATGAAATACCCACTTATAGTCCGAGGATCCAGTTTCTTTTCTTGTGGGTTGTAAACTCTAACTTCAGACGGGCATCCCCATACACGCATATGACGCAAACTCGGTTTCCAACCTTTGAACAACTCAAATGGTGTTTTAGAAACATCCTTGGTTGGAACTCTGTTTAATATATACGCAGACGTCTTTAATGCTTCAATCCATAAGGATTTAGGCAGTTTAGAGCTACTAAACATACTTCGCACCATTTCCATTAATGTTCGGTTTCTTCTTTCTGCAACACCATTCTGATCAGGTGAACCTGGCATGGTGTATTGGGCAACTATACCGTTATCTTGAAGAAACTTAGCAAAAGGACCTGATGCTTGTCCATCTTCAGTGTATCTACCATAATACTCACCACCTTTATCGGCTCTCACAATCTTGATTTGCTTACCGCATTGTTTCTCTACTTCAGCTTTGAAAACCTTAAAGGCTTCCAACGCTTCACTTTTATGATGAAGCATGTAGAGATACATGTATCGTGAGTAATCGTCTATAAATGTGATAAAGTATTTCTGACCTTGATTATCCATATCTGGACAACAAATATCAGAATGGATAATTTCTAATATGGCCGAACTCCTTTTGGCACCTTTCTTTGACTTGTTAGTCTGCTTTCCCTTTATGCAGTCTATACAAGTACCAAAATCAGTGAAATCTAAATGACTAAGTATACCATCATTCACCAATCTTTTAACTCTCTCTATAGAGATATGACCTAGTCTACGGTGCCATAAGGTAAAAGAATCCTCATTCATAACACATCGTTTAGTACCAGCTTGTACATGCATAACATCATGAGTGGCATTATTATGTAAATTTAATAAATAAAGACCATCCAATGAAGAACCATCACCAATATGATTGGATTTATAAAATAAATCAAAACCATTGTTTGAAAAGTTAAAAGTGAATTCCAAAGGTACAAGTTTTGAAACTGAAATCAAATTCCTAGAAAAACTAGGAACATAGAAGGTCTTTTCAAGAATTAAATTAAAGCCACTCTTAAGTACTAATATGCATGTCCCAATAGCTTCCACATGCGATTCTATCTTGTTTCCAGAATAGATAAATCGCTCAGCTCCTACTGGTTTCCGCAGGTTTTGTAATTGTAGATCCAGAATCAATCCACCATGTGTTACAATTCACATCAACCATGTTAGACTCAAAACAAACATATGAGACTAAGTTACCTTTCTTTTCAAGCCAATTTTTATGCTTGAAATAGTCTTTCTTTACGTGTCCCTTCTTTTTACAGAAAAAACACTTGGACTCTTTCTTGATGTCAGCATTGGGTTGGATTTTACCCTTCCCTTTTCCTTTGACTTTGCCGATTTTCCTTCCTTGAGTAACCATCATTGCATTTTCTCCCATCTCCAGAGTTAATCGAGCCTCCTCTTCTTCACACATGGTCAATAGATCATCTATTGTCCATTTGTCCTTATGTGTGTTGTAAGAGATCTTAAAAGGTCCATACTGTGATGGAAGGGTCGTCAGAATAAAGTGCACTAGGAAAGCATCCGACATCTCAATCTCTAGAGCCTTCAAGCGATTTGCTAAATCACGCATTTTGTTGATGTGTTCTCTAACGCCTTTCACAGAAGTCAACTTAGCAGATGTGAACTTCATAATCAGGGTGCTAGCTAGAGACTTCTTAGAAGTCTTAAATTGCCTTTCAAGGGCATCTAGAAACTCTTTGACATTTTTATATTGATCCATTGAGCCACGGACATCCGCAGTGAGTTTGCTCTTAATGAACATGATACTAAGTCGGTTAGACCGTTCCCATTTCTCATGAAGATCAAACTCAGCTTGAGTGCTTTCTTCACTCAGAAGTGGCTCATCCTTAATAGTGGCATAGTCAATGTCCAAACACCCCAAATGAAGAAGTATATTATCTCTCCAAGTCTTAAAGTTTTCACTTGTTAAAATAGGGATTTCTACTTTAGTATCAGTCAAAGGTTGCATAGCTGCAAACACAAACATGCTTAATTCTTAATTTGAGACTATAACATAAATCATAATTTACCAATGCAAATCATGCAATAATGAATCTAGCGACATAAAAATTGCCTGTGGGCTAAATTTTTAATTCAATAAGATTCATTCCTTATAATAGACATTATATTTCTTTTACTTCATAATCACTTTATGAGATCCGTCCTTAATAAGGCTGCTGTGGCTATACCTCAATGCTTTATGGATCATCAAACAAAATAAATGTAAAGTCTAAACATTTCTTATGTGATACCGTATAAATAACTTCGTTCAATAGAGGCTGCTTTGGCTAAACCTCAGTCAAACAAAATTATTTTTATCACTTGAGATCAGATAAATTTCCAGGAAAGACGCATAGGTTAAACAAAAGGTCCCACTTAAAATCCAGCCTCCTTAGACAGAATTCGAACGAATTCCCAGGAAAGACGTGGAGGGGTCACATTTGTCCCACGATAATGTCTCCTTAGACAAAATTAATCTGACTCAATTTAGACTTTTAACTTAATGTTTTATGAAGTTATTTAATGTCTATAATACTAAATGTGATTTCTAATAAATAATCCAATCTAAATAAGGCTGCTGTGGCTACGCCAAAATTTATTAGAATTATTTAATCACAAGACAATTGCTATTGCTAAACATCATGCAATAACTCTAAATGTACTTAAACATGAACAATATATTGCATGCATAATAAATTCGAAACATACATACAATCACATACCAATTTAAGCACCTTGAACAAATACTAAAATTGCACAATCCTAATGCAATTTCATTAACGATATTTTAAATAATTAACAAGCTAGTGTATATAAACCATAAATTTATATATACACAAATTATTTAAAATAAATACGGAATTTAATAAAAAATAAAATTCCACAAAATTTTTTCACAAAACTGTAAGTGAAAATGTTAAATAAAATTGATATGTTAAATTTCAAGAAAAAATTATTTAAGAAAAATACTAAATAATTTACTTTATTTCCAATTTAACATGTCATAAATTTTTATTTAAAAAAAAAGGATAATACTTGATGTTGGCAAATAAAATCCAACATTATTACTCAATTATTATACTTGAAAATTGAGTAAAATTAAGTACAAAATTAATAAAAAATTAATTTGCACCATAAAACTCTAATTTAAAAAATTAATTTTCTCCAGAAAAATTGATACAAATAAATGTATCATAAATTTGATAAAAATTTATCAAAACCAATTTAAATTAAAATTGAATTGAAAAGGGAGAAAATTATTTTTTTCGAAATCGCAAGGCAAAGGTTTAATTACGGCTCTGATACCAAATGAAAGCCGTAACTAAATACAAACACATAAAATGCAGCGGAATTAGGAAAATCACTAACCTCTTGCCATTGCTTAATCCGGAGAGGAACAAAACGTCAAGCCCCGGAACCTTCAAGATCTTCAGAGCACTCAAAAAAACTCACAAGATGGTAATGTGTTTTTAATAGAATTTTCGTGCTCTGGGATCTTGAATCCATTAGCTATTTATAGAGAAACTTTCCATCAAAGTTTCCTAAAATCATGCTAATGGGTTAATGGGTTAGTGGGTAATGTGGTTGATTAGGATTAAGTGGTTAGTGGGAACATGGGAGTTGTAGTTGATGAAGTTGTGGTTTGTGGTTCCTAAAAATAGGACCACCATACTTCCACTATTCCAACAATGAGTCATTGATTGGCACCAATAGTTGTAGCCCTACAATCCTATCTATGGTAGTAGACCTTTTTATTCATCCAATTAAAGTAATGAGAGCAATTAGTTTCGATGATAAGTACCTGAATAAGAAGAAAATATGTAATTACTATTTGTGGAATTTTTTCTTATTTAGATTACGTTTTTGTACCTTTAGATATATATAGGAGCAGTCCACTATTTTAATAAGTGGTCCAAAATGTAATAAGATTGCACATAGACAAAGTTCGATATTTGTATGGTCATGTTATCGTTCCTGCGCAAAATGATGCGTGATATGATATGTCGATGAAAAATTGACCCAACGTGGAAGCCAAGGCAGCACGAGAACTGCTAAAGATACTAATAATAGTAACAAACCCCGAATACTGCGGAACGATGGTGATGGACAGAGGTTTCGACACTTTTATTAAAAAAGAAAAAGGGTTTCAAGATTCTTCAATCATCATATCTTTGAAGGAAAAAAAGAGGAAAAAAAAAAAGTTGAAATCGATCTAATCAATTCCAGACCATAGGCCTTACGATACTCATTGGTCTTTATCATTATACTCGCCCTTGATGATAAGCATTTACAAATAACGTCTAATATTTGTAGCCAAATGTAGCTTTAAATAGGAGGCAGGTATTATAAAGTAGCATTCGGCGATGCTCAGATCAGTTAAGTTAAGGCAAACTAGCATTTGCAGAACAAGCCTCCCTTGGTATGAGAGCTAAATAATTTCTTTTTTTTTAGGAAAAAAGGAGAGTAGTATTAAAAACCATAGATAGTACACACGAGCTCTACAAGTGAAATCAATATCCTAGACACACTAAATAACCAAGCCTCTACTATTAACCTAAGTAGTAGTAGTTTATTTAGAACCTTTCATACTAGTAAAATAGATAGTTTATATGAAATAACCCACCTTAAAAACTAAAAAATAAATAGTTTTTCTTTACCCCTTTTTAATCCATACTCAGCCTTGCTAGGCTACAACAAAATATTTTCTCATCTATAAAATCCCTTATCAAGCCACAATCTTCCAAAGTCAAGGAATACATTTAATCCATAAAGTTCGATCAATGCCTTCTAAAGGCTATTGAGGAGGAACAATTTGACATGCTACAAATTCCTCTAGAACTTCTATATTAGTGGACCGAACAAGGATATACTCACCTCCACTTTGGAGTGGTGCAATTGGCTTTAACCTTTCATGGTGAGAAATGTATGCTTATCGTAGCTAGAATGCCTCTCTTGGACTCGAGATATCTGAGATATGAGCAAGCATATTTTGGGATTGTGGAATCTACATTAAATGTAGGAACAGTATGTCCAACACTGTTTCCAAATTACTGCATCCCTCTACGTGACAAGAAGCTCCTGGAGACGCTTAAAGTTCAAGTCCAAATACTTGGAGCCCCAATGCTAGAGGGATCCTTATAAGCCATACTCCATTACCAGATAGCTTATAGGATTCAAAATCACGCATGGGACCTTGTGGTACTAGAGGAAGGAGGAGATGCTCTCTTCATTTTCATGAACACTAAGCATGTCCGGACCGTAACACATGCTCTAAGATAACTTGAAAGGAAAGAACTTCTTAAGCTCATACCTGAAACATGGGTAACGAGCTATGAGAAGTTGTACCAGAATACTATACTGGTTTAGTCTAACAATGCAACCTTCATCAGAAAGAAGGATGGCACTATTACCATTGGCTTCAACAAGAATGAGGAAATGAGAAGAAGACTCCATCTATCTTCTCCACCATGCTAATGATCCAACCCACTTAGGTTATCTGCTAACCAGCAGAGGAATATTTGGCTAATCCTCAACTAGATAAGACACTACAATAGATCATTAAATCCTTCTCAAAAGAAGAAAAGCCAATCTGCTTTGCCAAAGATCCATTCAATGGACATGAATTCTTCAATATAGAATGACCATGCGACAAATGCTATGTCCAAAGAAACTTTTCCTATGACGATGATGATACTCCACAAAAAAAGAGAAGAAAAGGGGGATCAAATTCCATTTTTTGGAAAAGATACCAGGAAGGGGATCCCACTATTTGGATCACTTATAGAAGATTATGGAAAATGGAAATACATGGTTTCTTATGGAAACTCTCTTGAGAAAGCATAAAAAGAATTTGACTCATGGATTAACTATAAAAATGATGATGGTGAGACAACATAAATCTCTCAACACAATCCTCCTGGTCAATCTCTTTATGATGTCTATACAAGACTACAAAGCATTGAATTGAACCTAGAGGAGCTTAGAGTTAAACAAGCTAAATGTCGTCTTGCTCTTGAACCTATCAGGGCAAGCATGATGAAAAGGCGAAATCCAATGCCTAAGGTACCAAAAAAGAAGAAAGGAGAAGCTTCCTCATCGAAAGCGCCTGAGCCAAATCTTTCCAAGGATACTCACTCAACACCTAAGTATGTTAAGGAATTGAGTTCATATGGCTCATCTTCAGATACTTCTTCTAAAGAAGAAAAGCCATATGACAAAGTCGAGCAAAAGGGGCTCATTCTACAAGATTCAATAAATAATAATCATGTGATCAGTCTTTTAGTATATTATCCCTATATGGGGTCCTTAAACATTTCACCAGAGGTGTCTTTTCCTCTATTGGGACCATACACTTCATATTTTCTGAAAACTTTTCAATTAATCATGTAAAATGATTTGTACTAAACAGATGTCTGTTTAAAACAACATGATTAGATCATGTAAAATGATTTGAAGCGGATTGATATCTATTTAAAAACAACACGATCAAAACGTGTAGGATATATAACAATCTTAATCATAGTTTGTTCAATTCACCAGCATAACCACTACACCTTCCTCATGACAACTTATAAATAGCCAATACCTCTTGAACCTCACTTATGATTCTTTATGTTACACATCCTATGTTTTAAGAATCATTGATTTGTTTCTGATACACAAGATCCTCATCAGTGGCAAGTGTAGAGTATACTTTGAATATCAGAAGATAGCTAGGCATCCAAACAATTTCTTTCTTATAAAAATTAGGGAGAGAGAGTGTGTGTTTAGAGACTCATGGTATTAGCAAACGCATTTTTATTATTTTTGAAAGCTAAGTTTGCCTTTTGTTTACAAGTCTTCCTCTATTTATAGAAGGATACATGGTAGATGGCTCTCCATATATTACAAAAAAGTAAATATCTAAGAGCAGGTGATCTAATTTTCTTGCCTATATTCTAATCCCAAGACATAGCTTGTCTAAATTCAAAGTAAACAGTATGAAGTAATTTAAAACTCCATCTTCGTCTACTTTGTCAAAGCTATAATAGTAATTACTACTTTTGTTTGCTTTGTTAAAGGCTAGAATGGTAACCTAAGTCTGAAAACTTGCTAAATTTCCCAAAAGTAAAATCCAATGAGATGGCGATAAATTGCTTTCCAATGTAAAGTTTGTGTCATCACTACTGTATTCTAGGTCTAGCCACTGGGTATCTTGTGTAGTTTGAATCTTTTCTTTTCAGACGTGTTTGGAAAATCTTGATTTCCAATCACTAGACAATCTTCATACAGGTTTGACTATCTTGAAAAGGATAAAAAAATAGTATTATGATGAGATTGGTCATGATTATCTTGTTCCTGTAGATCGTCTTCTGCCATGGGCTGAACTTGCTCTTAATGGAAAATTGACAATGCAAGTTCTCTATATGCTCTAGTTACTTCGTAGTCTTGGTGTAGTCCCTGGAACTTCCTTTTCGTATGCTCTTGACTAAATTTCTTTTGGAATCACTAAGTTGGTGATACAAATTCTTCATTGGAGTTCTCTATATTAGAGATCACTATCTTTGATATTAAAGAGAAATCCATTTAATATGAATGCTGGGAGATGAAAATGAGAATACTAATAATTATTCTTGGTAATTGGAAATTTTTTTTAGGTCCCTTTTTTAAATTGGAGTTCTTTTTTTGTGTGTTAACCTTTTTAATTAGTTTATACATTTAATGGTTGAAAATAGAATAATTTCCCCAAAAGGGGGTGTTTCCATGAAACTAATTTTTGAAGGAACTTATTTTGGTATAGAATTTTTTGTTGGTATAATTTGTAAAAAATAAATATAGCCCTTTTTTCTTGGGAAAGGTTTTCGAAATGAAAATAGGGGGTGGATGAAGAATATTTTGGATGTAACTATAGTTTAGATTTAAATTTCCCTTTTTTTTTTAAAATTAGGAAAGGGTATTTTTGATTTGCTTTAGTACCCATTTAACGTTTCTTGTATGAGGTTTTATGTTAGAGGTGTTGTTACATAGTACTTTAGTTGGGTTGATTTTGGTTATGATGAAGAGTCAAAAAAGGTATATTGGATTTGGGAGGTTTTGGTTTTGTAAGGTTAGGTTATGTGAGAGGATTTTTTGTAGTGAAAAAATCCTTTGGGTTTAGAAGTGAAAAGGTTTTTCATATTTTTTGGTTTTGGGCAAGATATCTTTGATTTGATGCAAAAATACCCAAAAGGGAATTTGGGGCAAGAAAATTTTAAGGGGAATTTTTATTTAAATGGGTTTTTCTCCCTTTTTTTAGGTAGAGTTAGCAAAGGTTTTTTTTTTGTGATTTGGGAGGAAAATTTAATGATTTTTTTTTTAAATTGTTTGCCCCCATATGAATTTAAAAACCATTTTCCATTGTAAGAAAAGGATTGGGCCCCCTTTTTTTAAATTTGAGCTTTTGGGGAAAAAGTTTTGTTATTTTTTTTGAAGTGGGTCAAAAAAGATTTTAATTTTGAAAAAATTTTTTAAAATTTTTGGGGGGTTTTTTTTGGAGTTACGGTGTTAGTTTTTTCTTTGTTTTATAAATTACCCCTTGTAAAAAATGAATTGCCCCCCATTGGGGGAACCCCTGTGCAGAAATTTTTAAAGTTTTTGAATTTAGTAAAAAAAAATTTTTAGTTTTGTAGAAATTTTTATTCCTTTTTATTTGGGGGTTTTGTTGGGAAAAAATTGTTGAATTTTTAAAATACCCCCTGTAGGTGGATATTGGGTAAGCCCCCCATTCCTGTTTCCCCCAAAGGAAAAAGGGAAAAGTTAACTTTTTTTTTCGGTAACCCCTTAAATTGAAAGTGGAAATTTAAAAAAGAGGAAAAATTTTTGGGGGTTTATTTTAATTTAAAAGGGGTTTTTTTAAAATCTTTTCTATTTGGCTTTTTTGAAATTTGGGGCCCGAACCCTGGTTTAAAAAAATGGTTATACCCTTTAGTTTGGTCAGAAAATTAAAAAGGTTTTAAAAATTTTTCGTTTTGAATATTGAGGGGGGGGGGGGTTTTTCAAAGGTTTTTTTGGGGAAATTCCCCTTTTTTTGGGGTTTCCTTGAATTTTTGGAGTTTGCCCTTTAATTTTTCTTTGTTTATTTCAAAAATTTTAGGTTTTGGTGAATAAAATTTTGGAAAGGTTTGTATCTGAAAAGGTAGAAAGTAGTAGTTAAAAAAAAGAAATCAAATTCTTCATTAAATCATCATTCATCACATGACAAAAAAGGGTTTCAAAGAGATTGATCTTAGATTACTCCCCCATGAGAGAGGAATGTAATTACAATTGATGGGGAAGAGCAGTAGAGTCTGATACTCCCCGGAAGTTCGATTTTGGGAAGCTTTGGTTGAGATAATGATCTTTTTGAGTTGTTTTTCCCAAGAGGAAAAGTGAGGTGTGTTTTTAAATGTCAACCCTAAGTTGCCTCCCTTTCTCTCTCCACTTAAAATTATATATATAGACATTTACAAAGTGGAAAGGGGAAAAAGGGGAAAATACAGAAAATAAAAGTCGTCCTGATCCTCGCCTCGTATGGAAGGGGCGAGTCCCCTTCGGGGCATTTGGGGGGGGTTGGTTTGGTTGAAAAGGCACCGTATGGTTCCATAGCCCGTATGGAGGGGTGTAGGGTAAAAAAAGCTTGGTTTTTCATTTTTTTTTTGATGAATCCAATTGTTTCTTCGTGATAGGTTCCACATCACCTGAAAGCGTTACATTATGCTTTTAATTACCAATTCTAAATATTTCACTCGTTTATAACAAAAAGAACTTGAAATCACTGGGAATTAAAAGCGTTTCGCCCTTTATCAAATTCCCCTACACTTTGTTCTTTGCTTATCCTCAAGCAAAATAGAAAAACGCTTAAGTCAATGAGGACCACAAAATAGAAAATCACAAAATTCATTAGATAAAAATTTTAAAACAAAAAAGGACCCCCTTTTCTTCAATTTGTGTTACACCTTATCGGGAAATTAAAAGGGGAAACTTCAGCCAAAGTCTAGAACAGTAAATAAAATCAAGCTTTTACCCCTTTTTAAGGTTGCTTCCAAAATTTCGTTAACCCAAGTTCAAACAAAAAAAAAAAAAGGAATTATCCACTTTGAAAAGTTTTTTTGGAGGTTTGATCCTTTAGGAAATTTCCAAAGAAAAGAAACCCCCCCAAAAAAAAAGGAAATTGCATCAGTACTCCCCCTAGTTTTTCCCTTCTATAAAGATCTCTATGGTTTTATTTTTAACAGCAAAAATTCGACCCCGCAACCTTTTTTAAGGAGCTTTCACCCGATAATCTCAGGTTCATCCCCCTTTAAAAAGACTTGTCCCCTCAAATGAAGGCGCCCCCTACGAATTTAAATTTACTGGGTTTGGAAGCCTTTCAATTTTTTATTTTTTTTTTTTTTTTTTTTTTTCTTCCTTCTTGTTTTGTAATTCCTTGGTCGGCCGTCCCAGCCAGCAACCTTGGGGTTGACCGGTTTTAAGGGGACCCCAACAAACCCTACACCTTACCTTTAGGGGAAGTTATTCAAATAGTTAGTAGAGGGGTTGATTTTGCTCTTTTGGGGGCCCAAAAAGGTGCCCATCTAAAAGAATTCTATTACTTTGACTGATTTAAGGATTAAAGGGATTTTTTAAGAAGAATCACAAGAAGACTACCTCATTTCCCCCTTCTTTGGGGGTTAAATGGTCTTAGAAATTCAAAAGGAAAACTAACCTCCTAAAAAATTTTCCCAAAATTAAAACCAATTACCTTTTTCAAAGGGGACCCTAAAATAACCCTTTATTCCAAAATCAACGTTGAAAGGGGAAAACTTGTTTTCAAAAGGGATTTCTTTCCACAATTTTGGCAAATTTAACAAAATTTAAAGACTAAGTGCTTACAAGATAATTTTTAGAGTTAATCCTTATTAAATGTAAATTGTGAAAAATTTTATCTTTTGCCGGCTTCAACCACTCTAGTTCATTTTTTTTCCTTCTAAATGAACCCCAATTCTTCCCCCCCCAAAATTTAAGGGAATTATCCCAATGTCTTGACATTAATTCTGAAGTAAGAGAAAAAAAAATGCCCCAAAAGTTATTTAGATAAGGAAAGAAAAAAAATAGTACTCCCTCGAGTCGGGGTCGCATGCATCGACCTCACGAACCCCACGAGTGAGAAAAGAAAGTTAAAAAGTTTTTGCAGAAAAAGTGAAGCAAACCCACGATCTCTGACCCTTAAAAATTTACTGATACCCACAATAAAGTAGATAGAAAAGAAAATTACTGCGGAAAGAAAGACATTTAAACAAAAGAAAAACAAAGTGAGGTAGAGTCTAAAGAAAAAAAAAGTTAAAAAATTTTGCTCCTCTCTCCATGGTTAACTAAAAAAAAAGAAAGCTGGCACTAAGAGGCTGGGCTCCCCCTTAGTTTCTGCTTCCTCCTAATTCGTCTATTTGGCTCTATGTCTCCTTTCTTCTTTTGACTTCCACTCTTTTCTCCCCCCCTTTTTCCGAATGGACCTCCATCTCCTCATCGCTAAGGGGGAGGATGATAAAATGCATTCGGTAATTTGACTTTTAGTTGGTGGAAAAAGCTGGATATATTTTTCAGGCTTTTATGTTTCTTACGAAGCTTTCGCACTTCATTTGTCAATGTCAGTCGTCGGGAGGTGCTTTTTTTTGGGGGTGTTTCCCACCTTCCTCGTGGGATTCTCCTTCTGCAACCTTGGGATTTTAAAATTGAATAAAGCCATTTTCATCATTAGGAGGCTCTCCCTTCATCTGCCGGTGGTAGTAAGGGGAATTCTTCCAGTTTTTGAGAATTGTTGTGTATACCCCCCAAAAAAATACCCCTCGCTTAGAGAGTTCCCCCTTTTGTCTGAGGGCAAAAGTTAATCGCTCTAATTCACTCGAGTCTCGTAATCATACCCCAAAATGGCATAAAGTTCCAGTTGACTTCCACCCCGGTGGTTGGGTCTTCCCTTAAAGGAGTACCCAAGAGCGAGGAAGGATTGGGTTTGCTTGGCTCTTTAGATGAAGCCTGGGGAGAGCGAAGAATCATAATTAAAAGTCCGTGAAGAAAACCCCAAAATTTCAGAGATTGTTAAATCCCTTGGAAATTTTGTTGGCTGCTCGAAACTCGTCGCTAGCTATGAACTTGGAATTAACCCCGGTACTCACAAAACTGGGTCATTGAAAAGTGTAGATGTTTCCCAAAAGGCCCCGAAATGGCCCTCATTGTCAAAACCCGAAGAGGTGTTCGGTCTGTAGATCTGAAGGGGCTGAAAATCAAGTGTTACCCCTTTTAGATTTTTTGCGGTGGAAAGGGGGGGGCCCAAGGGGGGTTAAACAAGAGTCTCCAAATTGCCGCTTTTGTCCATTTCCCGAATCAGTGCGGAATTCACAAAATGTTGGGGACAATTTGCTTTTTCCCCCCATCAATTTCTATAGAGGTGCTTGACATCATTAAATCCCTTAGGTATGTTATACACTACCCCCTTTTCCGTTTGCTTCTTTCCCCTTAGTTTTTTGTTCTTGGGGGGCCATCTAAGGAGTTTAACTACAAAAAAATAAGGTACAAATGGTTCCATTGCTATTCCACCTGCAAATGGACGAGTTGCCAAAAAGGCATCTTTAGGAAGAGAGTGAAAAAACATAGCCAAAAAAACATGATGCAATGATGAATGGGATCCCAAAAAAAGTAACTCTTGAAGGGGGATTTGACAACTTTTTAGACATCTTTCAAAATTGGGGAGAGTAAAATTGTACAATGATGTTTTTTTTAAACTTGGAAATGAAGCAACATTAAGAAAACTATACAATTAGAAGCACATTATGAAAACGAGGCTTGTAGTGTTTACCTAAAACCCCTACCCTCATCCAAAAAAATCTGTAAAGTTATGGTCTTGAGAGTGAAAATTGATGTCTAAAAGGATTATTTAACAATAAACATGGTGGGAAGTAGTAGAACACAAAACCCCCTTTTTAGATACATTTGCGCAAAGATGAGTGATGGAACCACATTTGAAATTTTTAAAAATTTTTAAAAACTACTGATTTTTCAAAACCCCCCCCTGATAACAAGATTTTAATCCTTTTCCACTAAAATGTAACAAGGAAACCAATAAAAAAAACCCCAAAAAAACGAAAATCAACTAGCCCCTCTTGCTTAGCAGCCCACAAGATGCATACCAATTAGAAGACAACTTTGAAAGAGGAAGAGAAACATACCTTTAACGTGCCGGAGGGGGGGAAAAGGGAAAAGAAAAAGATGATTTTGTGAGTTTGGTGTGGGTTGTGAAGGGAGTGAGGCTTGTGGGGAAAAAAAAAAGGGGGACAGATGATGAGATGAGAGAGGAAAAAAAAAAAAAAAGAGAAAAGGGATTTTTTTTTTTTTTTTTACCAGGTTTCCCAACGCCCCGTTTTTGGAAAAGGGGGCGTACACCCTTGCCACCCTGGGGGTCGGCCTGTGTCCATAGGGCCCCGTAGGAAGGGGGCGTTGGGCGACAGAAAATTTTTTATTTTTTTTTGGGCTTGTCTTCCCTTTAAAAATATATTGGTGAACCCCTCAACCCGAGATGCACCTCCCAAGCCCCATGGAAAAAAACCGCCCTTTGCAATCAAAATCCTCAAATTCTTACTTTAGAAAGTTTTTTTAGAAGATCCAAAAAACATGGCCCTTTTAAAATTTTAAAAAGCTTTTTAAAGAGGAAAAGCAAGCAAAAATTAACATGCACAGAAAAAAGAAAAAAGAAATAGATGGCCTCGTTTTCCCTTTCCAAAAAACCTTTGTTTAAAGTCTTTGCTTTTCCGTCTTGAAATCACTTAAATGGATGGGTGGGAAAGGGGATAAAAACTTTCTCTTTTTTAAAAAAACCTTTTTTTCATCTGGTTAATTTAAGCCTTTGGGCCTTTTCTTGAAGACCCCTTTGTCAGGGTGTTCAATTCAACCATCCCCATAGGGGAAGACTTTTTTTACCCTAAAAGGGAAAAACCATTAGATTAGCTTCCTGGAAACAGTTTTCAATTTAAAGTTAAGAGTAGAACAAATCACCCCCTTGAAAGTTTTTGGGTGTTGTATTCTAGAATCATGATACTTCTTTGCTCTTTCTTTATAGTGAAGGAATCTCATAAGCCATGAGTCTCCAATTCCAATCATTAAGTTGCATTTGTTTTTGTATTCCGCCTTCCAAGATCCAAATTGACTGATTTAATAGCCAAAAGGCTTTGGCTCGTTTCCGAGGGGGATTGGCTGCCTTACCATACAAAAAGCCGTGGGGGAAAGAGATCCCAGGGGTGTTTTTTAGGCGGTTCTATGGGCCCACAAGGCCTCACCAATCTTTCGCCCAGTCCCGCCTATGGTGTGCAACGTTTTCTTAGAATGGAAAATTCTCTTTCGAAAAACCTCCACTTTCCACTAGTTTGGGGGTGTATGGGTGGAAAGTCTATGAGTGACCCCGAAATTTTTCAACTTTTAAATTTGAGTATTACAAAAGTGAGTGCCTTGTCACTAATAAGGGCTCGAGGGACCCAAACCTACAGAAAGCTTTTAAGAATTTTACACCCCCTAATCTTTTGTTGTCAAAGTTTGCATTTACCCTTTTCCCCCCCCCTAATCCACAGAAACCATACGTCAAACACTTCACACAAAGGATGTTTTTGTTGGGCTTTCATCTCTTTTTGAATTTTCCCCCTTTGACATGCACATTGCACTCATGCTTTGAGCATCTTTTTTAAAAAAGAAAGGGCCCAATAAAAACCCGACTCCAAAACCTTGTGGGCAGTCCGGGTTTCACTTTTTATGACCTCCGGTCGGTCTAGAATGACAGTGGAAAAAAAATCTTTCCCTCCTTCTTCCCGAGAGACACACCCCTGATTAATTGATCGGGCCCAAAACCCCAAACAAGTATGGATTTTTCCCAAAAAATAGTGTTTTCAAATCGGTAAAAAGAAAATTCTTTTTTTTTTGATGAAATTAAAATCCTTGGGAGAACCCTACCACTAAAAAAATTGGGATGTCAGCGAACCCCTGGTGGCTAGATTCTTCCAAAAGCACACCCTAAACAATCTCTCCCTGGAACTCATCATTGATGTCGAACAATTTTAACTTTTGTAAGTGTGGATTTTCCAACTTGACAAAGGGCGCTGTAAGTTTTTTTTGACCCCTTTTTGTTTTAATTCAAGGGCAAACTTGAGGAGTAGGCCCCTTTTTGAGACGCGGTTTGGCATCTTGCTTTGTCAACAAAAACTTTAAAACTGAAAAGGCGTATATACCACCTTGGGTAAAATAAAAAGGGGGCAGAATTTATCAAAACAAAGAAACCGCCAAAAATTCCTTTTCGTTTTTGTATAGTTCTCTTTTGCGAATTTAATGTTTGCTTTTCATAATGTGGGTTGGAATATTTATCCTTGCCGTTGTCTAGCACAGCCCCAAACTAGATACTTGCAAACAAATCAACTCGGGGAAGACTCTAATCCGGTGCGCCATATTTGGGGGCATGATAAAGTTTTTTCCTTAAAAAGTTGAAGGCTCATGGCATTCTTGAGTGAATTCAAAAGAGGGATCCCTTTCCAAGAGCTTGTCTCGGCCTTTTCAAACCTTAAAAACTTTGATAAATGACGATTTAAAAAAACCGGGATGGCCCGGAAGCTTTTTATTGCCTTATGAAAATGGTGGAGGGAAAATTTGGATATTTCTTCCCCCTTTGCCTATCCACTTCAAAATTCCCTTCTTGATATTTTTATGGCCTAGCACTTTCCCTTCTTGTGTATAAAATGACACTTTCCCAGTTCCCCAGATTGTGTCCTCGTATCTTTGCAAGACTAGCTTCAAATGACAAGGCTTCATCAAAGGAGTTCCATAACTGAAAATATATTATACCTCCATACTATTTCAATCATGCTTCAAAGATGGCCCCAAAATGATCTTGAAAAATGGCTGGTGCATTTTCACAGTCCCCAAAGGCATTTGTCGATAAGCCCCCCCCCCCCCCCCAAAAAAAAGTCCCCCCCCAAAAAAAACAAGGAATGTTGTTTTCTCCGGGTCTTCCCGGGGCAATGGGGATTTTAAATCCCCCGGGCATTCATCTAGGAAACAAAAGTAAGCGTGCTCAGCCAGCCCCCGCATTTGATAATGAAAGGAAAGGGGGATGATCTTTTCTAGGGCCCCCTTTTAAATTTGCGATAATCAATGCATAAACCCCCCCCTGCCGTTCTCATAGGAAAAGCTCTTTTTTTTATTTGGCCGACGATCATATTACCCTTCTTGAAAAGCTTGTATAGGACTACCCCTGGGCATTTAGAGATTGGGGAGATATCCCCTACTCAAAGTAGTTTTTCTACTTCCTTTTTTCCGTCCCCATGTTTTGGTTCAGTCTACGCTGGGGTTGGTCATAGGCTTAACACATTTCCCAAAAGGATTTTTTTGGGTTAAAAATGAGGGACTATCCCTTTATATCAGCATCTTCCCGGCAATAGCTTTCTTATGTTTACCAAAAAAACAAATAAAGAGCTTTTCCTTTGTCCTTGTTGAGATTTAAAAAAAAGTGGCTGGAAGTTTTGAACCCCCTTCCAAAAATGCTATTTAAGTAATTTGGGGTTTTTGGCTCCTTCAGGGGGCTCCCTGTGTTGGTTAAATTTTTTGATGTTGGAACGCTTTATCCTCAAAGCCTCATCCCCTTTTTTATTCGGTGGTATTAAGCTGCTTTTCAACTGATTCAAAACCTCACTTTTGAATTTTTTTTCCCCCAATCATTAAGCAAAATCCACTTCTCACAACAAAACTCTCCCATAGCATAGACACCGTCACATCAAGGTAATCCACGCAAAACATTTATCACATGATGCATACTTTGTTTTAGAAATCTGGTTTTTACTAGACCTTTCATTCCCCCTGCAAAACCAACTTTTCCCCTCCTACTCTATCACAGCCCTTTTTTACGAAATGGTCTTCCCCGAATAAGAGGAATCTTTTACATCAGCTTCTATATCAAAGGAGACGAAGTCTGCTGGAAAAAAGAAGTCTTGGCTTTTTTTAGCAATTTCCATACCCCCCTTGGGAATTTTACCGATCGTCGGCCAATTGCAAGCCATTTTGTTGGCTTAGGTTCCAAAACCCCCAACTTTTAAATTGGTTTTGGAAAGGTTAATGCTTGCTCCCCAAAACTGCCAAAAGCTTTTTTTTCTGATAAATTTCCCCAATTTAAAAACAGGATTGTAAAAACTCCCAAGTTTTGAGCTTCCTAGGTAGTTTATTTTGGATCACAGCTGAGCACTCTCCTCCAAATTACAGTAGAAAACTTTCCAATTTTCCTTTGTTTGAAAAATTTCCTTTTAAAAATTTTGCATATTTGGTTTGAGTCAGTACCTCAACCGGGGGAAGGTTGTAGCAACTGTTTAATCTTCAGGAAAATTCCCATATTTCTTTTTTATCTTTCTTTTAAATTAATAGATAGGGAAAGGGGCTTGTATTCTGGACGGGCATTGTTGGGATTGTCATCTGATTTCCCTTATTTTGATGGTGCTGGCTCCTTGGTCCCATTCAAATTTCCCCCTTTCTTTTCCCCATCTTTGTTGCAGTCCTTCGATTGTTAAAATTTTTGCCTTAACATTTTCCTTGGGGGTTGGTTTTTTTTTTCCTAGGGGGTGAGCCCCGAGGCCTTTCTGATAGGTTTGGGTATTTGCCCGACTTGTGTCTCCAGGTTG
Organism: Laguncularia racemosa; assembly: GCA_037954665.1. NCBI lineage: Eukaryota > Viridiplantae > Streptophyta > Magnoliopsida > Myrtales > Combretaceae > Laguncularia > Laguncularia racemosa. The sequence goes on from JBBMOL010000126.1 coordinate 42,668, forward strand.
TGTGATGCACATGATTTTTAAAAGGGTTTTTTATTTTTCAAAATCTGGTGGATGGACTTATCTTTTCTTCAAAAACCTTTACCAGTTGTCAGATTCCCCAACCGACGATTAGATGATTGCCAGGTGGTCTTTTAAAGCCTGGAGGAGGATTGGGGTTTTTCCTTTGATGTTTTTGTTGTTGCTCCACGAAAATTTTAGGGGACCTCCAACCCGGCTATAAGTGTTGCTATAGGGTTGTTTTTAGGGTGAGATGAACTTCCCCCATAATCAACATAGGCAGTGTTTTGGGTTCCCCCTCGAAGTAAGGCCTAGTTGCTGCTTGTTGAGACAAAAAAGACATTTGATTTACTTGTTTGCTAACCATCAACCTTGCAAGAATGTAGAGGCTACGCCATCAAAAAAACCAGGGGTCCTTCTTTCTCTAATTCGACCACGGAGCTTCAAATTGTCTTCGGCCTTTTTCAAAAAAACTTTTGGCTTTCCCCTTAGGGGTTTTATGTTTGGGGAGTCCCCACTTTAGCAGCTGATTAATCGTTTGCTTGGTTAATAATTCAGCCCCTTGCAAAAAAACTGAAATGCCCCCCATTCGGGGAAACCCATGAGTAGACATTTTCTCAATGATTTCCTTTAAAATCTCCCATCCTCAAAGGAGTTTTTTAGTCCTTCTAAAAAGAATCCCTTTTATCTTTTGCTCTGAGTTTAGCAGTCTTTGGGGAGGAAAATTCTGTCCTGAATCTGTTAAAAAGGGGGAAAAATCAAAAACCTTTTTTTCAAACTTTGTAAACCCCCTTTTAAAATTTAAAGGTCCCCCAAACTTAAGAAAAAAATCGAAAGTTTTTTTGTTGGGGGGGCTTTAAAACCTGTAATCCTTTAAAAAAGGTTTTCTTTAAATCCCTTTAAACATACTTTGGGTTTAAACCCCGAAATTGGTGGCCTTTAACCCCTTCCCAACAATATGGAAATTATCCTTTGAAGAATTTTGGGCCCCCAAAAACCCCAAATTTGGGTTTTTGGGAAAAACCTTTACTTTTCCCCCCGTTTTAAAAAAAACTGAGAGGGGGGGGGGGTTTTTCAACCGGGGGATCTTCCGGTAAATTCTCCCTTCCCCTTTTTGGGGATCCTTCCCCTTTTAATTTTTTTGGCCCTTTGCCTTAAACTTTCCCCCCTTTTTGGTTTTCTTCGAAAACTTTTCAAAGGGTTTTGGATTGGGGTCAAAAAAGTTCCCTTTTGGGAAGGCCTCTTTGGGATCACTGTCAAAGGGGTAGAAAGTCAGGGAAATTCACTATTCAAAAAAAAACCAAAAATTTTCCCAAGGAACAAAAAAAAAAAAAAAGGCTAAAATTTTTTAAAAAGAAGTGTTCTTTATAAAGGGGGAAAACCCTTTAAAAATTCCCCACAAAGGGGCCAAAAAAATTTATCATTTCGGGTCGAGTTTAAAAATTTTTTTAAAACCCCCTTTCCCGGTTCCCCTTAAAGATGCAAAAGGCAAAACGCACCCATCGAGCGTAATTTGTTCGAAATCAGGGGACTCCCAAAGGAAAAAATTTAAAATTCCCCCCCAAATTTCTAATATTTTCCCGTTTTCCCCCTTTCTAACCCACCAAAGGGGGTTTTAAAAGATTCAAAGAATTTAAAAAAAAAAGACTATTATAAAAGTACTAAACTAAAAAAAAAAAGGGAAATTTTTAAAAAAAAAACGGTTTTTAATCAACAAAAAAACAACCTGAAACCCTCTCTAAAACCCATTTGCCATGCAAACATTTAAAAAAAAGATCAAAAAAACCCTTTTTAAACTTTGGGGTTTTTTTAACAAACAATAGTTCTCCCCCAAATCTATTGCTTTTTCCCCAACCTAGGTTTAAAAAGTTTTTAAACTCCCTTTTCCCAACCCCAAAAACAACCTAGGGGGGCTGAAGCACTTGACTTTTCCCCAACCCTTTGGGTTTAAAAAAACAAAGGTTTTCGCTATCCTTTTCTAGAATCACGTCAAAAAATTTATTATTTTCCCCCCGATCTAATCAAAAACAATTTCCCCAAACAAATTAATGAAATCAAACATAGTTTTAACTCCGGGAAAAAAAAAAAAAAAAAGATTCACATCAAGAACAATTAATGAAACAAAAAAACATCAATTTCTTTTTTTAAAATCAATCCTTTAACATGACAAAATGGTTTTAAAAAAAATTTTAATTTTCAGATTACCCTCCAAGGAAAAGAGACTGTAATTTCAATTTATTTGGAGAGCCTGAGTTTATTTACCTTCGGAAAATTTTGAATCCCTTTTTTCTTTTGGGTTTAATTAAAAATTTTTTTGGGGTTTTTTTCCCCAAAAAAGAAAAAGGGGGTGTGTGTTAAAGTCAAACCCAAATCCCCGCCCCCCTTTTCCCCTCCCCTTAAAAATATATATAACTTTTAAAAAAAATGGAAAGAGGAAAAAAGGGGGAAAATCAGAAAAAAAAAGTCGCCCCTGATCCCCTACCCCGTATGGAAGGGCGTGCGCCCCTTTTGGGGGATTTTTTTGGGGGGGTTTCTGGGGGTTTTACGGCCCCGTATGATTTTCCCTATGCCCCTATGGGGGGTTTTGGGCAAAAAACTTTGGGTTTTTTTTTCCCTTTTTTTTCTTGATGAAAACCCCAAATTTTTTTTTTTGTGATTAAAGGTTTTCCCCCTCACCCGAAACGATACATTAGGGAATTTTAAATACCCAATTTTAAATGATTTTCACTCGATTTTAAAAAAAAAAAAATTTAAATTATCTAGGGAAATTTAAAATGTTTTTTGGGCCCTTTACAAAAACTTTTATGAAATTTTTTTAAGCCCCCAAAACAAAAGGGGATTCATGATCCCCCTTTTAAACACTTATCAAATTTTAAAAAATGAATTTTTTGATGGGGAAAAAACAACGGGGGCCCTGAAACACTTAAACCCCCAAAATAGTTTAAAACTTTCTAACTAACCTTTTAGAGACAAAGTTTACAAAAATAATCTTCGGTGCAAACCCCCCTTTTTGGAAAATTTTTAAAAGAGCCCTTTGGGCACCTTTTTTTTTCTCTTTGGGGATAATGGGTTTTTTATAAAATTTAATTGATCAAAGGGAAAAGGGGGAAATTTTGGGAAAATTTTTTTAAAAAAATTCCCTTTTAAAAAAAGAAAACCAAAAAAAAAAGGTTGGGAAAAGAGGGGGAAAAGGGGGAAATTTCAAAGGGTTTTTGGGAAAATAAAAAAAGGGAACTAGTGAAGGGGTTAGATTCTTTTTTTAAAATTTATCTTTTATCATTCTTACCTCTTGTAAGGTGGATACTCGTTCTAACAAACATAACATTTTAAGGAGGCCATGTATCTCTCAATATGTCAAGGGCTTGATACGGTCAGGACATGGCCGTGTATCTTTCTGTAAGGTTTAGGTTCAACACGAGCATGACATGGCTGTGTAAGGAGGTTGTATATCTCTCTGTGCAATCTGGGTTTAACACAGTTAAAAACACGGCCGTGTTTGGGAGGTCGTGTATCTCTCAGTACGTCTCACGAACCCTAATCCTCTATACCAATTCATCCTAATTTCGATTCTTTTTGTTCTTAGGTTTAATTTATTCTAAAACATGTATTTTCTAATTAAAATTATATGGATTAGAATACTTACATTGAAATTTTTCTGCGAATCAAATCCTTGATCCATTGATTTTCATACTCATTATGTCCTGTCTTTGATTCGAATCTTAATTGAAATGAGTGATGGGAATTGGTTAAGTTCTCTATTCCACAAGCACAATAAGCATGACATCATTAAGTCTCCTTTACCTGGTTTTCCTTGTAATTGTCTCGGTGGATCGTTAGGTCGCCTTACTCTCTTAGGAGTATTTTTCCCTTTTTGTTTACTATTTTACTATACAAAATGGCAAAGGGGGCTCTCTAAGTTAACTTAGGTATTTATACCCTTTGTATAAAATGACCAATTTGTTCTCATTTTATGTACATTTTTCGTCCTTAGCCTTAACTTTACGTTATAACATATATTAATATAAAATAAAATTTTGGGTATTTATATTTTTAAACTCATGATCAAGCTTCCTGTGTGAAATAAAATATAGGCTAAACTAGGTTAGGAACCCATAACTGAAATGGTCTATCAATACCTATTAATGGGTATTTGATTAAGGACATCAAGTATGTGTCTTTTGGATGCCCATTGGTGGAATTTTTGAGTCAAAACTGCATGAAATTGTTATTTTGTTGATTTTTTTAAGTGTAAAGGTTGCACGCATAGGATAAATTGGGAAAATTGTTCTATCATCTTTTACCTCCCAAATGCTATCTTCTTCTCTTTAGTGGCAATACCACTATCATTCATGATGGGGTCCCTTGTTGGGACAAGATTCCAAAAATAAATAAATAAATAAATAATAATAACAGTGAGAGAATGGAATGATGGCATCGAATGAAGTACGATGCTTGATTGTAGAACCCTTAAAACTCCTTCCAAGAGAATCCTAAAGCTTCCTACTTTTATGTCTTCCTAAGGCTATTGCTGCTGAATGGGGATATTAAGTTGTATTTAAAAAAAAAAAAATCATGTATTCTTAAATATTGCTTATGATTTAGAGTGGTAATTTTTATCATCTATATTATGATCTAATTTGATGTCTTTAGTCTTTTGATTATATTTTGATAGTTTAATAAAACTTGCAAACTACCTCATCGAGAGAAGTGCATTATATTTTAAATTGAAACTTTTGTCATGTTTCCTTTCCAAGAACTTCATGAAATAACATCTGGATGAACTTTAGATGGCCATGCATTTCGTGATGTACCTTCGGCTACAAGTTTGTTATTTTAATCATTTTCCTCGAATAAAAGTCCTTTTAACCATGTGTACATTTTTTTAAATGTTTCTCGATACTATCAGCATAATAGAGATACATAAAATACAATAAAAAAGTTTTAATTAACATAAGTTAGTTGTACATTGTTTTATGTCGTATAATTTTTTCAGTTATTTATGATTGTGTGTATAGATTGATGTAGTGATTCTTTTATTTTTAAATTTTAATATACTAGTATATTTAAGTTTTATACACGTATCAGAGGTACACGCCATACCAGACTCCAGCATCCTTACCAAGTAGTTGGTGTATCATATGTACAGGATTTAACAAGTTAAGCATGTGATTCCATAAACCCAAGGGTTCGGCTATAATTGAGGCCCAAGAACAATACTACACCTATATATAAATATGATATCTAGTTTGACTTAATGAATAAATGCTAAATTTTTGTTCTCCGAATCCAAATGACAAATTTTTTGAGTTTAGTCGTAGACATTAGTTATAGATCATACATTGGTGTCTCGTAAAATCTTCCAGTGTCGTAGGCCAAAATATACTAAAGACACTATTCGTTTTAATTTCAGGCTCTGTATGAATACAAAATCTTCGCCACGAGTAAAATAGATGATGATTTCAATGCTCAATAGCCAAATTAAGGCCTTGGCCGTTAATGGCATGACGTGCTCTTTCTGAAAATCCATGCCTGGTTTCCTTAATCTAAACCGTTTCACATGATTGAATAAAGACAAACTGACAGGCAGAGCCATTCATATTCCATGGTAGGGCTTGTGTTTAATTGGCTGCATCTAATCATGTCCACCTTAATGTGTCTTGTTCTTTGTACATCATCAGTTTCAGAAGTGCTATTCAGCATAAATAACTTTTATTCTAATAAGTTCTAGGCTGTTTTATAAGAGATATTTGGATGTTTATGAGTTTTCTCGTGTTAAATTTCAAGATATTATATTAATTTTCTTAATCTAATCAGATTAGGTTTACAGGTAAAACATATCTATGTTATAGCTCGGCTCATTATTTTCAGATCCTGTCTTAATTATGTCTGATTAGCTTCTACTCTATTTTTATCTTTTGGGAATAACAGCAACACATTAATGAATGGGATTACATTCTTGAAAAGTTATCAAGCTGGAAAAGACACGTCGTACTCTCCATTCGAAGCACCAGTAATAATACCCACACAATTGCACTAGGCTACAATTTTACTTTATTTATTTATTTTTAATGGCTGGAGAAAGGTAAGCTTGGCAGCTGTTTTATTAAGGTCGACATGACTCCATTTAGTTTGATTTCAAATCGTTTTTCTAAACATTTGAGTTTGGAATATTTTTAAACTAAATCAAATCAAATTATTATTTTTTTATTTTAATTCAGTTTGCTTTTGATTTAAAACCGATAGCTAAAGGCAATATATTATTACTCAAATCTTCTTATAATTTGTATGTATCATTCTTTTTTGGATAAAACTATGTGCCAAATTATTGTATATATTGTTTTCTTATTTATGCAGTTAAACGCTATATCATTGCCACTTTTAGACATTATTATACAGCATATACAATTATTAATATGCTCTATATATATATGTCGCTATACGTCACATTTATATATATTTATATAATTCTCGAAAGGCTTGTATTTACCATAATGTAATATATAAAACTTAATTTTTTTATTCAATTTGGAGACAATTCAAACCAAAATCAAATGAAATATTTTGATTTCAAAAATTCTCAAACCAAAACGAAATCATAAAACCAAAAAGATCAAAATTTAATTTGCTTTTTCTCTTTTTATTTATTTATAGTTTATGGTACCTATCCCTAGTACTCTTTCTCAATCCTAAAGTTAAACCACTTGCCTTTAGAATTAAAAACTAGAATGTGTTCCTATTGTTTGGTTTAGGCATGGAATACTTATTATCAAGCTATTTGCTAAGAGTAGCAATTATTTTGGATTATATAAATTACATTGTTGTATTTAGAGTAGAGAATATGGGACTAATCATGCAAGGTAACCCACCCGATTCTCATTTTTTGTAGGTTGAGCTAGAAAAATCAAGTCTGTAATTAATTGTTTGCTTTTTAGCCCATCCTGCATGACCCGCAACACAATGTGGGTTAACTCGATGTGGGACGAGTTGGCTTGTGGGGTAAAGGTCATGGGATGTTTTTAAAAAAATGACAAACAAAAGTAGAACAAAACAAGTTGGACGACCCAAACCAAAATTGAACAGAGCAACAACGCACGACAATAGAAACAAAAGTTAAAGAACCCTCTTCGATCTTCACCCTTGCCCTTGCCATCGCCTTACTTGAACTTTTTAAGGAACTCCCAATTTCTATTTCATACTCTAGGAAATGTCACTTCTGTTTCCATTTGCCTTTTGGTTTTTTGTTCTCTAATATGTGACTAACCATAAAATGCAAAGCCCTTTCCTTTAACTTAAATTGCATATTATGAGACTCTTCTTGAAGAACTATCAGCCATGAGGGGAAAGTGTCCATAGGCAACATACTTCATTGTGATAAAAAAATTATGATAAGTTTTCATCCATTTGTATTTCTACCATTGATATGCAACAATGTACCAAAAATAACCAACACTTGCCCTCTGCCTTTGGATTCTATCATTGCAGATATGAGAATTTCTTAACTTGTTTCTTTCCTAAAATTAAATCTTTCCATGGGTTATGTGGCTTTTTCCGTGGTGGAGCAAACAAATCCAGATAGATAATACCCTGTCATGAGAATAGAGCTTCAAAAAAAAAAAAATTATTGTGGTTTTTTGTGAGTTGGCACACAGGGCGAGTTAGGCGCTAGTTTTCTCGATCCGCATTAGGTGGGGGCTAATGTGGGCTGACCGTATCTGACTTTAGTTGCATCTACACATTATATGGATATAAATAACAAATTAATAAAATAAATAAATTATAACTAATTAATTAATCAATTAGCCTTTAATGTAATAAATTCTATTTAATTACCAACTATTATTTAATGATATATGAACTTGTATCCCTTTTGAAAAAAGAAAAAGTTACTAATTATTATTTTTTTATTGTTACATAAAAACTTCATTGCTATTAAGGGTGAACAAGTAGAAGATGGTTAGGATATGACACTTTATCTGTACTTTATCTTATAAGGTATGTTTTCTTAAATTTTAGAAACAAAACCTATTTGATAGCACCCTAAAACTATCTTGAAATACGTATTATGTAAAACCTATAAGGTATATAGTATCCTATGGAATATGTAAGTTTTGTTCTTTTTTTCTATAAATTTCAAGGTTTTGTTATGTTATATATATATATATACACATATGTGTGTGTATGTATGTGATATTACAAGTATTTTATACGTAAAATAAGAAAAAAAATCCTATCATTATTATTTTAAGTTTATTTGATATTACTACTTAGTAAATTGGAAAAAATAAAAGAAAATAAGAGAAAACATAAGTGAGAGATGCAATATTAGATTGGCTAAAAAAACATAATATTGTCGTTTATTAATTATTTATTAATATTATTTAATAATTTTTTATAAGATCGGTACAAAATATTTTAAAACCTATACTTTCTATACTTTAGAATATGGGGTTCTAGATAGGTATTGAGTAAAAAGACTCCATATTCGTATTTTATCATGTGAGAGCAAATTCTAAAAAAATTTATACTTGTAACTTATTCTATAAACCTTTAATACTCACCTAAAACTTACACGATCAAGCGAAATATCACCACTAATTGCTATAATAATACTGTTTGGTAAGAACATTTTTTGAAAATTAGTGAAAAATATTCTTAGTGGGAAAAATATAACTAAACAAGGGAAACAAATCCAAAAAATGAGGATACCTCCATGAGTGCAGCCAATAGGCAAACAAAAATGGACTATCTCAATTCTTACTGTTAAAGGCTCCACGGTTTTGCTACTAGTAAGGTTATTATTATTATGATTATTATTATTTAAACCAATGGTAGAACTACAATCGATGATGGGTAGGGTAGGGCCACTTCACAGTTAGTTTGATCAAGCTATGATTGATTTCGGCTTGGCTTGTGCTTGGGCTTTAGGAGTAGACATCTCTAAAGGGTGAGAAAACGATTATTTTATCTATGGAGGAAATAGGAATCATAAAAGTTGGTCAAATGGATTACAATAAATCTCAATCATAGATGGGGCTACTTTACTTCATGGTGAGTTTGAATGAGCTACGAATGATTTGGACTTGGCCTATGCTTAGGCTTTCCAAGGGCTAACAAAATGAATATTTTTATCTACAAATGACGTAGCGCGGAAAGCGAAACGAAACGAAACGAATCCGAATATGGATTGGTTTCATAACAACAAAGAAAGGCTCTTTGATGCAAACTCTGGCTGCGCACAACCGATGAATGGAGAAAAATCTCTCTCAAAGTGTATTTCAAAGTATGATAAAACGTACCCTAACATGTCTGACAAAAGGGTATATATACTTCTCCGTAAAATATCTAAAAAGGAAAAATCTAAGCGTACACGTGGAAATAAATAATGATATACACGTCTATAACCTATCGCATACACGACCGTGCCTCTAGGCCGTGTATGTTTCTGGGCATGTGACGACCGCGGTACACGGTCGCATACACGGCCGTGCCTTTAGACCGTCTATGTTTCTAGGCATGTGACGATCGCATTACACGGCCGTGTCCCAAGCCGTGCCCCCCAGCCGTGTATGATTCTGTGAATGTTCTTGACCGAATACACGGCCGTGTCCCTGGCCGTGCCTCCCAGCTGTGTATGATTCTATGGGATACCTTGATCGATTACACGGCCGTGCCTCAGGCCGTGTATAGAGACCGTGTATGCTTCTGTGAGTTCCTTTCACTCATTACACGGCCGTGTAACAAGCCGTGCATCAGATTGAATACACAGCCGTATCCCTGGCCATGCCTCCCAACCGTGTATGATTCTGTGGGATACCTTGATCGAGTACACGGCCGTGCCTCAGGCCGTGTATAGAGACCGTGTATGCTTTTGTGAGTTCCTTTCACTCATTACACGGCCGTGTAACAAGCCGTGCATCAGCCCGTGTCTCCTGTATCTCCATCATTCTCTCCCACCAATGGAGAACTCGACCCCGAGTTCTCGTCAGGATATAACGGCGTGTCATCGGGGTGAAAAAGTGATAAATCCGCAACATTAAAAGTACAAGAAATATTCATATCTTCCGGAAGTTGTACGACATATGTGTTGTCGTTTATCTTATGCACAACTTCATAAGGTCCGTACTTTTTGGGTTGAAGTTTCCCCATATCTACCTACAGGGAAACGCTCTCTTCGGAGGTAAACCATTACCTGATCGCCCACAACAAGAGTTTTTTTTCCATCTATGCTTATCTGCAGCCCCTTTGTATCGGGTATTGGCTTCCTCTATCTTTCGTCTAACTTTCCTCGGCAGTGGTTTAGTATTGTCCTGCCATATGTTTAGCAGCCAAATCACCCACCATGTCCTTGGGTAATTTGATCAAGTCCAGTGCATGTTGTGGCGTTTTGGTATATACCACCAAGAATGGTGACCTCCCAATAGTTCGGTGGACGGAACTATTGTAAGCGAATTTAGCTTGAGCCAACGCCTGATCCCACTGTCCTGGCTTCTCACGGCAGATACTTTTGATGAGGTTTCCGAGGTCCTGTTATTACCTCTGTTTGGCTGTCGGCTTGGGGATGAGCGGTGCTGTTGTAATTCAGAGACGAGTCAAACATATACCAGAGAGTCTTCTAAAAGTGACTAAGGAATTTGCTATCTCTATTGGAAGTAATGGACTTTGGGACCCCATGCAACCGCACCACTTCCTTGAAGAACACCGCGCAATAGCCCGTGCATCGCGGTCTTCCTACAGGGAATAAAATGAGCCATCTTGGAAAACCTGTCAACTACAACAAACATAGAGTCAGCACCTCGTTGGGTACGAGGCAAACCAAGTATAAAGTCCATCGACAAGTCCTCCCAAATGTTTTCCCGCACTGGAAGAGGAGTGTATAGGCCAGTGTTTTGGGATTGCCCCTTCGACACCTGGCAAATGTAGCACCTTTCCACAATTCGGTACACATCCCTCCTTAAACCGAGGCCAAAAGTATATTTCAGTAATTGTGGCTAGGG